>CM060368.1:83760654-84159931 GCA_030545235.1 Helianthus tuberosus | reverse complement strand
AATAGTCTCTTAAAACCGTTTAAGAATTGAACACGCTTCATATAAATAAGATATAAACTCATGAATAAAATATAAACTCACACAGTTCAATTATTTCAATTATATGGCATTTTAACAGTCTTACATTTAGTTTAGTGTGTGTGTATATATATATATATTTATATTCTATCGTCTAATCGCATTATAACTTAATAAAGTTTCCTTTTTAAGTCGAACTTTTTATAGATAATTGTTTTGTCCCTTTTTATAATATAAGGGTATATCACTAATACATGCATTGTTCCAGTTCAACTCGAACTTTCTATCGATAATTGTTTTGTCAAATATAATTAAGATTGTGATATTATTTTAGGGGAATCCAATTTCTTGAATAAGATTTAGGAGGAATTATCCTTAGAAATGTCAGGTACGTTAACATTTAAGCTAACTTCTTTTAAATTTTAGTGGGAATCCAATTTCTTTTTTATTGTAGCCCACACTATATTGCTACAATCTTAAATAAATTAATTTCTTAATCAAATCCATAAGAAACCTAAAAATGATCACCAAACATAAAATTGCCACATACATGTCACCAGTAGTAACTCTGCCAAAACATAACCCAGCAAACCATGTGATACATAAAGCTTAACCAGCAAACTTGACAAAGGAATGCCAATCAAAAGAAGTAAAAAAAATATATATTATACTTAACGCTATATTTAAAATCTAAGAATACATAAGCATAATTTTTTTAAGTAACAACATTCAAACCCTTCAAATGGTTTTCTAACTGAAATTCACATAGAAACTTTTTTATAGAGAGCTTAAGTAGATCTGCTTAAGAAGCGATTGAGGGGGATCTGCCAAAGTAGTAGCAGCGGACATGGAGGAAGTAGAAGAGGAAATCGCAATTGTTGATTTTTCTTCTTTCTTAGCCCAAGGTCCAACCTAAGGTCCATCTTGGGGTGAAATGTGGCAGCATTGCTGGAAGTTCTACATTGTAATAATGGCCTGCAAAAAAAGACGAGAAGAACACACTTTATATGTGTGGATATTAGATACATCAAAGATTAAATCCTGATATATTACTTGTGATTATGAGCTTTAAAAGGGTATTTAGAATTCCTTATTAAAACTGCTTATTATTTTTTAAATATGCAGAATAAGCAACTCCAAACACCCTCTAAACAAAAAACATCATTATTTAACACTTACCACATAACCATCAAAGGTCCAACTTGATAAATAGGCATGCTTTAGGTTTCGGTTTGGTGAGTTGTATCAAAGACATGCATAAGTTCAACCTGGCGACACAGTTAATATCATGTAACATGAACAGGACCAATGCAACCTATTTATCTAAACAAACCATTAATTTTGCTTTTCGTTTTCTTTCCAAAATCATTAATGGCTCCAAAGAAATATCAAGATCCCTCAACCACCCAGTATTTCTTTGAGGTCTAAGCCGGTGTATTTAACTTAACTGATCCACCACATCAGCTTCCTCATTAAAATGCTTACTTTTTCCAGCCCATAACCTCCGAGTGCTTCCCATTCTTTGTTAAAACTTATTGACCTACACTACAAATTAACCTTTTGACCCGAGCCTATTACCCAGCCCAAAGGAGTGTATATCATAGGTCAAACAAACAAAAAACCATACATTGTTAGAACAAAGAAAACCCAGAATATAACATTAAAAAAGATTACATCTTCAGGAAGTAGAGGAAGTAAACTGATTACCTAAGACAGTTACTATTAGTGTTACCTTTTTGACAACCCTCCTGAATCGCTTAAAATCCTTAAGAATTGACAAAAATTAACCTGAATCGCTTCTTGTTAACAAAATACTTAAGAATTGACAAAAATTAGCTTGTTAACAAACAAATTAAGTTATATTCACTTAAGAATTGACAAAAACTCATAATCAAATAAAAATTAACCTGAATCGCTTCTTGTGCTTCCTTTGATGCCTCTGTAATCATCGGTGTAGCAATCTTCACCGCCTCTCCTCCGGCCTGCTTCAACACTGGCATTGCCACATCCATCGCCGACTTCAGAAAATCCGACATCGTTTTAATCACATTCCCTGTGAGCTCAAAGACATCCGAACCTGGTCGATTTTCTCTTCCACCTAAAATTAACCACCAAACAAACAATTAAGTTTTGTTTAGAATAGTAGCTCACACGCCCTGTAAACCTTTTCGAATTCCGAAATCCAACAATTTCAAACATCTGTTTTCTCTAAAAAACATTGTTCTAACCCAACAGTGGTTTGAAACCACTGTTTTAACCCAACAATGGTTTCAAACCACTGTTTTAACCCAACAGTGGTTCCAACCACTGTTTTCTCCACAAAACATTGATTTTATCCCAACAGTGGTTTCAACCATTTGTTGACCAAAGTCAACAGATGTATCAACCACTGTTTAATTTTCTAACATCTGTTCATAACAAACAGAGGTTTTCAAAATATAAAACAGACCTTTACCAAATACATGTTTCAAACCACTGTTTTAACCCAACAGTGGTTCCAACCACTGTTTTCTCCACAAAACATTGATTTTATCCCAACAGTGGTTTCAACCATCTGTTGGCCAAAGTCAACAGATGTATCAACCACTGTTTAATTTTCTAACATCTGTTCATAACAAACAGAGGTTTTCAAAACATAAAACAGACCTGTGCATAACACAACGCTTAAAAAACAGATCAAAAATACTTCCAAAAGCTTAACTGCACGACTTAAATACAAATAATGTAATCAATTAATACACACAATTATCAATAATGAAATATCACCTATCCGCTTGACTGTACAGCTTCCCATATCCGTTGAAAACTTCTGAAACGTGTGTTAACCGTAAAAAACTTATATTTTTATATTTAAAAACAACATCTTTATAAAGTTATAACTAAAAAGCATGTGCTTACTTGATCACGGAAAAGGTAAGACCTTCTTTCAAACTCAATTGGAACCAGTCACGACACATCACTCTACAAAGATTTGAGTACGACGTTTAGAAAATATGGATAAAGATCACTGTAACTAAAATAAAGATAACAGTTGTTTGTGCTTACTATGTAGAAATTACAAATGATAGAAATAGCTTCAAAAATAATAATAAGTAAAATATGGATAAAGGTAAGAGTTGTTTGTGCTTACATTGCCAACAAATATTAACCTGGTATCCACCTCCTCCTTGCTTGCCTGGCTACAGAACATTTAGCTCCATATATATTGAAAGTTTATAAATTAATGAATCTTAATAATAATATAGAATAAATTCATGGACTTGTAGTAGGAATTAACTTTGGTGGCTAACTTATTTATTTATTAAAAATCAATTTCAAAATAATATATAATATTGCTTTGTCATCTTCTTGTTGAAATTAGTTTATCAAAAAACTTTCAAAAGGGAAAGAACCAACTGATTTACTCCTGAAACATACTTAATTTAATTAACACTAATTTGACATCATCTTGACAATAATTTAAGAGGTAAAGATGACAACTAATTTAACAAAACCATTTAGCAACAGCTGTATACCAGACCCTTTTATTCCCTTCTTCATTCTAGAGTGTATAATTTTGTAGGCAAGTGAGACTGTAGGGCATAAAGCCTAGGCTGACCATGTGAGACTGTAGGCATTGCGAAGATGCAAGATTGAAGAGAATGTTAATTTTGTAAAAGACTGGTCTTGATTGACTTGCATATCTGATGATGACGGGATAACAAAAAAGAATGGAGGATAATTAGAGCGTATAATTAGGAAATGAAATTAAACCACCATCTTTTTTCCATTTACCTTCAAGATGATGGACATTAGCTCGAGAAGCATCATTTTTAGCAAGTCTTTTTAGTGAATATCTTACTTAATCCTGGAAAATAAATATATACCTTATGTTTGCTGAATATTATACTGAATGAATAAGATAGGTATTGATCTTCATCCTAACAGGTAAAGTATGTACCTTTATGAATACCTTATGGTTGTTGTTTGGATCACTGCAAGACAACAGAGTGCTTCATCGTTCCATCTGAATAATACAAGCTCCACCAACACCATTCTCCCTTTGCTTATTAGAGCTCCCTACACCATTCTCCCTTTGCTTAAATTAAATCTAAACAACCACCATAAACTTTGAAAAGTAAAATACATATAAAAACTTACACTTTTTACCTTTAACACAGGTTGATAATATTTTTATTGAAGCACCAGCGTGTTTCCCCAAACTTAACCTGCAAAATTGTCACATTTTTATGAAAATTTTATATAAAGGAGCTGAGATTAAACAAAATACACTAACATCAGTTTATTTAAACTAAAAACTTCACCATACCAACATAATCAGTCACTTTCATTTGGCCTTCAAAACTCACACGAAAAAAAAAATACATAAAGGTTACATTAAAACTAAGAATACAATTCAATCGGATAAATAGGACTCACAATAACACCAAATCGATTAGAAATGAACCTGCTTACAATCGATTTGAACAACCACCCGCTCTGTGAAGGAGAGAAATAGCGAAGAGCATAGACGGAGAGATGGAGTGTATCATCAATAAACATTTGACTAAATTAAGTAAAGAAACAAAAACATATCAATCTAAATGAAAGGAGCATAGTAAGTGAGACTCTAAGATTATCAACTATTGTTGGCTACTCGGGCGGTAAAGGAGCAAATATCGGAGATACTGACCTGGACATGTTAAGCATATCGGAGAATCAACAAAAATTGTACAATCGGAATCACTGAAACAGATGAAAGTACTTTTTAGAATCCTAAAAAACTTCTTGATTTTAATAAATCCTAATAATAATTCGGTCATAATACTTCAAAAAGAACAAATATTAGAGTTAAAGGATGTAGAAGATGAAGATATAACCTTTTTAATACTACAAACATCAACGAAACAAATTAAGTAACCTCAAAAAAACATATCCAAATCAAACATGCAGACCATTATTTAAACGATAACAAAAAAAAAACATTGATTCTTTATATAAAAGTAGACTATAAACATACCGTTGATGTAAGAGATACCGTGAACTGTTCTTCGAAATCGCCAAATTCCCTATCGATCAAAACACATGATATACAAAATTACAAAGAATTAAGAATCAAATAAACAACAAAATAATGAAATCACACGGGTTACCGTCGATTTAGTTACATACCTTCGTTCTTTTCATCCTAGCCACCGATTCCGATTTTCGATCATCCCATGGAAGCGAAGTCACACTATCCGGAGAAAAAAAAACAATTTTCCTGGAATCAAACATACAGAAAATTCATACTGGTTACAAAATTAGGGTTTAAATGGATGTTAAAAAAATGAAGATGAGAGAGATTGTACGTTGAACAATCAAACGAATCCAAATCACAGCAACCGAACAAAAAATTGGGGAAAACCATGGATACATACTAATTAACTTCAAAATCCGCTAAAACTCCACTCCAATCAGTACACACTATACATAAAAAGCACTCTAGTTAACAGTAATCAATATAATCTACCTACAGAAACGTTGTAGATCTAATCAGCACAATCGAGCACTGTGATTGACTCAATTGAACAATCACGAATCCAAATCACAACAATCAAACAAAACACTGAGAAAAACCGTAAATACGTACCAATTGAGTTCAGAATCTGCTAAAATTGTACTGCAAGCAGTACGAACTATACATATAAAACCTTAACAGAACTCGCTGCTTCAGATGCCGGATAAAGACTCTAGGTTTTCAGTTCGATTGAAGGTTATTGAAGAAGATGAAGCCGTTGGAGATAGATTAAGACCAAATAATATGAAATACGAAATACAAAACCATAATCAGTTATGATAAACATATACCTGTGATGGTAACCCTAGATCTGGTCAGATGTGCATCTTAAAAAACCCTAAAATCGAATTCGAACTTCAAAGCATCTGTGTGTTTTCAAGATCTGTAAACCCATAAACGTTGGTGATTGGGGTCGACTTCCAGAGATGATTCCAGCGATAGATAAGTGATGGGTGTCGAGTGTTATATATATTAGGTGTATATTTTAAGCCCCTTTAACACTTTTTTAGTCAAGTTTTAAATTTATAAAACACGATATTTACTAACACTAGACACACATATGGGCAAGTGCACCCATCGTGAGCGTAGTATAGTGTTGGTAAGATATCGAGGTCGTCCAAGGACACAAGAGCTTTTAGTACCGGTTTATCCTCAACGTTTAATCAAATCAAAAAGTTTAGAAAAATGTTTTAAACTAAGAAAAATAAAAACTAACTAAAATGCTGAAAAAAAATAAAAACAGATAGACAAGATGAATCACTTGGTTCCGACTCGTATCTAGTGTAACCTTTGATTATTTCCGCACTTTTGCACTTTTTAAGAGATTATCTTAGTTATTGTAGTAGGCCCCTCTTTTGAAGGTGACGTTACCCTCACCCCAGTAGTTTGAGTCAGCAAGGATACAATCCTAAAAGGGTGGATTATTGAAAGATAATTAATTAAGTTATTAATGCAAATTATGGTAGGCCCCTCTTTTGGAGGTGACGTTACCCTCGACTAAGTAGTCTGAGTCAGCAGGGATACAGTCCTAAATAGCCGGGTTATAATATTAATAGTAGTTAACTTATGAGGGGATCAAAGAGTTTGGACCCCCGCCATCCAATACCGTTAAGTATTGAAGGAGGTCCTACTAAATTTGACCCAGGTCCATTGCAGGACCTCTAAACGCTGAACAATGGCAAGACCTTTACCAAACCGTTCCCTTAACCCCCGACCAGGTAGCCAACATACCTCCATATAGACCGTGGAGATATGAATGGTGAAAATCTTTTATTTTATATAGACAGTAAAATAATGTCAAGATACCACGGACAAACGATAAGGAAAGATCACCTTCAACATAAGAAACTAGTTATTAAAGTCATTAATACAAAACCAAGTAAAAAGTGCGAAAAGATTAAAAATAAAAAGTATTACACTAGACACTTTGTCTTCACCAAGTGATGTAAGAGACTTAGGCAAACATGGCCTTGATTGTCAAGAACTCTTACGATCAATCTTGGATCCCGAGACGACTCACACACTCTACGATGGACAATGGATGATGGTGGTGGATGATGGTGTTATGGTGGTGGTGGGTGGTGGGTGAAGTGTGAGAGAGGTGGTGTGCCAAGGGATGGTTTGAGCTTGAGCCAAGCACTTCTATTTATAGGCTGAACAGAAGCTCGGGCACGGCCCCGTGTCCAGTGGGCACGACCTCGTGTCCACATCCTTCTCTTTCTTCATTTAATGCAGCTTGTCTTATTAATTGACCACGCCCCCGTGTCCGCTGAGCACGACCCCGTGTGCAGAAGAATCTTTGTACTATGAAGATTTGCCTAGATTGTGCGAATCTTATAGTTGACCACGGCCCCGTGTCCGCTGAGCACGGCCCTGTGGTGGGCAATAGAAGCTTCTACAACTTTGTCTTTTCTGCTGACACTTGGGCACGCCCCCGTGCTGGCTGAGCATGGGGCGTGTTCAGTCTTCTGTGTTCTTGTTTTGCTTGGGAAGATGCTGTCGTGGGGTCGGGCATGTCACGTCTTGTTCCTTTTCTTGTATTTATGTTAGATTTTGATGTCTTTTTGCTTCTTTTGTTAATTTGAGCTCATTTAATCCTGAAAATACAAAAGGAAGACAAAAGCACACTTTTTCCAACATTAGTACTAAAAAAGGTTAGTTTTATGCCACAATTGATGAAATTTATATGTTGCATTTTGCACACATCAAATACCCCCACACTTGAATATTTGCTTGTCCTCAAGCAAAACTCTTTATAATGTGGCTATTACACTCCCAAATGGAATGGGTAGAGAAGAAGGTTTTTGGGCTTGTCGTAGAGTGTCGGGATTTCCAAGATTCTTTATTAAGTTTTATTTTTATTTATTTACAATCCTATTCGTCATGATTTATTTAAAACTTTTCATAAGATAAATTACTTATTAGGGCATAACATGCCTCTTTAAAATTCTATTTATATACAAGTTCACATACCTCACGGGGGATCACTCAACACTCGGCCGAAAATGTATTTTTGTGGATCACTCGAGAGCGGCATGGAACTTACTCCTACCATAGGCTTGCCAAGCAATCAATCCTCCTCCTTTTTAACTTATATACCTTTGTAAATATCAAGAGGACTTTTGGGTGAAGGGTTAGGCTTGGGTTAAAGGTAGGTGGTTGGGTTAGTGGTTAGTAGAAAAAGGGCGAAAAGCGTAACAAGCGTCGGTTTTCGTAAGACTTTTTATTTTTGTAACTTTTATTTTGATGAAGCTATTATTCAAACAAAGTTATTTTTGATGAACTTGTTTGTTTATTTTCTTTTGCTTCATCATCAACACATATTTTTTTTTTGAAAAGTCATACGAAAAACCGAGCTAGTTACTAAAACAAAGGGTTAAAAATAAAAAGGTTTTGGTGGGTGAAAGGGTGTTTGGTTTGGGTTATGAAATGAAAAGGTTTAGGCTCAAAGGGGCTAACTAGGGGATTTTGGGTAGGTGGTAAAAAAAGAAAAATAATGGTGTAGAAATAAAAAAAAGGTTAGTCCTAATGCCTCTGTCATTTACTTACTCAGGTTTAAGTTGGTAAGGACTGGGAATGTATCGTCATGGCAAGTTCTAGAGTCGTAAGAACCAAGCGGCTATTCACACAAGAAACGAAAAATGAGCATTTAGTTTAAAGATATGTAATTGTATGCTCAATAAAGGCTCAAAACTCACTTTTGTGGGAATGGGTTTTTTATGTGATCAAGTATATATAATCAAATTTTAACTAAGCTTGTCATGCCTTTTCATAATTTTCTTATGTTGGTTCGTTTTATCACGACGCTATCGGTTGTAAATTCGTAAAAATATAACATTTTTAGAACTTGAAATTCCCGAGTTAAACCTAGACAAGTAAAAAAATGAGAAATTTTTGAAAAAAATTTTGGGGTGATTAGCGGTTCCAATAGAGTTTTGTGTAAGGCTTGTATTTAGGACTTGCAAGATTCAAGGTTTTAGTATCCCCCCCCCCCCCCCCACACTTAAATTACACATTGTCCTCAATGTGTCCCAAAAATAAGTTTTTAGGTTGATTGAATGTGTAAAAGGTGTGAAAAGCAAAAATTTTGTGTTACTGGGCGCTGAACACGGCCCCGTGTTGTCCGGGCACGGCCCCGTGTTCAAGTGCCAGTAACAAAATTAAATCAAGAGAAACAGAAGCCTGGACACGGGGGCGTGTTAGGTGAACACGGCCCGTGTCCAGTTACCTGAACTGGGTCTTTTCTGCAGACTGTGCAGCACGGGGCCGTGTTGGGTGGACACGGCCCGTGCCGAGCTTACTGTAAACAAAGAAAATCGTCGGACAGTCCTGTTTTCCTGCATGGGGTGCTGGTTCAAGTTTCCCTTGTATCCTTTGTCATCTCAAGTGTGTTTTATTCCTGAAAATTAAAACTAACTAGAAAACATGAAAATTAATCTAAACTAAACTAAGGATAGTTCCGCGGAATGCCTCCGTGGTGCGCCACGTTTATAAGGGTCCTTGGCTAGACCCAAAGCCTGGTCATATGTTACCCAAGTGGGATGTATTGCATCCCATGTTACACCGTCGGAGAGCGTCATCCAAGCTTGAGTCTATGACCTTCATGTAGTTGACCGGGTCTTCGTCCTCTATTCTCTTTCCACATTCAAACTTCACTTCCTTGTCCCCAAACTTCAATGTTAACGTTCCGTCATTCATATCCACCACTGCTTGGGCGGTGGCTAGAAATGGCCTCCCGAGGATGAGAGGGACATCGGTGTCTTCTTCCATGTCTAGGATGACAAAGTCAGTTGGGAAAACGAAGTTGTCAACCTTGACCAATAGATTTTCAGCGACACCTTGTGGAAATTTGACGGATCTGTTGGCGAGTTGTATGCTCATCTTTGTAGGGCTTGTTGCTCCTAGGCCGAGTCGTTTGAACATCGATGTGGGCATGAGGTTAATGCTAGCCCCAAGATCGGCTAATGCATTACGAACGGGGGATTCCCCAATCGAGCAAGGAATTGTGAAGCTTCCGGGATCGATTTTCTTTTGTGGAAGTTTGTTGAGTACTAAGGCGGAGCATTCTTCCCCTAAGTTAACTAATTGCAATGATTCAATTTTCCTTTTGTGAGTGAGGAAATCCCTCATGAATTTTGCATATTTAGGCATTTGGGTTAGGACCTCAATAAAAGGAATATTAACATGCAATTGTTTTAGTAAATTTTCGAACTTTGCGAATTGTTCATCGGTCTTTTGACGATTTAACCTACCGGGGTACGAAATTGGAGGAGTCTTGGTGGGCTCTTGATTTGGTAAAGAAGGCTTTTCTGGTTGGGGAGCGGGTGGAGTCGCGGTTTGGCTAGACTGGCTTCTTTCCTCTGGCGGTAATGGAGCCTCCTCGGGACCCACGGTTCGATTTCTCAATGTGATGAGGTTTACTTGTGCTTTTGGGTTGGTTTCGGTATTACTCGGTAACGCGCCTTGTGGTCTCTCGGAGAAATTTTGAGCTATTTGATTTAATTGTTTTTCAATGTTTTGAATGCTAGCTTGTTGATTTCTAAAATTCGATTCCAATTGTTGAAATCGATCCGAGTTTTTCTTTTCGGTGTCGGAGATGAGGCGAGATACAGTATCTTCAAGCCTTTCTCTTCCACCTTGTTGTTGAGAAAAATTTTGCGGTTGTTGAAAGTTAGTTCGTTGGTTTTGTTGGTTACTACTATTGCCGGGATCTCTCCAACCAAGGTTTGGGTGGTCACGCCATCCTTGGTTGTAGGTACCCGTTGGAGGACCCGACGGCCTAGGTCTGTTATCAATGTAGTTTACCGTTTCTGTTTGTTCATCTAATTCTTTCATACAACTCCAATTTTCATGTGGCCCACCACACCCTTCACAAGCCATAACCGAGGCCGTTTTTGTCATTTCTAGCTTTTTGATTTTCGAAGAGAGAGCCTCGATTTGGGCTTGTAAAGATGTGCTTTTATCAACCTTATGGGTGCCCGGGGCAATAGATTTATTACCTCGGGGAGTGTGCCATTGAAAATTGGTTTGAGCAATTTCCTCAATTTGATTATATATTTCATTTGGGCGATGATTACCTAAAAGTCCCCCGGAGCTAGAATCAAGTGTTTGTCTTGTGTGTGGCAACAACCCATTGTAGAAAGTGGATACTTGTTGCCACACCGCTAGACCGTGATGAGGACACTTTCTTAGTAGCTCCTTGAACCTTTCCCAAATTTCATATAAGGATTCCCCATCCTCTTGTGAATATGTATTAATTTCAGTCATTAATTTAGCCGTTTTAGCAGGAGGGAAATACTTATATAGAAACTTTTCGGCTAGTTCATCCCAGGTGTTTACCGAGCCAACTGGGAGGGTGTTAAGCCAAGCCTTAGCTCGGTCTTTCAGTGAAAATGGAAACATCCGAAGGCGAATGGCGTCGTTTGATGCTCCATTGATCCGAAAGGTATCACATATTTCTAAGAAATTAGTAATATGTAGATGGGGATCCTCGTCCGCAAGCCCATGGAAGGTTGCGGAGTTTTGAAGCATTTGTATCAAATGCGGCCGAAGTTCTAAGTTGTTGGCTTCAACATTCGGTGCATTGATAGCGGCGCCTAGATTTCCTACGGTGGGTCGTAGGTAATCCATGAGGGTACGTTGGTCCGCCATTGGAAGTGGGTCCCTCGAAACTTTCTCTTGATTTTTAGCTTTAAGTCTTTTTCTGAGAAAGCGTTCGGGTTCTTCTAGAGGTTCTTTTATGTCTCTACTAGAACTGGAGCTCATGCACTACGTAGGAAGTTTAAATGTGGCGCCAAGGTTCCAAGTCCTGCGATAAAAACAGAAAAGAATGTTGGTCAGAAGGTTCACCACGGCCCCGTGCTCAGCGAACACGGCCCGTGGTCAAGTTTACAGTAATCGTTCTCCGGATCCCTGTTACTGGGAGTTGGACACGGCCCCGTGTTGCACCGACACGGCCCCGTGCTCAGCCCTCTGTAAATCAGAAAATAAAAACTGCCAGTGATAGTGCTGGGCACGGCCCGTGTCCGACCAGGCACGGCCCGTGCTGAGCTCTGCAGAAACTGAAAAACTAAAAAAAAATCCTAAAAAAATGAAAACTAAGAAAAACGATTAGGCCGTTGATTCCTAACTTTCTTAAAATCCTTGTGTCCCCAGCAACGGCGCCAAAAACTTGATGGGTGTCGAGTGTTATATATATTAGGTGTATATTTTAAGCCCCTTTAACACTTTTTTAGTCAAGTTTTAACTTTATAAAACACGATATTTACTAACACTAGACACACATATGGGCAAGTGCACCCATCGTGAGCGTAGTATAGTGTTGGTAAGATACCGAGGTCGTCCAAGGACACAAGAGCTTTTAGTACCGGTTTATCCTCAACGTCTAATCAAATCAAAAAGTTTAGAAAAATGTTTTAAACTATGAAAAATAAAAACAAACTAAAATGCTAAAAAAAAAAATAAAAACAGATAGACAAGATGAATCACTTGGTTCCGACTCGTATCTAGTGTAACCTTTGATTATTTCCGCACTTTTGCACTTTTTAAGAGATTATCTTAGTTATTGTAGTAGGCCCCTCTTTTGAAGGTGACGTTACCCTCACCCCAGTAGTTTGAGTCAGCAATGATACAATCCTAAAAGGGTGGATTATTGAAAGATAATTAATTAAGTTATTAATGCAAATTATTGTAGGCCCATCTTTTGGAGGTGACGTTACCCTCGACTAAGTAGTCTGAGTCAGCAGGGATACAGTCCTAAATAGCCGGGTTATAGTATTAATAGTAGTTAACTTATGAGGGGATCAAAGAGTTTGGACCCCCGCCATCCAATACCGTTAAGTATTGAAGGAGGTCCTACTAAATTTGACCCAGGTCCATTGCAGGACCTCTAAACGCTGAACAATGGCAAGACCTTTACCAAACCGTTCCCTTAACCCCCGACCAGGTAGCCAACATACCTCCATATAGACCGTGGAGATATGAATGGTGAAAATCTTTTATTTTATATAGACAGTAAAATAATGTCAAGACACCACGGAAAAACGATAAGGAAAGATCACCTTCAACATAAGAAACTAGTTATTAAAGTCATTAATACAAAACCAAGTAAAAAGTGCGAAAAGATTAAAAATAAAAAGTATTACACTAGACACTTTGTCTTCACCAAGTGATGTAAGAGACTTAGGTAAACATGGCCTTGATTGTCAAGAACTCTTACGATCAATCTTGGATCCCGAGACGACTCACACACTCTACGATGGACAATGGATGATGGTGGTGGATGATGGTGTTATGGTGGTGGTGGGTGGTGGGTGAAGTGTGAGAGATGTGGTGTGCCAAGGGATGGTTTGAGCTTGAGCCAAGCACTTCTATTTATAGGCTGAACAGAAGCTCGGGCGCGGCCCCGTGTCCAGTGGGCACGGCCCCGTGTCCACATCCTTCTCTTTCTTCATTTAATGCAGCTTGTCTTATTATTTGACCACGCCCCCGTGTCCGCTGAGCACGACCCCGTGTGCAGAAGAATCTTTGTACTATGAAGATTTGCCTAGATTGTGCGAATCTTATAGTTGACCACGGTCCCGTGTCCGCTGAGCACGGCCCTGTGGTGGGCAATAGAAGCTTCTACAACTTTGTCTTTTCTGCTGACACTTGGGCACGCCCTAGTGCTGGCTGAGTACGGGGCGTGTTCAGTCTTCTGTGTTCTTGTTTTGCTTGGGAAGATGCTGTCGTGGGGTCGGGCATGTCACGTCTTGTTCATTTTCTTGTATTTATGTTAGATTTTGATGTCTTTTTGCTTTTTTGTTAATTTGAGCTCATTTAATCATGAAAATACAAAAGGAAGACAAAAGCACACTTTTTCCAACATTAGTACTAAAAAAGGGTTAGTTTTATGCCACAATTGATGAAATTTATATGTTGCATTTTGCACACATCAATAAGAATGAGAATCGCCAGAGATGGAGGTGGATAAGAATGAGAATCGCCAAAGATGGAGGCAGATTTTTAGAGGTTTTGAATTTCAAAATTTTGGAAGTGATCTGGCCGCTCAAAATTTAGATCCCTTATATAAGGGTATTTTTAATTTTTAACATACTAATTGATATACATATACAAAAAGGAATTATGACATCAGCGAGTACATGTGGCATAGCTTAGAAATTGACACATAAGCAGATTTACATCAGCTCATAATCTCCTATTATAGATAGTATAGATACAAAAACAATTTCATCTCCAAAAAGTTTATTTACAACATCTACGTTTACCTGATTACTAAACTATACATTTAGATTAGAAAAAAAACATATTTATAATCATGCTAGGAGTTGGCTAGAAAGTCCAAATTTCCTAAAAAGTGTAAAAAGTCATAAAACACCATAATGACAACCATAAAACACACCAAAACCCCACAAATAACATAATGAAGATTACTAAAACATCATGTATGTGGGTTTTGTGTTGTGTTTTAGATGTTAAGGCTCTGATTATGGAATGACAAATATTATTGTGTTTTATGCTGTTTAGCCTTTTGTGTTTTAAATTCATAGTTCTACGATGGTGTGTTTGAAGTTTTTATGGACTATTAGAGTTTGAATATGGTGTTTTAGTAATCTTCATTCTATTATTTATGAGTTTTAGGTGTGTTTTATGCCTGAAATTATTGTGTTTTATGACTTTTTACACTTTTTAGGAAAAACACACTTTCCGTAGGATCCCTACTCTAATCATTATAAAAGTTCAAAAAATCTCAACCTCCCTAATTTCATGCCAATGAGGTAGTGGTGGAGTGATTGGGGAAAAACGGTGTTCCTTGTGACCCAGGTTTGACTCCCACTCTCCCTATTATTTTGTGCGGCATCCAGGTGAATGGCGAATACGGGTGGCGCCAGTTCGTCTTGGATGAGAGACGAGGTTTTACCGATTATTTTACTGTCGTGCATTCGGGCGGGTGGAGGTCGGGTTTCCAAGCATCTGGGAGAGCCAAGGGGCTGACGGCGATCGGGTAGTCGACCTTGATCACAACGCCCGGTGTCACGCTGGTTGGCACGTTGTTCCTTGCCATTTAAAAAAGAAAACCTCCCTAATTTCTTGAGTCAAACTATCGTAGTTTTTTGTGTTGTCAATCACTATTTTTAATTGAAACACTAAAAACCTAGTTGCCGATAATGAATGACACTGGTGGCATTCAATGCTTAATAAAGAAGAAAGAAGTCCAGAATTCCAGAACCAAAAGTTGAAACCTACTCAATTTTTTTTTTTAATTTCTCGTATTTAATTATTTATATTAGAATTCTGAGTTGTTCTTGATGATACCATTTGCCATGCACAAGTGTGAATATGACAATATGGTTTTGTCATCACTTATAATGGAACAAAAGAAATGAAATTATAATACAATATCACCTTTTGTAAATAATATGTATAACAAACACTTCTATGTTGAAAGCATAATTAATATCTTCGGATTTGTCTTCAAGTTGTGTTGAGCCGCCGCTAGTCTTGCCAGTTGCCTAAGCTGGGAGTTACACTACGAACATGCATCATTGTCAATATATCTTACGGGTATACGGAGTGGGTCAGTAAACCCATGCGGTACCGATCCCAACTCCAATGCCAGCTTTGTTTACCGAGCAACTTTACCGAATTGGCGGTTGTTTTCGGTGAGTGCTCACCGATTCGGTGAGAGGGAGGGAAGGGGGAGAGATGTGGGTATATGGTGGGGTCCATTCTTCTCAACCCATCACACTTTTTTTTTCTAAATAGTTTACCTAAACCCCATTAGGTAAATCACCACGTTTTTTAGCAATAGGTAAACAAAATAGGTAAAATGACGTGATACTGTTTGTTTGATTGGATGATTTGGGAGTTTACCTATTCCGAATGTCTAACCACTCCCTTCACCCTAATAGTATATCGACTCTATCCACCAAAAGGGGTATGTAGCCGTAGCCTCACTAATTGAATCTTTGACAACCAAGTGGGCTGTCTAGGTACAAACCGTGAATATCAGCGATACATAATCTTATAATGTATACTAGAAGGGTGTCCGCTTCATGCGGCGGGAAACACAGACACTTTGACGGTGTGCCTTGTTCGGTTGACTCGGTTATTATCCTCAACCAAAACCAAAGTCATCGATCATTCTATTTTATGAACGAATTGGTTTTCAGTTAATTGGTTTGGTGTATTCGGTTACATTGACGGTTTTTGGTTTGATTCGTTTAGTTTTGGTTAATAGCCAAAACCAAACTTGGCCAAAACTTATGCTTAGAAATAGAAGAAATTGAGGTATAAATATATAAAATGGTTGTATAAATACATGAAATGGAAGTATAAATACATAAAATAGAGGTATAGATATGAAATACATGAATTGAATGCATAAACACTAGAAATATATGAAATATGAATGGTTCAATTCTGGTTAATTTTGGTTAAACGATGGCACAAAAAATATCGATAACTAGTTTTGGTTAAAATATTCGGGTTTCGGTTAATCGGTTTTCAATTCAGTTTTTGTTTGATTTATGTTCGGTTTCAACTGTTTTTGTTTCGGTTTTGGTTAACGATTCAGTTACTGCTCACATTTAGACACTTTTAATTACGTAACATATCAATTTTTTTAATTAAAAAAAGTTATGACCATTTTAAAATCATAGGGGTAGTTAATTTATATAAGGGGATAAAGTGTAACCACTAACTAATTATATATACTTTTATTGAAGATGAGAGATTAAGTGTAATTAAGATGAGGGGATTAAAGTGTAATTGTTGTTTGAAAGACTAATTTACATTAATTTTAGTTGTACCTTATGCATTAAAGCAAAAAAAGTTATTAACTTTCGGATATCCTAAAATTCTCTTGTGTTATGTATTATATATTAAGTTAACTGCGTGTGATACACGGCTTAGCAAGTGAACATCTTGTAAATAACAAATGAATAACAAACATCTTTAACTGTTTTTTAACAGTAAAGGGAAATATAAATACAATCGATACATGAATTTTTCATAAACTTCTAATAGCTTCTTTGTACATAACATTATAGGTTTTATTCGGAACATTGTCATCCTTATCTATTATTAACAACTTTAAACTGGCCTTGTTTTTTTTACTTTTGACATAGCGACATATAATTGGCCATGAGTGAAGATTGTGTATTTCAAATACAACCCAGCTTTATATAAAGATTGTCCTTGGCTTTTGTTTATTGTCATTGCAAAACATACCGATAATGAAAATTGTCAACATTAAAACTTGAATGGAATTTTATTGTTATAAGGTATCAAATTGATGCATGGAACTTATGTCCACATACCGATATTTCCTATAGAAATTATCTCCGCCTCAATAACGTGTTTACCAAAATACAAAGTGATGTAACATGTAGTCTAGTACCATTACAAAGGCCTTTGTTGATCGATGTTATGAAGTAGCATTACCTGGACACCTACCTTTAATACCAAATTATGGCTAGGCAATCCAGATATTTTGAGATCATTAAGGGCCTGTTTGGTTGACAGGAATCCATAGGATTTCAAGGGAATTGGAATTTGAATTCCATTCCTTTGTGTGTTTGGTTGGACAAATTAGTTGAAGAAAATTGGATTTCAATTCCAACAAAATCCCTTAGGGGGCGTTTGGTTCGCGGAATGTGTAGGAATTGGAATTGGAATCCCTATGGGAATTGGAATTTGATGGATTCCTTTGAAATCCATAGATGTGTTTGGTTGATAAATGTATTAATGGAATTAGAATTTAAAAATACCTAAAAAGACAAAATTACCCCTAGTTATAAACAATTCGCAACAGTTTTAAAAACAACTATCTTAGATAAAAATTCTAAAAAATCCAAAAAATTATAAAAAATTATAAAAAATTATAAAAATTCAAAAAAAATTCAAAAATCATAAAAAATCATAAAAAATTATAAAAATTCAAAAAAAATCCAAAAACTTCAAAAGTATAAAAAAAAATCTAAAAAATAATAAAAAGTTCAAAAAAATCTAAAAAATCAAAAAAAATTCTAAAAAATAAAAAAAATTCTAAAAAATAATAAAAAATCCAAAAAAAATATAAAAAATAATAAAAAATCCAAAAAATTCTAAAAAATAATAAAAAAATCCAAAAAATTCTAAAAAATCGAAAAAAATTCAAAAATTCTAAAAAATAAAAAAATCTAAAAATTCCAAAAAGTTATAAAAAAACAAAAAAATCTAAAAAATAATAAAAATAAAAAAATCTAAAAAATAATAAAAAATCCAAAAAATTCAAAAAATTCTAAAAAATAAAAAAAAACAAGCTTATCAATTTTCCATAGTTCAATAAAAGACGGTATTGGAGGCGCCATCCAGCTAACGTAACCAGACATTCTAACTCACACTACCCAGTCTAAACATCAAATACAATAACAACAAAATTAACTATATTATTATCATTATTATTACTTTTAATATTATAATTATTAGAAATAATGGATTTTAATAATCCTAACTATTAGTCGTTGGATGGCAACGGTCCCAACTTAAAAAATAACCAGTGGTGGTCCCACCTTTTCATATATTGTAAACCAATGGACCTTTACTAAACCGAAAAGGATAAGGGAACAAAAATAAATTAAGATTCTCTTATTAAAGGTCCAATTTTTCCGAAACCGGGGGGTGGAAACGTATATACCTAAAAATTTTCTATACGAAATTACTATTCATAACACTACGCATCGAAAAGTTCGAGGGGTTGGGCGCCCCTCGGAGTAACACTAAGCTGCACCCCTGGGACCACCACTGGTTATTTCTAAAGTTGAAACTGTTGTCGGCCAACGACTAATAGTTTGGATTATTAAAATCCATTATTCCTAATTATTATTATTATTATCATCATCATCATAATAATTATCATGATAGATATAATGAATAATCTCACAACATTTCCTATTCTAGTATGGATGGATATTATTTTCTTTAGCAACTTCTATTCCTAAAGTTACATCATTATCACTCTCAATTTCGTAGAGAAGGATGTCATTCTACACAGCTAAATACTACCACTAGGCCAAAGTTCCTTTTGTGATGTTAAGGTGTCTATCTGTTCAACAAAATATTTATTTATCAAGGGTTTAGACAAATCATTTATTAAAAAGCATTGGACTACAACTAGGTAGCGTTTGGTATGCAGGAATGAGAGATGGAATGGAATGGACCATTGTGAAGGAATGAAGAAAAGAGTGTTTGGTTGGTCAAACGAATGAAATCGTCCATTCCAAAATGCATTACATTCCCTCAAAATCATTCCATCCACCCTCCATGTTTTTTTCCATTTCATTCCCTCTTCACCCTTCATTAACAACATCACAACCCACCACCGTTGCCACCACCACCCACCACCGTCATCCGCCGTTGTTATCCACTTTCGCCGCCACCCGCCGCCACCTCCCACCGCCGCCGCCCACCGTCCGTCCCTGCCACCGCCATGACCGCCACCCACCGTCGCCGCTGCCACCTCCGATCACCGCCACCACCCACCTTTGATCATCGCCGCTGCCACCTTCGATCACCGCCATCGTCGCCACCAACCTCCGCCACCGCAATCAACCGCCACCACCCACCGCCATCGCTGCGACCACCGTCACCGCCACTACCACCACTGCCACCCACCACCGCGGTCACCCACCACCACCACCACCGCTGTCACCACCTGCAGCCATCTACACCCACCGCCGTCGCCGCTACAACTGCCACCTATCACCACCCACCATCACCGTCCATCGTTGACCACCGCCATCCGATTTTATTCCTTCGTCTTTTCTCGCATACCAAACAACAAAAAGTAATGCTTCATTCCATTCTCACATGGCAACCAAACAAGACATGAAATGGTGATGATCTATTCCATTACCTCGTCTATTTCATTCCCCGTCTATTCCATTGCATCATACCAAACAAACCCCTAGCGTTTGACTTCTAAGATATCAAATTGATGGTCAGGGGAGGTTTCATAGCTGAGGGCCAATGTCATTAACACATTTTCTTGATTCCCTTAAAATCCTAATATTAATGCACTATCTAAGCATTCAAATCAACATTTAGAATTAAATTCCAGTCTTGCGTATCCAATTTCGATTGGTGTGTGGTCCACCGTGTGTGTGTTTCTTTTATTATATAAAATAAAATAAAAAAATAAATATTTTTTGTATTTTGTATTTATATAATTAAAAGATTTAAGTGTCCGAAAAGTACCATTTAAACACGTAACTTATAATTTATGTAATTAAATTATAATAACAGCTAGAAAACAATATTAATTAAGACGTTTAAAGTGTAATATATATTTAACATACAGTTAACTATTGAATTTATTGGATTCCATCTAGTACATGAAGACAATAACTATTAACAAATCACAAATTGACTTCAAATTAACGAAAATCATAATTGAACGATGATGTTGTCGATCCCACTATTAACTCTAGTTAATAACTATTATCATTGTTCACGAGTCGACCCAAGCCACTTAACTCGAATTTACAAACCACGCTAAATATAAGAGCTCAAACTCGGTTTGGTTTTAAACCGAGTTAGCCCAGTCTGATTCGATTTGACTGGGTTGTCATGTGGCCTTAGTTACTACCCAAAGAGATATGGATGTAGTTTAATTTTTATAAGCCAAGCGGTTTAGGACTTATATTTAAAGTCTTGATGCTTGATTCATTTATCTCTGTGTTGTTTTTTTGTGTTCTAGTCGGTATAGTAAACTAAAAATTAGTTGGACTAACAGATGAAAAATTCACTCTTTTTCAAGTAATCGGTTTGTTATTTATTATGGGCTAGTGATTTTCTAGCCGAGTGTGTGGTTTTAAAAAGTTTGCCTTAAAAAAAGATATTCGAACCACTAGGTTTCTAATAATGTTTCTTACCAACTGTCCTAAGAGAAGGTTGGTGTTATATACACCACTAGATACAATAATTAATCACTGAACTTAGAAAGATTATACGAGCAAGCTAACGAGCCGAACCAAGACTAGTTCAAGTTCGATTTGTTTACAAAACGAGTCGATTTTGGGCGAGCATTTTAAAACGAGCTTTAAGTCAGGAGGTATTTCAACCGGCTAATAACTATGATCGACATCAGACATTATAAAAGTGCCCAAGTGCCTAATTATCACAATCTTTGGAAACTCAGCTAGGTCAGGTGTGTATGAATTCAGTAAGAGTAACATGCATGAATTCAAAGTATTAAACAATAAATATTAAGTTAAAATCAAATATACATTGAATTAAAAAGTGTACCTAAAGAGATCTGGTTTATGTCTTTTCTCAAACAGTGGAAAGAAACTATCGATAAAATCAAAATACATTGAATTAAATAAATCATAATCAACATCACATCTACATTGAATTAAATAAATCATAATCAACATCACATCTTAAAGATTTTTTAAAATCATTTAAAAAATAAAGGGTAAATTACACTTTTCGTCCTTTATGTTTGTATCGGATCGTAGTGGATAACCTTTAACTTCAATAAATAAAACTAAAAAATAACATATATACAAACTACAGCTTAATTGAATCCACACTCAGCCACAGTCTCTTTCTCTCTGATAAAACAATCACTCAACCACCGCCTAAGTCCACCAGCGCCACCGCCACCGCCACCGCCTGTAACATCACCACCACCATCATCGGAGTTACACGACCACCACTCTCTCTTTCTCTCTCTCTCTCTCTCTAAATCATAACACCACCGTCGGAGATTACATCTACCACCACCATCATCGGAGCCCTAGATTTTCTTGATCTACAAACACCGCCAGCACCGCCTGTGACATCACCACCACCATCATCGGAGCTACACCCCCCTCTCTCTAAAACATGCTCAATCAGAGCCCTAGATTTTCTGAAATTTCTCAATCGGAAATCATGGTTACCTCTGTATACAGATCGATCTCCTTCGTCTATCTCCGCCGTTGCCTGGAGGTTTTTTGATCGGAGGTTAATGGCGACTTCTGATGATGCCTGGAGGTTTTTTGATCGGAGGTTAGTGGCGGCCTCTGTTTTTCTCCCTGTATTTTGGGGTTTTACTTAAGGCTGTGATCTTCTTGTGAGCCTACTGATTCTATGTTTTTTACATTCTTGGGTTTAAAATTTAAGCAATTTCAGCAAACCATTTTCTGATTGTGGTGTAATTCAGTCAAGTTGTTCTAGAAATCCTGTTTTTAGCGGTAAAACGAGTCCGATTTTCGGGTTACCACATGGTTATGGCTTCCCTGATGTCCAAATTCCCGAAAATGTGTCAAATGTTCTGTATCCGTAAGTTACCCGAGTCCGAATCCAGCTTCAGATTTATCTGTTTCTAGTAATTTTAATCGCGCGCGACGAAATGGAGTGTTAGAAGGTAGTGATGATGGTTCGATCATTCAAGGTGAAAGTGTAAATCATGTGCGAAATGGAGGTTTTAAAGGGCAAAATAAGAAGGGTAATCATTCACAGATCATTGGTGCTTGTAAATATGGTAGATTTTCAAAGGGATGTAAATCTTTTTCATCACCTGTGAAATGTAAACACTTTAGCTGATGTTAAAGGGTACATATATATGTTTGCTAAAGAGCAAAACGGGTGTCGTTTCATACAATTGGTTTTCGATGAGGAGAATCCAAAACGGTTAGGGGCGGTGGGTGTGGCCTGAGTGGTGGCGGCAGGATGTGGTGGCGATAGTGGTGGCAAGATGTGGTGGTTAAGGTTTAGGGTTAAGAAAATTGAGGAAGAGAAGGGTATATGCAATGTTTTTTTTGTTTTATTCATTAAACATTTAAATATAAACATGAATTGACCAAAATACCCTTAAGTGAATAAACTTAACTGAAAACTTTAATCCCGTTAGTACTAAAGGACGTTAAGTGTAACGGGTTTTGTAAATAAAGGATTGTGACTGTAAATATTGAAGTTAAAGGCTATTTGTTGCAATTTGGTACAAATATAAAATACGAAAAGTGTAATTTACCCAAAAATAAAACTTACTTTTATCACCGATACATCACATCAAATTAGATATAAATCTACGGTTAGAAAATATATGATGTTTTAAAATCATTTAAAAAATAAAACTTACTTTATCACCGATACATCACATCAAATTAGATATAAATCTACGGTTAGAAAATATATGATGTTTTAATTACAATCAACATCTACATCAGTATGATGTTATCTGTCTAGCATTAACACTACCATAAGCCATGCATTAAGGAGGAAGAAACATCCAAGGGTATTTACCCTAGTCTCAGCCAATCAACACTCGATATGTCAAATTTTATACAAATTACCAATTAGGTATATACGTTTTCGACCCCTCAATTTTATAGAAGTTTTTAGGTCCGGTGACTTCCGCCCTCTCGGTTGGAAATCTCAAGCTTCACCACTACTCATGCGGGTAAACATACTGGCTAACCGAACCCGCCTTGCCTACCCTTGGGGATAACGACGGTGTTCTGACATGAGTAAGTACCCTAGATTCCTCTACCCTCTAGTGCCCCGTCCCCAATAGTAAGAGTTTAGTAAAAACACTCTTTACAAGTATTATCATTACTATCGCTACTAATCAACGTTTTCCATATAATCAACAAATCACCATCAACATGATCTTGCTATCAACATCAAGTTCTTGGCTTCAATTTGTCAACCACCAACAGAAAGTTTCAACTTATCACCTATCAGACCAAGCGTAACGGTGCGTTTTTTGCCCTCAATCTCGCCCAATACCGCCCCAAAACGCTGGCCTTGCCGCCCCCATGGGCGTGTTTTGTTGATTTTGGTTCCTGGCGTTTTTTAAAGCACGCCCAAGCCCTATTTGATGGGCCAATCACATCTAACCATTTTCTTGTTTAGCCAATCAATTTTTTTCATGGGTTTTTTTTATTTTTTTAATTCTTTACACCCCTTTTAACAAAATACCCATATTCCCACTACACCCATTTTAGAAAAACACCTCATTGCTGACTGGACTGCCACATGGCGCAAAACGCCAAAGTGTGGGGCATTATTCACCCCAACGACTACGCATGGTCTCAGCAGCAATTTGTATGAGCATCAACATACGAAGTTTTATATTATTGGACCATCAAAAACGAAGAGGCGGGAATGGGAATGATTCTATTCACGCTGGTTAGAGACGAGTATGTTATTAGGTGATAACATCCATCAAGATAACAAGTTGTCAAATAAATCCTTTGATAATGGTACAACATCACCAAAACTTTACACTTTTATAATTACGGTCTTTGATTGCACCTTTGAACCTTTAATCATCTTCGGACAATTTCGTCAACCAAATCGAAACTTGTTTGCTAACTTTTGCATGTCATCTTCAACAACAATTCTGGCATGGTGCAAGTTAAAAACAGATGGTCAAAGGCGAAGTAATACCCGACTCCTTGTTGAAACTGATAAGCAGAATTCAAGCACTTGGTCCCATGTCTATATCAATCTAGCTGTAAAATGAACGGATGAAAACAGACAGCCCGTACGTACGTTAGTCCAATAAAGTTGGCCGATCTAATGAGTCAGTCCTTATCAGTATTCTTTTTTTTTTTTTTTTTTTTTTAACAATATAGGAAACATATATAATATCTTCATTCAGAAAGTACCAAAAAAATCATTTAGACTTTATAGAAAACGACAGAATATTAAAAGAAAAAATATTTTTTTATAAAGTGTGATGTTACTTTGTATGGCTATGGCGTTATAGCCTACTAACATTTTATAGGTGAGATTAGGCTTAGAAACATTAGGTCCTGCATTCGATTATAACAAGGGTTTTTTTCCTGAATTTATTGGGTTTACTCATGTATAGACGTTACTGCCAAGTGGAGATGGATATGATCGGATGGTTTCATTCGTGGTACGATAATACTCTAATAGTCCGTTAGTTATCCAAATTTGTTGTAAAAAAAAACAATTACCGTCCATTCTTTGGAACTGAACAATAAATGCCCAATTTTTGGATCTTATTTACTCTACTAGTACGCCACGAATTCTTTTTGTTTTTTCTTAGAGGGGAGGGGTGGTCATCACTTGCAAAAATTCCATCACTCACAACATCCAATCAAGTTCCGTCATATCATCAACCATTTTTCCATCACTCACAACCTTTTTTTAGTGGCAATGGTCATCACTCACAACACCCAACAATAAACCCTCACACCCCCTCACATCCATTTATCACTGAATAAGCCATAACGCGTGAAATATATCACGGAATCTCCCCTTCACGCATTGAAATTGTAGGTGGCGGTGGTTTGTTCATTTCCTTCACGCGTTGTAAAGTACCATCACGGAGAAATGTTGCTCCACCCCCAGTCCCTTTATATATACATATTATTTTAAGTCAAGGCTAGATTTTCATAAGCGCACAAACCATACAAACATTTTTATGAATACTTAGATTTTCACGTACGTGATCACCACCTTTTACATTATATTTTTAATCCACAAATTCTTTTAATAACTAATCAGTTTTCTATTTGCATATTATTAAAAATGATAATAGATAAACTAAATATAATAAAGATAATTAAAGCATAACCAAAATTAAAAATTAAACTTAAAGAACTAAAAGCTCCAAACAAAAAGATTGGGCAACCTAGAAAAAAAGTGATCTCTTTACCTTCTTACGGTTTGAGAATGAATATGAAAACATTATTCTAAAAATAAATTCCTTTTGTTTTTTAGAAAGAATAATAAAACTAGAAAAATTATTTTTAATATTCTCTGTGAAACATTTTCCATTTAGTATCATGTGGCCTCCACCTTTTATACCAAATGCAAACGAGTACGAAGTGCGCTTCTTCAAATTCAACATTGCTCCAATGCTAACTTTTTGATTGTTGATACATTGTCAGCTAAATGCACTAGCAAATATGGTGTTTGGTCTAATGGGAGTGGGGTTTGGATTTGGGGCTTGAGATTTTGATTATATTATTTAATAAAATGCAATATACAAGACGTAAATACCTTTCTGTCAATTATTTTAAAGGGAAGTTATAATATTATAATTACAATCTTAACACATTGTTTAAAAATCTCTAGAAGATGTAATCCAATGGCCCAAATTAATTCACACAGTTTACTCTTAACCTAGTGTTCACTCAAGAACCCTACCCTCAGTGACGGATCCAGGGATATTTTCCACCGGATTCCTTTTGGTTGATTCTCACTAATTTTTTCCAAATCATATAAGGTTTCCACTAATTTTTTTTATTTTTTTTCAAAGAAAGGGGGTTTCCCGGAAACCCCCAAAACACCCCTGGATCCGCCCCTGCCTACCCTATATATATATATATATATATATATACAAAAAAAAAAGTATTCTATAAAATAAATGTCTAAAAAATTGCATCACATACATAGTACAATAAACATTACATGTCACTAATCACTTCAAAATGATCCAAAGAAGTGTATGTAACAAAATACCATACGCTAGCTTTGATATAGCCAAAAGCCTCCCCACAATCCACACGTGCATTACAAACCTAACCTACCTCTCACTACTTCTATAAATGCCACTACTCCACCACACCTACCAACTAGCAAAATCACACACACAACCACAAACCACCGCTAGTTTCAAATCAAACATGACAACCATCGTACAACAACCACCAACACCACCACCACCACAAATAACGTTAACCGTCCCATCAACTTCCATCCACTCCAACGACCATACAGGCACTTTAATCATAATCAAAACCCTAATTATCCCCATAATAACACGTTGCCATGCAGGCTACTTCCGTATCACCCTCTCCCTCTGCTGCCAAACCCTCTTATGGAAAACCCTCAAAGACCCGCCCGAAAACGCGCACGCCTATCGTCGAATCCTCGGCCTCTTCCCGTCCACCGCCTTCCTCCTCTTATGGTCCCTCTCTCTCCTCATCTTAACCACCCTCTCTATCCTATACATCTTAAGATGCGCATTATTTTCCAACATGGTAAAAACCGAATACCTAAACCATATAGGGGTAAATTACCTTTTTGCCCCGTGGATATCATGGCTTTTGTTACTCCAAACGGCGCCGTTTTTGACACCAAAAACTGTTTATTATCTTCTACTTTGGTGGCTTTTTGTGGTTCCTATATTTGTTCTTGATGTGAAAATATATGGCCAGTGGTTTACTAAGGGTAAGAGGATATTATCCAGGGTGGCTAATCCGGCGAGCCAGCTGTCGGTGGTGGGGAACTTCGTCGGAGCTAGGGCGGCGGCGCAGATGGGGTGGAAAGAGAGTGCTAATGTGCTATGGTGTTGTTTACGTTAGGGATGGTGCATTATATGGTGGTTTTTGTGACGCTTTATCAAAGACTGTCGGGAAATACTTGTTTACCGACGGTGCTTCGACCGGTTATGTTTTTGTTTATTGCTGCTCCGAGTATGGCTAGTTTGGCTTGGGATGAGATTTCTGGGACCTTTGACTTTTCGTCAAAGATGCTTTTTTATCTCTCTATGTTTCTGTTCTTGTCCCTGGTAAGATTTCTTTTTTCATTTATTTGTTTGTTTATGAATGTTTGGGTTACTAAGTGAGAAGTGATTTGGTTGGTAAGAAGTTTGAGTTTAGTTAGTTAGGTTGAGTTGACTCGAGCTAGTTTTTTTTTTTTAAACGACAATTTTCTTGTGTTAGGTCACCGCACTACTCAAATTGTAGAGTTCTGTTGCTCTACTCCGGCCAAACTATATTGTCTTAACTGGGTCCACGCAGGCTTCATAATTTAGCTTGGGTGTTTTCCCGGGAAACCACGCCGTCGACTGCCACTTGACAGACGTTGTGCCACCACAAGAGCTAAACACTCTCTGGCATAACACACGGTAGGACGAAAACCTGTGTGAGCTCAGGATAGAACCTGACACCTCTGCAAGGAGGCTAGACTCTATCTATATAATTGCCTAATCCGCCAAAGTGACATAAGTGGGAGATTGAACTTGGTCTACATTAGAGAACCCAAGTTTCCCTACCACCAGGCCACAAGTGGTGGATTGACTCGAGCTAGTTAGTTTGTGTAAATTTTCGAGTTGGTGATAGGTAGTTTGGCTCGTTGGCTCACTTGGAATAGTTTTCGTGTTTTGACTTTGGATGTATGTTAGTAGTGTGGTGCTTTATTATTTGACACTTGTATAAGTTAGAGGTTATTGTTAACTTGTTACTTGAGATTTATGGATGAAAGTTACAAAATCATCGAAACTGACGAGGAACGATTTACTGAGTCATAGGCTTACGTTGAATTAATATGAGTTAGGTTTTTAGCTTGCATTAAAGATTACTATACTAGAAGCTTGGCTCATGTTGCTATAATCTTAAACCTAGCTAGATGTTGATTTAATGGCTCTACCTACTCGTTTTAATAGTGCAAAGATACTTTTTTTTTGAACGGCCAACAAACTCAATCCCGAGCACTTTCGGGGCATCCACTGGACAAACGGAGTACTCCGAGAGTAACCCGAGTCCACCACCAATTCCGGGGAAAACCCGGTAACCCACCCGCCCGTAGGCACGACGGTGAAATTACCGGTAAAACCCGTTTGGCTCAAGGATCCAACACAGGTTTCCCTGGGTCTCCTATCATTGCCCACCAGTGCCTCACTCTGGCTAACTAAGACACCAGAAAATTTACTTTTCAATTTACGTTAGATTTTAGAACTCTTAACCATATTAAAGGCTAACAAAGACACGAGAAAATTTACTTTTCAATCTACGTTAGATTTTAGAACTTTTAACCATTTGAAAAGAAACACCTTTATAGATAGGTAGGTAGATAGATAGATAGATAGATAGATAGATAGATACAAGACCATTTACGAGATTACATCAAATGATAGATAAGACCATTTACTAGATGACATCAAATGTGGCTTAGTGACTAAAGTGGCTCTCTCTCTCTCTCTCTCTCTCTATATATATATATATAGGGAGGAAATCATGCGAGAACCACCCTTATTGCGAGAACCGCGAGAACCAATGTGAACACAACCTAAAATAGCTAAAAAAACCTAACCCCCCCCCCCCAAAAAAAACCTAAAAAAAACCTAACCCCCCCTCCCCCCCCCCCAAGCTAAAATGCTAAAAACTAAACCCCCAAAAAACCTAAAAAAATCTTTAAAAAATCTAAAAAAATAAAAAAAAAATCTAAATTTTTTTTTAAATATTTTTTATGCTCAAATCGCTACTTTTAGTGGCAAAAAAAAAAAATTTAATTTTAAATTTTTTTTTTGCTTCGAAAAGTAGCGATTTTTATATAAAAAATATTAAAAAAAAAACTTTTTTTTTGTGTGCGTTTTAGCTATTTTTAGGCATTTTTGGTTGTGTTCACATTGGTTCTCGCAATAAGAGGTGGTTCTCGCATGATCTTCTCCCTATATATATATATATATATATATGGAAAAGAAGCATTGGAGTTGATGTTAACTTTGAAGTTAATACTACTTATTGGGGGCAAATTTAGAAAAAAAAGACGCCCACTACGGGTGGTATAAATAAGTTGTATTTAGATAAATTATTTGTAACTTTATTCAAAATAATTTATTTTGCTTATAGGTGATAAAATAAGATTTTTAAAGTAAACAATCTTAAATCATCAAGACATGCAGTTTATAATACTTATTAAAATTCATATAAATAGTTATAATAAGATTCTCAAAACATATAATAATTTGCATTTATAGGAAATTCATTATGTGTTTAAAAATTACATTAACCTTTAACTTCCTTTGATTGTTATTAATTAGTATTATTATGAATAATCGGAGGTGGCTGAAGTGTGCTTTTTAAGTAATGACTAATGAATCGGATGAAAAATTCAATGGGGTGTTAATATGATAAAAGAATTTAAATAGTTTTATAAGTTAAAAGACTATTGTAAAACTATATTACAAAAGTTAGAGCCGGATTTTTTAATCATTTTACAAGTTAAAAGACTATTATAAAACTATATTATAAAAGTTAGAGCCAGATTTTTTAATCATAAAAGATTTAAGAAGTTTTTTGGATTTTAAGGCCATGCGTAGTCATAACGCCCCTTTGTGGGCGTTATGCGACACGTGGCGCGCCACGTGTGCCGGTGGGCGTTATGGGGCGTTATGCATTTAAGCCCGTAGTCATAAAGCCCCCGCCTAATCATTACTCAATTATTAATTTCTAATTTTTTATAATTATTTTCTAAGTTTATAAAATTAAAATTCATTTCATTAAATTAAAAAAACATTACACTAAAATAAAAAAAAAAACATTACACTAAAAAAAAAAAACAGTTCCACTAAAAAAAAAAGTTGGACTAAAAAAATAAAAAAAAAACCTTACACTATCAAAACACAAAATCAGCCCAAAGCCCATATAAAAGCAAAACACAAACCAACCCAAAGCCCAAAGCCCATAAATTAAAAACCCTAAAATTCTTCTTCTTCCTTGTCTTCCTTCTTCTTCTTCTTCCATAGATACCTGCAAGTTGCAACACAAACACAAACACAAACACAAAAACAGAGCAGAAAAAAGAAAAAAAAAATTCAAAAAAACCCACACATCACGCCGCTATAGACATCGCGCCACCCCCTGATTTTCGATTCATAGCGCCCCGCGTATTGGTGTGCCCGGCATTTTGCCGGCGCCATGCTTGGGCATACCGCCCCACTACGCATTACCTAAGTCGATACAGACAGGTTTAAATTGTCTAATATGTATTTCTTTTTTATTTTACACATTACCAATATTTTTTCCGTTTTCATACAAGTTTAGATTATTTAAAGTTTAGATTTTAATAACCGGTCACATTGTCACATATGCTTGAAAAATAATTACCATTGATGTGTCAACAACACCGGTCATAATATTATATTGATCTTAAATTGAAGGAATCTTGATACAAATAAAACTTTTAGGAATTAGTTCTTAATATGCATTCTCAAAACATATGATAATTTGCATTTTAGGATACTCTTATTATGTTTAGGAATTACATTAAATTTTAAGTTTTGGGTTGGTTGTTTTCAAAATAATTATTATGATTAATCGTAGGTGGTAATATGTAATTAATCGTAGGTGGTAATATGTGTGCTTGTTACGCAATGAATCAAATGACAAAGTTTTAAGCGTGTTAAAAGTTTGCTTGTTAATTAATCTGATAATTTTTTTTGATAGTTTATAAATTTAAATAGTATTAGAGTAAATTGCCATTTTAGTCCCTAAAGTTTGGTCTAAATTGTCATTTTAGTTCAAATAGTTTTTTTTTCTCCTCTTGGTATCTGACTTTTCCATTTTCTTGCCATTTTGATCACATTGCCTAACTCGGTCTAAAAATCTGGTTATAACCATATGTATTTTTGGCATAACTGTTGTGTAGTGATAACTAGAGGTAGTTTACAACATAATTTATAAACCTCATAATAATTTAATGCCAAAATACCCCTGATTATAAACTGGTTTTTAGACTAATTTAGGCAATATGATCAAAATGGCAAGAAACAAGAAAAGTCAGGGACTCAAAGGAGAAAAAAAAAACTATTTGAACTAAAATACCAATTTGTACAAAAACTCAGGTGCTGTTTGTTTTTTCTGCACGAAAACCTCTTCTGCTGCAGGCCACATCTGCAGGCATCTGCAGGAGAAGAGGTGGACCAAATGTCTTCAGTCTGCAAGGAGAAGAGGGTTTGTTTTTTTTTTTTTTTATATATAAAACCTCTTCTTCTAGGTTTAGAAAACACACCACACAACAATCTGCACCTCCACTCTCTCTCTACTCTCTCTCTAGTCTACAACCACCGTCACCACCTCCGCCTTCATCACCACCGCCATCATCACCACCGCCATCAGCACTTCACCACCGCCATCATCACCACCGCCATCAGCACTTCACCACCGCCATCATCACCACCGCCTGCAACGAATCGAACAAAACGATTTAGGGTTTTCGATTTTAGGGTTTTCGATTTGGGGGTTTTGTTTGTGATGTTGTTGATGATGATGATTTGGGGTTCGATTTGATGATTTGGGGGTTCGATTTGGGGTCGGAGCAGGGGTTCCGAGGTGGAGGTGGTGGCGGAGCAGTGGCGGAGCAGTGTCGGAGGTGGAGGTGGTGGCGGAGCAGTGGCGGAGCAGTGGCGGAGGTGGAGGTGGTGCCAAGAAGAGGTAAACCTCTGCTTGGAGAAGCTTACCTCTCATCACTTCCCCAAGAAGAGGTTGGGGAGAGGTAAAAAGCACTTCTCGAAAAAAAAACAAACACTCTTCTGAAGCTAAACCTCTTCCCGCGTCTGCACGGTGCAGACAGAAGAGGCCAGGAAGCTCTTCTTCCAAAAAACAAACACCACCTCAGTAATTAAAATGACAATTTACTCATAGTATTATGAAAACTATATAATAAAAGTGATCAACGACTTTTGTGAAAACTATTTAAGAGTTTTTTTTTTTTTATATTTCTTTGGGATTGTGTTATATTTTAGGATTTAATATATCTTTGTACCATTCATACATTAAGGAGAACCTATAAAATAACTTTACCCTCTGAAACGACAAAGAAGGTTTTGAATTTGTTTAATGTATTTCTTTTTGTTTTTGTTTTAAATATTATTATTATTATTAATATACCACCTAAAATTTGTCCGTTTTCTGTTTTCATTAAAGTTTAGTTTATTAAAAGGTAAAATCTTTATTACCGGTCACATTGTCACATATAAAAAGATTAGCGTCGTTATTTAAAAAGTTATGTGTCATCATCACCGGTCAAAAAGTTAGGAATCTTAATACAAATAAACATGTTTATTTGGTCGGCAAAAGAAAAAAAAAATGAGATATAAAATGAATGTATTGAAAACCTCAAAACTGATAATATAATTGAAAATATGAAATTTACATTGTAATTATATAGAACACCTTTTTTTTTCTATAGACAATAAACAGTTAATTACATAGTTAGTCCATGTGGTTTACACAAATTAACAATCTAAGGTACTAAGAGCACCCGGGCTCGTCCGTGATAGTATCACGGAATGGAACAACAACGCGTGGAACTTTCATCTCCCCCACCCCGTGGACTTGCTATAACGCGTTATTCTATAACGCAATTCCATTTTCGTGATATTTTCAACGGCGTGATATATTATTTTGTGAGTGTAATTGTTGGTTGGGGGGAAATTGTAGGGTGTGGTGGTGAGTGATGACCACCCCGCCTAAAAAAGGTTGTTAGTGATGGAAAAATGGTTGATGACATGACGGAACTTGATTGGTGCTTGTGAGTGATAGATTTTATCACTAGTGAACCACCCCGTGTCCCCTAATAGTTTAAAATCATATCCTGAGAGACTAACTTTCCATTTTTTAACATGTGAGGGTATTAGTTACGTGGTTAATTACATAGTTAGTCCTTGTGTTTTACACAAGCTAACAATCTAAGGTACTAATAGTTAACAGAGAATTAACGTTAGTATTAGTTACGTGGTTAATTACATAGTTAGTCCTTGTGTTTTACACAAGCTAACAATCTAAGGTACTAATAGTTAACAGAGAATTAACGTTAATACCCTCAAATGTTAAAAAATAGAAAGTTAGTACCACATGATGTGATTTTAAACTATTAGTACCTTAAATTGTTATTTTGTGTAAATCACAGGCACTAACTATGTAACTAACTCGACAATAAATTTAAAATTTATACATCATAAAGTCATCATATATTCTTATCCATGGAATGAAGGTGTAAAAACTTGAGTGTATAAAAAAACCTTTGGATTTGACTAAAATTAGCAATCACAAATGATTTTCGTAAGTCTACTAAAATTTTATTTCGTAGAAATAATTAACGTATTTTTTTGTTTGTATAAACATGCTTATTATATTGCGTTAAGGTAAAGATAATTTGCTTTTAGTGAAAGAAATCCAAGGGAATTTTGGTTCGTGATAATTCAGTAACTATAAAGCCTGAATTATATTTCTTACTCATTTTGTTTATAGAATCCTTTACAAAATGTTGGTTACAGAATGAATAATAGTGGAATTGGACCTTAAAGAAAGCATCTCCAACTACTAACATAATGGTGTTTAGAAAAAAAACATAGAATATTAACCATAACATTTAACTATTTGATCAGGGTTCTGATTAGCAAAAATGTCAAATTGTATATTTAATACCATGATGTTGTAATGCCTTGTTTTTAACTTTTATTTCTATACAACATTCAATTTAATTATTTAGACAGATTGACACATAAGTAAAAATAGCATTCGTTATTAACTCATCAGTGATGATTACTATACTTTTAGGTTTTTATTTTGATTAATCTGTAGGTAATTCGTCAATGATCTCCGACAAATCCTACCGCTGATGAAAATTATTCTTTTTATCTGCAAGTGAATGTAGTGCCTGTCAGTAATCCATCAGTGATGCTTTTTGTACATTCAGTTTTTTTTATTTGTTTGTCAGTAATTCATTGATGTTCACCGAAGGATCCGTTGAAAGTTAATTTTCTAATAGTAAGTGAATTTTAGGGCTAGTTATCGAATTCGAATCTTAGGTACTTAAAAACTTAATTTACTTTTAAAAAAAATAAAGGAAGCTAAATAAATAGAATATCTACTATTAAAAACTGCAATGTATTGACTTTTATTGGGAGAAAAAAAATGAAAATTAACGTGCCATTTGTAATATTAAGTTTAGAGTAAATTGCCACAATTGTCCCTGAGGTTTAGATCTGTTTGTCAGTTTCATCCAAAATGATTTTTTTCGTGCCAAATAGCTCTTCTCCTTTGGCATTTTTTTGTCATTTTCATCCAAACCACTAACTTAGTTTACTTTCTCTGTTAAGTTAAAAGCTATTTGGATGAAACTGACAAATATAAAACCTCAGGGATGATTTTGGCAATTTACTTAAATTCTTTTTAATTTCTTTTATTTAATTAATATTGTCACACATATATATATAAAACAAAATATACATGCAGTTCTTATAAAAAATTAATAGTTTTGTCAGATAATTTTTTTTTAAATTTTCATCCAACCACTAACTCAGTTATTTTTTTCTATTAAGGTAAAGGATCTTTTAAAATTTATAAAGTAAGACAAAATAAACTTTCAATTTTTTATATACATCAGTTTTATAAAAATAAAATCTACTTCAACCTCTAAATTTTATAAAACTAAAATGCTAGTGACCTTATACAAAAATGTCAAATAAACAAATTTTATCATATGTACCAAATTTGTAATTCATCTTCTACTCTTTTAAATTCGTTCCTAACAAAAAACAGAAGCCACTGTCGCCCCCCCCCCCCCCCCCCCTTATCGAACAATATATTGTTACCAAACCTTAAAATTACCCACCAAATAGTAAGTATAATGCCATGAACCAAAAGTTTATTTACTCAAACCACTCGGAATAAATATTAGTTAGTTACCCTCATAATCTTAATTAGATAAATATTTTATTTCTGCCAACATATTTCTTAGGTGCTCAATACATTTAAAAATATGTAACGTTTTACAATTTTTTTTCTATCTCTACACTGGATTAAATACTAAAAGTTGTAATTAATTGTTATGAGCTGCACAGCATTGATATTTATTTTATATATCATTTTCTCTTTATAAAATTAATCTATATAAAAAAACTGGATATTAATTTCTATCTGAAGTTATAAAATTTAAAACATCCTTCATCTTAATAGAAAAAATAAACTAAATTAGTGGTTTGGATGAAAATTTATAAAAATTATATGACAAAACTCTTAATTTTTTTTTTATAAAAACTGCATGTATATTCTGTTTTATATATATGTGATAAAATTAATTAAATAAAAGAAATTAAAAAGAGTTTTATATTTGCCAGTTTCATCCAAATATCCTTCAACTTAACATAAAAAGTAAACTAAATTAGTGGTTTGGATGAAATGACAAAATATGTCAAAGGTGAAGGACTGTTTGGCACAAAAAAATCATTTTGGATGAAACTGACAAACAGGTCTAAACCTCAGAGATGATTTTGGCAATTTACTCTTAAGTTTATAATACGTATTTAAGGTGTTGTCTTAAGATATTAAGTTCATAGAAATTAATTATTTGTTTTGTTATTAATATTAACTAGTTATGAATAATGGTTAACACAAATTTCTTTCCTTTTTCATAACCTTTTTTTGTTATTTTGTTTGTAAAACATTTTCGAAAAGGTGGATCAAATACAAAATCGTTTTTTTCTAAAACATATAGGAAGGATTTGAGGACTTTGATCAAATGAATTTAACGATTATGATTGATGCAATGAAGGATAGAAGTGGTAAAAATAAGGAAACTGTACATTTTGTTGAATTTTTTAAACTCATTACTTGCATCAATGTCTTAAAACTCAATAAACTTTTGTTATCTATTATTGTTTTAAATAAATATAACATAAATCAAGATTTTTATTTTCATAGATATGATTATAATATTTCAATATATCTTTTGCTATAAAAACAACATTGTTTAAAGTTGAAGAACTATGCAACATATAGTGTTGTTATCCACGTTAGACGATGTGATTATCTCATTTTACACGGTATAGATGCAGGGATGAGCACGGTATCTGTTCGGTACCGAACCGGTACCGGTACCAAAAAACGAGGAAAACTGGTACCGGTACTGATACCAAATACACCAATACCAAGAAAAGAGGAAAATAGGAACTGATACCGGTACCTGATACCAAATGCTCATCCCTATACATCTATACCGTGAAACTAATGATAAATGGCGGCTATTAGCGAACGGTTACATTTCTGGAGGCTACCTAGATGATTTCTTTCTCAACTTGAATACTATGTAGACTCTTTTATTCATGTAACCAGTTGAAAAGGAATTCATGTCAATGCTTTATGTATTTGAAATTCATGTCATATTTTTTTTCACAAATACATGCAAGTTCAAATATATTATGAGACTTTAATATATTAAAAAAAGTTGAATAGTTAATTTATGCAAAACGTGAAAGTGTGATGATTATATGGCATTAAACCTATAGATATGTCAAAATGAAAGGTTGTGTCACTTTTGTGAATTTATGTTATTCCATAACTAAGTAATATCTATTGTTAAAAGTAAAATAGATAGGACATATATAAAAATCAATAATAAAAAAACTATGTCATAAAATATTGAATTTAAATAATATGTTTTATAATTTTGTGAGAGAAATTGGTAATTTGTACGTTTAAACGTACTTAGGGGCTGTTTGGCAACTTCTGAATGGTTAAGTACTGAACCAATAAGAGGTCTGAACCATTAAGAGTGAGTATAATGCTTAACCGTTTAGAGGCAAATGTCTGACCAATTCAGATTAGAGGTCTTAACCATTCAGACTCAGTATAAAACTTAACCATTGCAAATGTCTGAACCATTCAGACATCTCCTCGCAAAACAAACAGTCTGAATCATGAAGTGTTGAACCAGTAAGAGATCTGAACCATTAAGAGCCTCATTAAGAGGTAAACAAACAGCCCCTTAGTCGCATATTTCAACAGGATATTCACTAACCAGAGGTTTAGGAGACGTTGGTAGTGTTCGTTTCACATAATGAAATAGATTCTGAATATAATTAGAATGTAGATTTCATTCTTTATGTTGTTCGTTTCAACAATAGAAGAAGTTCGAATTGAATCTAAATAATTGTCACTTCACCTTTTTCTTTCTGGATATATAAAAGGTTATTATGTCATTTTACATGTTCTACGCTCCAATTTTATTGAAAATTATACCAACCAAACACATATAGAATTTCAAGAAAAGTCTTTAAAATCCAATTTCAATTTCGTTACATTCTTTTATCTTAGATTCCTGTCAACTAAGCACTATGGGTTCTTTCAATTAAATCAGTTATGTTTTATTCATTATGAATTTATGATTATGATGCAGATTTTTTTTTTTTCAGTTTTCGAAACTAATCCGATGTACGAAGTATTAAATACAATATAACACAGGGGTAGGATTTTTAACCGAAACCCAAACCCGAATAACATTAATCCAAACCCGATTAACGCGTAACCTAAATCACCGAACCCAGGTATACACCCGAACACAACTTTAGTGTTTGGATGAATATATGGTTCATTTTTGGATTACATATATACATATGGCTTAAACATTGTCAAATCGAAGTTGACAAAGAAAAAAGCAATTTTTTTTAATAAAAAAATATCATACTTTATAATTTCACATGTTATGAATTTACATCAAAATAGATGGTAAACGGGCAACAAGCTGCCCTTAGAAGCCCAATTGTCCACTAACCCAATAATTCTGAAAGCAGACAAATTATAAATTTGAATACCCGACTAACCCCGGATACTGATTAAACTGAGCTTATTTGGGTTGCTAATCGGTTACAATTTCGAAACCCCAAAACCTGACAAACTTGAAACCCACTTACCATACCCGATGACACTCTTATTATAACATAAAAATAACTTATTAGTCGATTCGCACATACCCATTATTATAGACCTATTGGAGAAATTGAGGTAAACATGTCATCTCTTTTATGAAACTAAGTACCTTTGTTATGTTTACATATATAGGTAACAAGACCAAACTTGTTCAAGAGTTCAATGAAGAAATTCAATGTGGTATGGTGGGCATATTCATACCCCTTAACAGTTTTGGCATTGGCTGCAACAGAATATGCGCAAGACACGAAGAGTAGCTTTGCTCATTTGCTTATGCTTCTTCTTTCGGCACTTTCGGTTATGGTTTCAATTGTTCTAATGGTCTATACCGCCCTCAACACAAACACCCTCTTGCCTCCAGACGACGCTTGTGATCCCACCATTGCGACTCTTGATGCCATCAATGTTAGTAGCATAAATTTGGATTCGTCTTTAGAGTCATCCTCATAATCATTCAAAGGTCGTGAGAAAGAAGATGTAGATGTATGATGATGAACTAGGATTGTATATTTCAGCTAAGTACTCATGAATCAATCATGAATCATAATGCATCTTAAATTAAAAACTACACATAACTATGAAGAACCAAAAAGGTTTGTAGTCTGATGGACCAAAGAGTTTAGTAAGGTATTGCTTTCTCAAGTGGTGCGGGTTCTAATCTTGTTGTGGACATTGGTGTAAAATTTCAGAAGTAGGTTTAGTGGTGTATAAGTTTGTCGTTCTCTATCTAAATAAGTCGAAAAAAAAAGATTAAAAAATAAAACAGAAACCTATGTAAAAGTCTAGCTTCGGTGTTGCAAACGTCTAGCGCTTACAAAATAATAATAATAATAATAATAATAATAATAATAATAATAATAATAATAATAATAATAATAATTAAACTTCGTTTATTGTAAATTCGAAGAAGAAATAGTAATTAGAAAAAAGGTTTATTTTGATCTTTTAAATATAATGATTCAAATATATTATACTACAAAGTTGATTCAACATACGAGGTGTGTTTTTTTAAGATTTATGCGTGTTAAGCCTAGTGGTGTTGTGTGGGTGACACAAACTTGAAAATTTTTATGTGAATCAAACACTAAAAAAACTACTGATTTTATTGATTGATTTCAAGAACATACAAGAATATATGAATTAGTTGGATGAACAAAGTAATACCAAGCAAAAGAAGACAAAACTGAATAACCAAACGAATACAGTCGGTTGTAGACTTAGCCGATGATTTATAACCAAAACTAATACCAAGATTAAGACAAATGAATGTATAAACGATAATGATCGGTTAATTGATGATCGAGAACATGAAAAGAGGAATCATTTTACAAGAAAACCCTAGCGTATAACATCAATTTGAGCAGGTAATGTTGTCGATCAATCACAACGGAGTCACTATAAGACCATGCGTAGTGGTTTGATGAATAATGACCCACCCTGGGGCGTTTTCTGTCATGTGGCGGTCCAGTCAGCATGAGGGCATTATTGGGTGTTTTTGCAAAAGTGGCGTAGTGGGAATAATGCTCAATAACGCCTCATCCAATCATTACACAATATATATGGGCGAGAGGTAAAAAAGAAAAAAAATCAATCTAGCCATTTGTTTATGACCGTTGCATCTCGTTCTGATTGGTCGAAGATTTGCCCCTTCAGCGTGTTTCAAAACACGCCAAAACACAAAACAGGCTAAATCACGCCTGAAAACGCCTAGGGGGTGGGGTATGGGCGGAATTGGGCGTTATTGAGGGCTAATTTTAAGGACGCCCACTACGGGTGGTCTAAGAGACTTGGAAGATTGCTTCATATCCTTGGGATATTGACACCAAATAATTCAACCTTCCCACATTATCCCCTTAGCTTATATAAGCTGCTACAAGCCCACAAACATTCCTTGGCCCAATAAGAACAATTCAGCCCAATGACATATTTAACATGCAAGAATAACCGATATCATTCTCCTATATATTAAAAAACCGATGTTTTGAACAGTAGCAATATACATAGTTTTTTTTAATACATTTATATTATCTTTTTTACTTTTTAAATTTAGATAAGTTTGTGTCAACTGGTACTGGTATCAAAAATACCAGTACGGTTATCGGTACATGAAGGTAAAAACCGACACCAGCCTGGTACAGAAAACACCAAAAGACTGTATCGAATTGATTTTGAAAATCTTTTAGTTCGGTAAATTCGGTACTGCTACCCGGTACTATTTGCTCATCCCTGATCACGGGTGTCGTACGAACAACAACAGTATCGTGCAACTTTTTTTGTTGATTTTCCTCAACTTTTAATGATTTCTTTTTTTAGTTTCAAGGGTAGGGATGAGCTCGGTGCCAACCAATACCGAATCGGTACTGGTACAGAAAATACCAGTTACGGTACCGGTATATGAAGCTAAAAAACGGTAGCAAACCGGTACCAGGAACACCAAAAGTCGTACCGAATTGGTACTTAAGATCTTTCGGTTCGGGAAATTCGGTACCGGTACCCAGTATCATTTGCTCATCTATGACCGCATGTTTCATATGAACAACATTATTACCATACAACTTTTTTTGTTGATTTTCTTTTGGTTATCTTTTAGTGTTTTTTTTTCTATATTTGCTTTTTATTCTTGTCAGCGGTTTCCGTGCGCAACGCACTCGTAGCAATTTCAAAACACATGTAAACACAGACTAAACAACAAAAGACGTTCGCCGCAACGCGGCGATAGTAAAAAACTAGTTATTATTAGAAATAAAAATCATAGCATACATATATGGTTGATATTGAATTGAAGTATTTATATATTTCAATAGACAGAAACTTATTTGTGTTACACCTGTGAACCTGAACATGTAATGACTGATATGAACACGGTATACTAAATCTGACTTTTTCTGTATATTTACAACAAAAAATACAAATCTATATAATACGAATGTGTTTGAATTATAAAAGTTGGCAATTTCTTTTTTTATTTTTTAAACGATTTATTAAAATACTCAACCATTTCAAGTTAGAGCAAATTACTATTTTCATTCCTATTGTTTGTTCGATATAACTAGTTCAAACCAATAGTTCAAAGAGTAGAGAGGAGATTTTGTACAAGACAAAAATTGTGTACGAAGTATAGGAGACAAGCTCAACCATCTTCCAAGATCAATAGCTGAAAATTAGGCAGTGACATTTTCGCAAATATGAGATTCAAACAAATAGAGAAATGGTATTTTGGTTCATTCTCACTTTAACTCCCCCTGATTTTCAAACGGCTATAACTTTTTCATCTGTTTATATATTTTTTTCAAATTAAACCGTATTTACAAGCATTTCATTCTCTTTAATTCGAGCAATCTATTGCCAGTTTTCCTAAAAAAATACATGATTTTGAGTACCCATTACATGATTACGTGATTTTGAATACCCAACACATGACTACGTGATTTTGAATACTCATTACGTGATTGCGTGATTTCATTATGGTATGTGAAACCACGCTGACTGATCACATAATTACGTAACAATAGTTAACTATGTATTATTATATGACCACGTGATTTTAAATACCCATTTCGTGATTACGTGATTTCATTATAGTATTTTATGTGAAACCACACTAAGTGATTACGTAAATATGTAAAAACAAAAACAAGTAATACATAATAGTTCATATGGAATGCCAAATATTTCAGGTCTAATCACGTATTAAGGATACATTATATAGAAAATAATAACCAAATCAACCTATAATAACAACATAATGTCGTATGTTAGAGATTTAATCACGTAATAAAGCATAAATAATCAAGTTCTTATTATTGAATGTGTAATCATTTAATAAGCATAATTGTAATAACATCAGTTATAACAAATCATATTGAATGTGTAATCATGTAATGGATTTATATAGAATGTGTAATCAGGTAATGGTTTATGTTGAATATATAATCACGTAATGACAATCCAAAATCACGTAGTCATATACTAGGCATTCAAAATCGCGTATGTATTGGGCATTCAAAATCAGTAATCACGAAATGAACCAATGGGTATTCAAAATCCTGTAATTTTTTAAGATACTATAGTAATAGGTTGCTCGAATTAAAAAGAATGAAATGCCCTTTGATACGGTGTAATTTAAAAAAAAATTAACGCATAAAAAAGTTATAGTCGTTTGAAAATCAAGGGGGGAGTTTTTCACTTGGGAAATGACCAAATTACCCTTCATGCCAATGACACTTGTCCTCATATCCTTATCGCGTATGGTTCGCACAAGAAAGTTGTCTTTTACATGATCCAAGCACTCAAAGAGTAAATTACTTTTTCAGTACCTGTGTTTTAGTAGTTTTAACCACTTGAGTTCAAAATCAAAAAATTTAACGCCATGAATCCCTAACCGTTCATTTTATAACGTTTTGAGTCCATGCGTTTTATTGCTTTTAACCACTTGAGTCCAAAATCAAAAGTACAGGTGTTAAAACGTTGGACTCAAAATGTTATAAAATGAGTGGTAAGGGACACAGGGTGTCAAACTTTTTGATTTTGAACTCAAGTAGTTAAAATCACTAAAACACAGAGACTCAAAAAGTAATTTACTCCAAGTATAAATACATAAAATGGAGGTATAAAGTTATAAAAGCTATATGAAAATATGAATGGTTTAGTTCGGTGGGGTTAATTTGGGTTAAACAAGCTAGGATACAAAAATTCGATAACCGATTTTAGTTAATTCAGGTTTTAGTTAATTCAGTTTTTGGTTGATTTTGGTACTATTTCGTTTGTTTTTTATTCGGTTTTGGTTAATGTTTTAGTTATTGCTCAACCTTAGACACTGTTAGTTACATAACATATCAATTTTTTAATTAAAACTAAAGAGAATAAAATACTTGTTTTTATGGTGTAATTAAAAAAAAACGTATTAACTTACAAAAAAATTATGACCGTTTAAAAATCATGGGGGTAGTTAGCTTTTTTATAAGGAAATATAGTGTAATTTCCAACTATTTATTTATAATTTTGTTAAAGAAGAGGGAATTAAAGTGTAATTACCATGAGGGAAATAAGCGTAATTAGTGTTTAAAAGACCAATTTACCATCATTTTAGTTATAACTTATGCAATAAACAAAAATAATACTTCTTAGCTTTTGGGTATCTTAAAATGCCCTTGTATTATGCATTATATATAGTATAGATATATGTATAGTAGCGAGTTCAAATGAGAAGAAATTACAAATTAAGAATAAAAAAATAAAGGGTACAAAGGTAATTTGAAGTTTCATTTAATGAGTCTATCCTTTATTTATTTTATTCAAATTAATAAACCCTAATTATTTAATGTGTCTTCATATAAATAGTTTTGCATCTTACACAATAAAAACAATCATGCACATGATCCTACATATTCAACATTTCCTACACCATAAAACCATTGTTTCCTACACCATAAAGACAATGTTTTAGTGTAAGGTACAAAATGTGTAGGACCCTAACACTTTTAAATAATTTTGTGACTCATAATAAAACATGTGTAGGAAACAACACTTTTAATAATTTTGTCACTTCTAATAAAATTGGTGTATTAATGGTGGTGAAGGAGAAAATTACGGTGTCATTAAAAAGACTTGAGTAACCCTTTATAATATTTATTAATATTCTACATCCAAAATGTCTATCATAACCTTATTAATTAAAGCATTAATTAAAAGTAAATAAAAATTATATCTTAACTCACAACCATTGGTAAAAAAATATTGGGTCTAGATTAATTTATTTTTCTTCTTACAAGAATATTCTTCTCAAATAAACCTCCCCCATACATATATTATAATTTTTACTAACAGTGGCATTATGGTTATTTTTAGGGGTGTTTACATTCTGGTTTTTATGTTTTTTAGAGAAAACCACAAGCCAAACCGTTAGTAACGGTTTGTATTGTCAAAAACAAAAGCCCAAACCACTGAAATTTAAAACTACACCAAATCGAACCATTATTAACAATTTGGTTCTAATTTGGTTTCACGGTTTATACTTTTTGTGAGCTTTTATATTAAATAGATGGTATAAAAATTAAACCAAGAAAATAGAAGTTATCAATAATGCAATATGTCCAAAATACAACCTTAAAACAACTAAAAAATACACAATATTAGTATGATTAAAAGCTAATATAACACATTAACAATAGTCACATAAAAATAACATTCCTTGAAACATTAAACATGAACAACATTGCAACATAGCAATAATATTGTATTTAGTGTTTTAGTAACGAGCCCACAGTCCCGGTTTATCTCTAAATATTGTAACCCTTTTGAATAGAATGCAATCAACTGGTTTTACGATCTTTCATGGTATCAGAGCCATCATAGGCTCTCTACCACCACCGCTACACCACTAACACATACAAACCCTAGTCGCCACTTGTTTCAAACCCTAGAAGGGGCGGCGTGCCACCACCGTTGTCGCCCAGTCCATTCCTGCTCATTTTTTAGCTTCTTGATCGTGTTTCTTTTCTTTTTCAACCTCACATTTTAATAAAGACACCATCTCGGTCTCGGTTATGTTATTGCCACCAGTCACATCTTTGATTTGGATTGGGATTTAGTTTTATAGTCATCGACGACATCATGTATATTCATCATGGTTTGGGATTTAGTCATCATAGTTTTTACTAATAAAGGTGATGATATGCTTGATTATATATATATTTTATCGGCCGAATTCCCTACATTTCGATGAATTTATATGTGATTTCTCCATGTTCTTGATATTGATTTGATTAATTTGTGAAGTTGTAGGAAATGGAGGAATATCAGGGGATTAGATAAAGAAAAGGAAGACATTCAGAAGAGGAATAGAGATCGCGAAGTGGCGTGTCAAAAAAAGTTGGAAAAATAACGAGTTTTGCATTTTCAAGAAGCCTTGCGGACCGCAAGTAGGAAGCTATATGGTCCGCAAGGCTGTTTGGCGATGGAAAAAAGTGGAGTGCCTTGCGGACTACAAGGCTTTGCCTATACGGTCTGCAAGGGGTACGAAAAACCTAAAAAAATCTGTTTTAAACCCTACAACTTTATGCTCATTTTTCTCGTTCTTAAACATTAGAATCATGTTTTGCTTTGTTTTCAGTTCTGATTTTGTTATATTTTTGATAAAATGAGTAGCTAAACTTGTTGCAACTACTTAGGTTAGATGATCTACACATTGTGATAATTGATTGACTTCGGTTTTTGATTGAAAGTGTTGATTTACGTGTTTATTCATTGTTTTTTATTCTGAATTTCATATACTAGTGTTAATTGATCTTGTGGGTTTTCATTGGTTTTCTTTGTTGGGTTTGTAGGCTTAGGTGGCTGGCCCTAATTAGGGTTAGCCGACCTAGTTGTTAGGCCCACTTAGTTAACTTGTGGACTAAGTAGGAAACCCTAATCTTGTTCCGTAAATACCTATGATGTAATTGTAGTCTGAATTATTTTGTAAACAATTATGAGCATCTAATAAAAGTGAAACCCTATTTGCAACTCGTGGACGTAGGTCACCTTGACAGAACCATGTAAATTCTCGTGTTCTTTATTTTCTACTAGTGTGTGTGCGTTTGTTTCGAATCCGCTCGAGCCTACTATGATTCGATACGCTAACAAGTGGAATTAGAGCCAAAGGTTCAGTTAAACACATGGTTCACACCGTTATCGCAGGAGAGGGAGAGAGCTACACGAGAGATCTAGATCTGTTGTTGCTGTCATCGTCTGCCCGTACCTATTCTCTGGGTTACGGCTCGTAAGATCTAAGGTTTGTTGTTGCTGATAAGGTGATTTTAGGGTGTTTGGCGATTAGGGTTCCGGTTCTTGAACCCTAGTTATTCTCTGATTTTACGCTTGGGTTTGCAGGAGGAGGCGATGGTTCGGGTACTTCAGGTTTCTGGTTTATTAAAGGTTGCTCGGGCTTCGGGTGCTTGGTTCCTTGTGGTTTTTTCTGGTTTTCTCATTTGCTATGACTGAAGACGAGAAGTTCTGAATCGAGAAGTTCAACAGTATCGACTTTGCATGGTAGAGAATGCAAATAGAGGCGTTGCTTGGTGAATGCGATTTGGATGTGGTACTGGAAGAAAAACCTATTGGAATGGAGAAAGCTGATGAAGCAATGGATCTCAAAGGACAAAAGGGCAAGAGGTTAAATCACATTTGCTTTAACGAGGAGCGTTGCTTTTAATATCATGAAAGAAACAATTGCTCGTGGTATGTTAACAGCTCTGTCAATTATGTATGAGAAGCCGTCTGTCGGTAATAGGGTGTTCTTGATGAGGGAACTGTTTAATATGAGAATAAACGAGAGCAGTCCAGTTGCTGATCACATTAACGAAGTCAATTCGATTTTGTCTAGGTTGGCAACTGTGGCCATGAAGTTCGATGATGACACTTAGGATGTGATTTTGTTATCTTCCTTACATGATAGTTTGTCGGGGTTTGTGAAAACGGTTACTGAAACTGCTGGAACTGGATATTTGAAGTTTGATCGGATCCGGGATAGTGTTTTAGGTGAAGACAGCCGCCGGAGGAACTCTAGTGGAGGATCTGATTTTGGCATGTTCAGTGTTAGTTGGGGAAGAGGTAATAATAGAAGCAGTGGGAGTCGTGGGAAAAGCTTATCTAAAGCTGGGAAGAATGTGAGGTGCTGGAACTGTGGTGAAAAGAGGTATGTTAAAAATGAGTGTCCTGGTCCGAAGAATGAGGATGGTAAACAACATGTAAACAATGTTGTGTCAGATGAATCTGACGGTGACGTACTGGTTTGCTGTGAAGAGTCTACAGACTTTTGGGTTATGGATTTTGGTTCTTCGTTTCACACCATGCACAGCGGGAAGACGATGGGTATGGGAGATGTCAATTTGAAGACTCCACTGGGCACTACATGGAACTTGCAGAATGTCAGGGTAATTCCAGGTTTAACAAAGAAAGTTATTTATGTTAGTCAACTAGATAAACAGGGACTAGATGTTAAGTTTGGTGGTGGGAAGTGGAAGGTGATTGATGGAAATCTTGTTGTTTCCTGTAGGAGGAGACGGGGGATTGTTGCATCTAGCTGAGGTACCTGCTAAGGGAGTAACCGTCCCTGTTAAACATAAAGTCTGGTTCACTGAATCTAGTAAGCGGAAGAGGGTTCAATTTGCAAACTTGAATCCTGGTGCTTTGGGGATGTCAGTTGAATATGGTCGGGGTTCTAAGTTTAAGCGAGTTAGGGGATTTGGTGATAGTGGGAGCACAGGTCGTGTTCTGGGTACAATCACAAAGTGCCGTTGAGTTTTGAAGACGAAGATTCTAAATGAAGAAAAATGCTCTCCTGGAAATAGTTTGCAAAATGTGGAGAGTGGTATTAATTCTCGGTGTATCTCTGGAGCTGGTGGAGGTAACCTTGACCGAACCACGCAAATTCTCATGTCCTTTAGTTTCTGCTAGTGTTTGTGTGTGTGTGTTTGTTTCACTTCCGCTTGAGCCTACTCTGGTCCGATACCCTAACGTTCTTGACTTTGGCACATAGAAATATCCCTTAGGTCACAAACTAGTCTAGTTCGTTAATCGTTATGTTTTCGGTCTAGATCTTGTCTTTAGAAATAAAAAAAGTTAAACATCCATTAAAATTAATTAACCAAAGTGTATGTATTTGTTACAAGCAACATCATATCATCTATTATGAACACATGCAATACTATAATGTGCATAACGTATGAACTTCCATTACGTATGCATTCTATTACAACCACAAAATGTATTCTGAACGCATGAACACATTGTATATACACAATGTATGCAATACCATATTCTGAACACATGAACATATTCTATCCCATAGACCAAGTATATGCACATGAACATAATGCATGCATTTAGTTACAACCAACATAATGTATGCAATACCCTAATGTACATACATTCTGTTCCATCGAGCAAATGTATGTACAAACAAACCAAACATATCCTATATAATTATTATTGTTATGGGTGGAATTTCGAGCTTATATCCTGAAGCATATCCTGATATTATATGCTTGATGCTGCGGCCAGGATACTGAACCAGGATATTGGTAACATCCTCTGGGGGTATCCTACTTGCTATTAACGATTTTCTTTGGTTGCAAGGTACCAACGTTAAAGGACTTGATCTACCTGAAGATTCGCTCAAGGTGGTTAAAAAATGGACGTTGATGGTGGAAGAATGGGTCTTGTAACGGTCAGAATAGAAGAAAGGCATATTCCGCGAGAATATCGGATGCTGGTCAATGCTAACGGTCATATGAACTGAAGACCCGGTTTTATAGTCAATAAGCACGTGGAAAACAAGTAAAAGTAGTCCCCCAACGTTTAGAATGGAATATTCCAAAGTATCCCGGAATAATAGGATAGTTTGTTAGTTTTTGTTACTATAAATGGGAGCGATCGGATCATAGGCAAACACAACTTTTTCCACACACTCTCTTTCGCACACTTTGCTCTCTAGCTTCTAGCAATCACTACACACAAACACTTGTACTCCAATCACATTGTAACACCTAGTTGATCCGCATCATATCCCGCACTGTATCATGTTATTCAAGCAATAAGAAGAACAAGGCAGCCGACGATTGTCAGCTCCCGAGGTTTTATGCCGGAGATCTAGATTGATTAAGGGCTTTCCTCGTACATCATGTGTCAACCTTTACATTATTGCTCATTGTTTGATTATAGATACAGCTCGATATCCTGAGCCGTATCTTGAAACTGTTTTCACAAACTAACAAACCAACATATTTTTTACAAAGTATTACTAGCACACTACCTCACAAAACTAATTTGATCACTTAATTGCTTAGGTAATTTTTGACCAAAACAATTTGGCGCCCACCGTGGGGCAAGTGGTGCTATTTTTAATCAATACTTTGTTAAAATCATTACTCGGTTTTCTGTTTTCGAAATTCTTTTCAAAACTATTTCTAATGGCTTCTCAATCGAATTTGAACTCTTCTTCCATGTCTGTTTCAACATCTGCTGCTGCTGGTTCATTACCTCCCCCACCTTCACGAGTTCAAACTTTTCAGAGGAGATATGAAAGCAACACACCGAGAGAAATTCCTGCTGCTCAGAATGTTTCTAGATCCGGAAATTCAGGGAGAACCCATATCCTTGCTTCTAATGAGGAAATTATGTCTTTGTTTGGTAGTATACAGGAACAAATGAAGAGGAAGCAAGAAACTAACTAGACGATCATGAAGAATATACAACTCTTGAAGTCAAACTCCAGGAAACCTGTGGAGGATACAACTACTCCTCTACAGCCTAGGATGCTGAACTTTAGTTCTGCGACGTTTACCGAGGATAATCAAGGCAACATGATACCGAGTCAGTCCCGGAGCAACATGCTGGACATACCATTATCCGCCAGGATATCGATCGTGAGGGATCCAGGATATGGCCCAGGATATGGTCCAGGATATGGAAAAAGTCAACAGGCTGGTAACATGTTTGCCAATATCAGTATCCCTGCTACTAATAATTCTGATTCTTTGCAGGATATAGGTGTAACACCAGCATTGACCAGGGAACTTCAAATATTGAAGGATATGATATCAAGTGTTCATGGAGTAGTGCAGCCTATACCGGAAGTATCCCAGGATAGTCACAGGATATCCCGATTTGCTCATCCAATTTGTGATGCTGAAATTCCAAAAAAAATTCCAGACTCCCAGCATGAAGTTGTATAATGGGACGACAGATCCTGAGGAGCATATTGCCCAGTATAGGGAAAGGATGGAAATAAATCCAATCCCGCCAGAACTTAAGGAAGCATGCTTATGAAAAGGCTTCGGTTCAACTTTAACAGGATCGGCCTTAAAATGGCTTTTAAATGTTCCACCTTATTCTATTACATAATTTTCTCATTTAGTTAATTTGTTTATCAGTCAATTTTCTTGTAGCAGGAGCTTTGAGAAACTAACAAGTGATCTTTACAGGATAACACAAGGATCACAAGAATCCCTAAGGGATTATGTGAACAAATTTAGTAGAGAATCCCTGGATATCCTGAATCTTGATGTTGCTACGGCAGTACAAGCGTTCAAAATGGGGTTACGGAAGGATTGTCAATTTTATCAGGATCTTGTAATGAATCCTTGCAGGAATTTAGACGAAGCTCGAAACAGGGCTTTGAGATACATCAGGCTGGAAGATGATAAGAAAATTCAAGAGAGGATGAATGCATCCTCAACATATGAATCAACTAACAGGAAGTCAGAATCCTCTAACAAACCATATCGCTCCAAGCCATATGGTAGAAATGATAACAAGAAAGTGAATGCCGTTGAAGACAAGGATCCTGAGGAGTATCCTGAGTTATTTGAAAATTGTTTTTCTGTTAATATACCTAAACTAATGTACGCTATGCAGGGTTTAGGAGACAAAGCCAGGTGGCCTCGGAAGAATCAACAAAAGGCTGATTGGAAGGATAAGTCCAAATGGTGTGCCTTCCATGAGGATTTTGGACATATTACAGAGGATTGCATCGCTCTAAGGAAGAAAATAAGTTATCTCCTGAGCAAAGGTTATCTGAAGGATCTCCTGGGAAGAAAGAAAAACAAGGGTCAGGATACTGAGAAGGATCCTAAACGAGCAGCATCACCTCCTGCGGATGCCAAGATAATTAACTTTATTTCAGGAGGATCAGACATTTGCAGGACTTCATATTCTGCGGCCAAGAGACATGCAAAGGAAGCTAAAGCCGAAAGAGGGGAAAGACCAACCAGGATGACGACCCTAACAGCTGACAAAGTGATCACTCTTGATAGTGATGACAGGGATACTGTCCAGGATCCTCACCATGATGCTCTGGTAATAACATTATATGTGGCTAACCACTTTGTACGCAGGATACTGGTGGATAATGGCAGCTCAGTCAACATCATCCAATTGGAAACCTTGAAGAGAATGAACATCCCCGAGATAGAGATTACCTCAAAGTCCACTGTGCTTGTAGGGTTTAGTGGAGAAGCAAGGAATACTGTTGGGGAGATAAAATTGCCCCTATATGTCGAAGGAGTAAACTTGATGCAACGATTTTGTGTCATGGATTCATTATCCTGCTATAATACTATATTGGGCAGGCCATGGATTCACGATATGAAAGTTGTACCTTCCACCTATCATCAGTGTGTCAAGATCCCTACTCCTTGGGGGGTAGTTAAAGTTGAAAGTGACCAACAAGAGGTGAAGGAGTGCTACTCCTCTTCAATGAAGGCCTCAAGAAAATCCAAAGCAGGATAGCAATTAAAGATGCGGGCCCAGGATATCGTGGAGGCTTCAGAGCAGGATGTAAAGAAAATTATCCTGGATCAGGATAATCCAGATATCTCGGTGCTCGTAGGAGCCAATATCCCTCAGGATATTGAAAATCAGTTAACTAACTTTTTGAAATGCAGGATGTCAATATTCGCATGGAAGCATGAGGATATGACAGATATTTCTAAGGATATTATAACTCACAAGCTTGGAATTGACAGGTCTTTCAAGCCTATCCAACAAAAAAAGAAGGCTGAGGATCATCTCTAGGATATTAAAGGAGCATTTGATATCCTGGACCAGTATAATATGAAACTAAATCCTGCCAAGTGCCATTTTAGAGTGGGGGCAGGAAAGTTTTTAGGATACATGGTGACTAAAAGGGGAGAGAAGCCTGAAGCAGCCCTGCAGGATTTGAAGCAGTATCTTCCAACTGCACCTCTATTGATGAAGCCTGAGAATGGTGAACCACTGTCCCTATACCCCGCAGTATCGGGGAATGCTGTAAGTGCCGTCCTTATAAGGGATCATGAAGGTCAGCAATATCCTGTCTATTATGTTAGTAAAAGTTTATTAGATGCTGAAACTATATATTCTCATCTAGAAAAAATGATATTAGCCCTAGTTATGGCATCAACTAACCTTAGACATTATTTTGAGACACATAGGATTCATGTTAAAACTAATTATCCTGTTAAGAATGTGCTTAGGAAACCTGAGATGTCGGGTAGAATGGCTAAGTGGTCAGTAAAATTAAGTGCCTATGATCTAGTATATGAACCTAGAAATACTAGAAAGTCTCAGGCTCTAGCAGACTTTGTGGCTGATTTCAGTAGTGATATTCAAAATGAAGTAGACCTAGAAGTTCAACAGCTAGGAGAAAACTTAGAATCCTGGATGTTATATACTGATGGTGCATCTAATGTAAGAGGTGTAGGTTTGGGTATACTACTAAAATCGCCACAGGGGGACATATTACCCCAGGCTATTAGGTGTGAATTTCCTGCTACTAATAATGAGGCAGAATATGAAGCTTTAATTGCAGGATTAGAGTTGGCTAAGAATATGAATATCAAAAATTTGCAAGTGTATGTTGACTCCTTGTTAATCACTAATCATTTTAATGGAAACTATACAGTTAAAGGAGAGAAGTTAATCGGGTATCTCGAAATTCTTAAAAAAATAGCAGGATATTTCGATACTTTTACACTTGGACAGGTACCAAGAGAAGACAATGCTGAAGCTGATGCCTTGGCAAATCTAGGATCGTCGGTCAGGATACCGGAAGGAACCCGGATACCAATATTACATGTCCTATATCCTGCGACGAATCCTCAGGATAGGGAAGTAATAAGTATTCAGGATCCTGATGATGGCTATCTTGAGGAGGATCCTAAGTCCTGGATAGCTCCAATCATGAGATATATAAAGCAAGGATACATCCCAAAGAATGAGAATCCTAAAGCCTTTAGGATGAAGGTATCACGATTCACTATTATAAATGATGTTTTGTATAAGAAATCTCTTGCAGGACCATATCTGAGGTGCTTGGAGGATCCTGAAACCAAGGAAGTACTTCAGGATATACATGAAGGGGATTGTGGTAACCATACTGGGGGCAGGTCATTATTCTCAAAAGTATTAAGGACAGGATATTATTGGCCGACAATGAGGAAAGATGCCACATAATATGTTTGAAGATATGATGCATGTCAAAGACATAGTAACATACTGCATCAGCCTGCTGAACCATTATATCCTATTGTTTCCCCTTGGCCATTTATGAAGTGGGGTATGGATATAGTGGGAAAGCTTCCAAAGGTTCCAGGAGGGGAGGTTTTTATGTTGGCAATGACAGATTATTTCTCCAAATGGGTTGAAGCCGAGGCATTTGTCCAAGTCAGGGATCAAGAAGTGGTATCCTTCATAAAGAGAAATATCCTAACCAGATTCGGAGTACCAGCCGAGATAATCTGTGATAATGGTTCTCAGTTTATAAGTAAGAGGACTACTGACGTTCGCAGGAGTTGGGGAATCAAAATGATTACGTCTGCTCCGGTACATCCTCAAGCAAATGGACAAGCTGAATCCTCAAACAAGATAATTGTCAACAACTTAAAGAAAAGATTAGGGGCTAAGAAAGGAAGATGGGCAGAAGAATTACCCTTTGTTTTATGGGCTGATAGGACGACAGTGAAAAATGCAACTGCCTAAACCCCGTTTTCCTTGGTATTTGGAGCAGAAGCGATGATCCCGATAGAAATGGAAATACCCACAACAAGATCCAACCTCTGGGATCCTGAGTAGAATCCTGAAGTCCTATGCGAGGAATTGGATACTGTTAATGAAACAAGAGACACAGCAAGGCTAAGGATGGCAGCATACCAACAGAGGATATCTAAAGCATATAACAAGAATATAAGGACTAGAAGGTTCCAGGTCGGAGATTGGGTATTGAGAAAGGCTTTCCAGAATACCACTAATCCTGCCGATAGAAAGTTGGCTCCAAAATGGGAAGGACCCACCCTATGAAATTGAGTCAGAATCTGGGAAAGGAGCATACCGACTCAAGAATATGGAGGGGGATATGCTACCAAGATCCTGGAATGCTATACAAGTGAGTTTAGAATTTAATTTCTAACTCCTAATGGTACGAACTCTATAACTTATTTATATTTTTGATATTATCTTTTATTTTGATACCCAATACTGACTTAAGAATCGGAGGGGTGTTAGCCAAGCTAACACCTACCTTAGTTTAATGGTGTTTTGCAGAATATGCTTTGGGATATAGCTCCAGGATACACACTCGGGATACTTCGAAAGATTAGAGGATTGGCCCCCTCTCTCACGTTTAAGGGATCCTGATCCCTTCACAGGTTTAAAGGTATTCACCTTTCTCACGAATTGGGTTTAAACACCCCGCCTGGAGCGCAAGTTATCCAGGGATAGTTCAAGGTGGCGGGACCAGTTCATGTAAAAGTGGCTGACAATTTCGTTACTGTTGGCTATACCCTGGATCCTTAAGGTATATGAGGATTGATCACCCTCTCTCACGAAAGGGTATTTTCATACTCTCTAAGGTTTAAAGGTTATCACCTTTCTAAGTCTTGAAGTTTATACACTCCCGCCTGTAGCGCATGAAAATTTGGGATTTTCCCCAGGTTTAAAGGTTTTCACCTTTCTAAGTTTTGGGGTTTCCACACCCTCGCCTGTAGCGCACGAAACGTGGGTAAAATCCCCAGCAAAACTCAAAGACTTAAAGGTTTTCACCTTTTCAAGTCTTGAGGTTCTTATACTCCGGCTTAAATGCCTGGAAAATGGGTTTAGTCCCAATAAAATACAAAGTTTTTGGATAATCCCAAAGTATATTTTCAAAAAACATAATCATTTACAAGTCTACATAAATTTAAAAAAAAAAGATTGCTAAGTTTAAACAACTGGTTGAAGAATTGCTAAAGGATCATATCCTGGTACAACATATTGGTCCTGCACAGACAGGGGACATCCGTGATAGAACATGACGTATGCTGATACTATATCCTACTGGGGACATTTATGCTGGAGCAAGAAGGAAACCTATGCCAACACTATATCCCACTAAGGCATTGTGAGGAACTCAAAGGATCAAGTTTGGGCATAATTCGCCAAGTATCCTGGACTGGGGACACCTTCGGTGGAATGGTTGCGAAAGGACTGGAATGAAAGGATTGAGATGTCTTCTGTTTCGGTATGATCTTTCCTATTTTTGTTCTTTAAAAAACCTTATCTAGATTGTCTAAATTTCTGAAACTATAACATTTATGAGTGTTTTGGTCAAAAAATCTGATGAGGATATTGCAACCAAACTCTTTGTTTAGGGGAATGATGCTTTAAATATGTAACAGCAATGAGGATCACTTCAATGTAGAATGCACAAACAACACAAGGATTTATACGGGGAAAAAGCCCTTGATCAAGAGTTGATCTCCGGCACAAAAAACCCCGGGTGATGGAAACTACCGATCACCAAGCTAAAATAAATGATTAAATGTTTACAACTTCGGATAGTAACGAGCTAGGTACAAGGATCACTACGGTGAAATGTGTAAAAAGTGTATGAAATTGCCAAGTGTTTGAACGAGAGCTGGTATGAGCGTTTGTACGAGTGTGTGCGACTGCCAAAATGACCAAGTGTGTTCTACTAGCTCGCTACTCCCTTTTTAAAATAGAAATAACCACCTAAACTAACTATCCGACTTTCGTGCCAAGCTTCCACGTTCTCCATAACGTCTACTTTCGGTCAGGCACGTGCAGAATAGTTCAGGAATATTCTCCAGGAATGTCGCTTAGACTTGGTCAAGCTCAATATACCTGCGAGATAGTATAAAACATAAGTAAACAATCGTCAGTACGAGGATCCTAGAAGTGATCCATGATCCTGATCCTAAAGCCCTTCTGAGGATCACCACCTGTCACAGAAGTAAGGATCACTAGTTAGGATAACGAATAAGGATCACTAATTGTTAGAAAATCCTCCCCTAACAATTGCCCCCAAAATATAAGGAGTGAAATTGTAAAATTAGCGAGTTATGTTTTCTTGATCTTATCCGTAACAAACTAACGGATATATAGCCGTTAAAATAGAACTAGCCGTTGCGATGATGATGTCACGGAAGTGACAATCCTGCAGAATCATAATTATAAATAGAGATATAGATAGGATCATTATGCATTCAAATTCGAAAGAGACTCCCTTTAAATTCTCAGTCGACGAACAACCAGGTAACTCTTTCTCTTCTTTCTTCCTTCTTACTCTGTTTCTCTATCTTTATCTCCGTTACTTCGAAATGTTGCTCCGAAGTTCACCGGGCAAGGATCACCCAAAGAACAGTCCTCCGAAAAGCCAGGGGATCATTGAAGATTCCATTAAAGAACGATGCTGCTTCAATGATGCTCAGATAGATAGGATTCGCCACTGCTTTCCGGCGAACACCGAATTCAGGCCTTTTGACCCCAATGCCTTGAGCGATCATATCTCCGATAAGTGGGTTGCTTTCCCCGTCACTCCTTTCACCATAGGCTATTCATATCCTTTTCCAGCCTTCACCCAATCTTTCTTTTCCCTAACCGGCATCTCTTATATCCAAGCCATGCCGATGATTTGGAGGGTTTTGCACACCCTTGAAAGGATCATTGATGAGGAGGGAATAGATCTAGGAATGGCAGAGCTGGGAGAGCTATATGATCTTACCACCTTTGGCTCTCACCGTTATTTGTTCAAACGTAAACCTGGTGAAGAACACCCGATCTTTAAAGCCACCAAGAATGATACTAATTGGAAGCGGCGCTTCTTTTTTATCAAGAGAGATTCCATTCAGGATGGAAAGGATCTTCCTACAAAATGGGCTACCCATGGTAGGATGGAGGATCCTGAGAAGGATCACCAGGAACTTTCTTTTGATGTAAGGATAACTGATATTTTTGCTTTCTTGTTTTGCAGCTATCACCGTTTCACGCCTCAAACTGTCCCCTGCTGCTAAGGAAAGGCTCCTCGCTTTCAAAAGACTTGATCCTGAAACAAGAACTTTCAAGACAACAACCCAAGATTCACAGGAGGTATCCTCAGGCTCTGTCACAATGTCAAGTAAGTATCCTTGTTTAAAATTAAATATATAGTGAAATATGAACTAGGAAAAGATACTTATCTTGTTTTAATTGTGTAGGTGCTGGAAAATCTGCCAAGCCTGTATCTCAATTCAACACGGCTGACCTTGATGTCGTACGATCCAGGAAGAAGAGATCCACCACCAGTCCTAGCATTTCCATTCCAAGGGCACCCACAAAAGGAAAGGGTGCTAAGAAGAGGAAAACTTCTGATGCTGGGGATCTTCAGGGTCTACCACTGATCCGCCACCAGTTCCTTGAATACTTCAATGATGTAAGGATCCTCTATTCTGCCTATGTATCCTACTCGTATGAGGATCACTTGGTCTTGAACTGCTTTTATCCTTTTCTTTTGCAGAAATTTGCTGAGATTGAGGATTATGTGGGCCACGTTGAGGATCAAGACAAAAAGATTGCCGACCTCCAACAGGTTGCTGTGCTCAAGGATCTTGCACTTGCTGATGCTCGGAAGGAACTCCTTGATGAAAAGACTAAGACAGCCAAACTTCTGATCGACCTTGACTATGAAAAGCATGACCTTATCGAAAATGCCAAGGTCTCTGCCGCCATTACGATGTACCAGACAAAATTGAAGATGGCCCAGGAAGCTCAAGATCCTAGCTTTGATAAAAACAGCTGGGATGTTGAGGGTTGGAAGCCAAGGTTGGCTGATCTTGAGGATGATGAAGAGGAGGCTACTGAGGTTTTGGCGATTGAAGCAAGTGGCAGTGGGAAGGATCAGGTGAAGGATACCGCAGCTGGAGGAGAAGAGGATGCAGCAAAGGTGTAGGCTGCACAATTGGGCGATGATGGATATATGTGCCAAGGCCGGAGCCCAATTTTTTAGTTTGGTGGTAGTTTTTTGTGGTTGTGACGTTTAAGACAATTTCATGGTTTGTACTTTAAACAATAGGTTTTAGGATTAAGGATCATGTATGATCCTTTGGACAATAGGCAGGATTGCAATTGGTGGAGGGATCCTCTGTTTGGGGGATGAAGCCATTGTGATCCTGCCGCCTTTATATTCCTGCACTACTTTTGAACTCATTATCATGGACACCCTTTACCTACCCCAGCGGACGGGCCACGTTTTGCTGGTAGAAGCTCGGGTAGGTAATTTTGACAACCTTTAAAGGGTTAGCTTTATGTTAATAAATAAAAACTTAACCTTTTGTCGCTTATCTTGTGTTGTTATCCTTTTTAATATGTTATTTTCCAACTGTTATAATGTTCAATTTGTTTATACTTATCAAGCCTTGAAAAATTAGAAAAGATATCCAAAAAGTTTAGGATATGAATAAGGATCACATATCCCATAACCGATAAGTTTTAAAAAGTGACATAAAAAAAATATAAGTTCAGTTGTCAAGTATAAGGGTTATTTAAAAGAATAATGAATAAAATCAAAAGAGTTAAGGATCATACCTGAGAATCCAAGTTAGAATCCTAACCATAATAAGGATAACTATAAGATAAACCTTAGAGTGAAATAAGGATCAAGGATCCTTAGCTGCCTATCTTCAAGGACCTGAAATAGAGCATAACTTGGGACTAAGCCAATATAAGAAAAGAGTTAGCAACTGGGGACAAGCCCAAGGATAACTGGGGACAAGCCCAAGGATAACTGGGGACAAGCCCAAGGATAACTGGGGACAAGCCCAAGGATCGTATGTAAACTGGAGTATGGCCCTAACTGGCGACTATCCAAACTTAGTGACATGAAAATGCCAAAACCTTAGCTAACATGAAAACGTTAGAAACCTTAGCTAACGTGAAAACGTTAGAAACCTTATGAACGGATGTATGGTACGTCTACCATTATACGTAGGATCCTAAGCATAGCCAGAACAATGGAATTATCAGCCCCTAGAACGAGTACTGGTCCCAAAGCCTTGAACTACACCAGGATCATCGTGCGCTACAGGCGGAATCTGGGGACAAGCCCAAATAACTGGGGTTAAACCCAAAGACGGATTGCTTCTGTGGATAACCAACGTTGTGCTAAAGATATCTGAACTTTCAAAACTAGAACTCTCGTGAGAAATGGATAAAGGATACGTGATCCTTATCCTAATATGAGAAAATAAAGAAATGAATTAGTTCAAGATTAGGATATTACCTGAATAAGGATCACCGATACTTTGAGGATCCTTTAAGGATATACCTATCGTGAGGATCACCTATACCGTAAGGATCCTGCTTACATGAAATATTTCTTCAAGTGGACAGCATTCCAAGCTCTTGGTAGCAAATCACCTTCCATTGTTAGCAATCTATATGCCCCCTTTCCTGCTTCAGCTTCAATCAAATAAGGGCCTTCCCATTTTGGAGCCAATTTTCCATCAGCAGGACTGGTGGTATTCTGAAATGCTTTCCTTAACACCATATCTCCAACTTGAAACCTCCTGATCCTGACATTTTTGTTGTAAGCACCAGCCATTCTTTGTTGATAACTGGCCATCCTTATCCTAGCCATATCCCTGATTTCTTCAATAGTATCCAGGTCTTGAGCCAAGTTTTCATCATTTTCCTCAGGATCACGGGTACTTGTTCTAGCAGTAGGAACCACCATTTCTGTTGGGATCACTGATTCTGCTCCAAACACCAAAGAGAATGGTGTTTGACCAGTAGCATTCTTGGGGGTTGTCCTATCAGCCCAAAGCACATAGGGTAGTTCTTCTGCCCATTTCCCTTTCTTGGATCCAAGCTTTTTCTTCAAATTCTTGATGATGATCTTGTTGGATGATTCTGCTTGGCCATTAGCTTGTGGGTGGACTGGTGTTGAAGTTATCATCTTAATCCCCCAGCTGTCACAAAAGTTAGTGGTTCTGCCCCCAATAAATTGGGAACCATTATCACATATAATCTCAGAAGGGATACCAAATCTAGTTATAATATTTCTTTTAATGAAGGATATGACTTCCTTTTCTCTAACTTGGGCAAAAGCTTCAGCCTCCATCCACTTGGAGAAGTAATCAGTCATAGCTAGCATGAATACTTTTCCACCAGGTGCCTTAGGGAGCTTGCCAACTATATCCATACCCCATCTCATAAATGGCCAAGAGGAGGATATAGGATGCAATAATTCAGCTGGTTGATGAAGGATATTGCTGTGTCTCTGGCAAGGATCACATCTTCTGGCATACTCCACAGCATCTTTCTTCATGGTTGGCCAGTAGTATCCTGTCCTCAGGATCCTTGAGAATAAAGCCCTGCCCCCAGTGTGGTTTCCACAATCTCCTTCATGGAAGTCTTTTAAAACTTCCTGAATTTCAGGATCCTCAATGCATCTCAAGTATGGTCCTGCAAGAGATCGTCTATACAACATATTATTCATAATTGTGAATTGAGATACCTTAGATTTGAAAGCCCTAGGGTTTTCTCCTGTAGGAATCTCTCCATGTTGTAAGTATCTCATAATTGGTGAGATCCATGATTTTGATCCTGAATAGGATTGAGTATCCTCACTAGGAATAACTGCAGAATCATTTCCTATCTCCATAGTCTGGTGATCCTCGATAGCCGGGGTCAGGATATGGATAATAGGAATCTTGATATCCTCTGGGATCTTCAAAGATGATCCTAAGTTAGCCAATGCATCAGCTTCTGTATTTTCTTCCCTTGGTACCTGTGACAAACTAAAGGAAACAAAAGAGAGTGCCAAACTTTTGACTACCTCCAAATATTTGGTTAGCTTTTCACCTTTAACAGCATAGGATCCATTAAAGTGGTTTGTAATCAACAAAGAATCTACATGTACCTCAAGATACCTGATTCCCATATGCTTAGCGATTTGCAAACCAGCAATTAAGGCTTCATATTCAGCCTCATTGTTAGTGGTTTGGAACTCACAAGCTATAGAATGGGGTATTATGTCCCCCTGTGGCGATTTTAGTAGTATTCCAAGCCCTGTGCCTTTGACATTTGAGGATCCATCAGTATAAAGTATCCAAGGATCCTTGATCTCTTCTAGCTGCTGGACTTCTAGCTCAGCTTCTTCTTGTAAATCACTACTGAAATCAGCCACAAAGTCAGCTAATGCTTGGGATTTGATGGCTGTCCTAGGCTCATATCTTATATCATATGCACTCAATTTCACTGCCCACTTAGCCATCCTTCCTGACATCTCTGGTTTCCTGAGAACATTCTTAATCGGAAAATTAGTTTTAACAATGATAACATGAGTTTCAAAATAATGTCTTAACTTAGTAGATGCCATTATTAATGCAAGAATAAGTTTTTCAAGGTGTGAATACCTGGATTCGGCATCAAGTAAACTTTTACTTACATAATAGACGGGATGTTGTGTACCTTCATGATCCTTAACAAGGACCGCACTTACTGCTTTTGAGGATACTGCAAGATACAAGGATAACACATCGCCTTTTTCTGGCTTCATCAAGGATGGGGTTGAGGATAAGTAATCTTTGAGGGCTCTCAAAGCATTCTCGTGCTTCTCGGTCCACTCAAATTTCTTGTTCTTCCTTAGGATATCATAGAATTCTTTGCACTTCTCCGAGGATTTGGATATAAATCTGTTCAAAGCTGCTATCCTGCCTGTTAGCCTTTGAACATCCTTGGCATTGGCCGGGGATTTGATGTTCACTATTGCTTTGATTTGTTCCGGGCTAGCTTCAATGCCTCTCTTAGTCACCATGTATCCTAAGAATTTACCTGCTTTAACACCAAAATGACATTTTGAAGGATTAAGCTTCATATTATATTTGTCAAGGATATCAAATGCTTCCTCCAAATCCTTTAGGTGATCCTCAGCTCTTATGGATTTTACCACCATATCATCTATGTAAACCTCCATATTTTGTCCGATCTGATCCTTGAACATCATATTCACCAGCCTTTGGTACGTTGCACCTGCATTTCTCAATCCGAACGGCATAGCAATATAGCAATATATACCAGTTGGAGTCATGAAGGCTGTATCCTCTTGGTCGGATGGTTCCATTTGGATTTGTTGAAATCCGGATGAAGCATCCATAAAAGTTAACAGTTCATGACCCGCAGTTGCATCCACCATGGAGTCAATGTGGGGTAAAGGGAAAGGATCCTTGGGACATGCCTTATTTAAATCGGTAAAATCGACACATACCCTCCACTTTCCGTTTTTCTTTTGAACAACAACCACATTGGCCAACCATCTTGGATACTTGACCTCTCTAATCATACCTGCCCGGAGCAATTTTTCTACCTCTTCCTGGATAATGGCATTCCTTTCTGGTGCAAACTTCCTTCTTCTTTGATGGATTGGTTTGGAGGATCTATCGATGCCGAGTTTATGGGTGATAACATCTTTGGATATACCAGTCATATCTTCGTGTTTCCATGCAAAGGTAGTCTTTCTCCTTTTGAGGAAGGATACGAGGTCTTCTTTCATTTCGCCAAGGATCCCTGACCCGATATAGATTTTGGATTCAGGATTATCGGGATCCATGAGGATTTCTACCACATCCTGCTCTCTGGCCTCCAAGACATTCCTTGGAGGATACCTTGATTGCTATTGCTCCCTTGACTTCGAGGTTGGTTTCATCGATGAAGTATAGCAATTCTTAGCCTCCTGCTGATCACTATCGATCTTTACTATTCCCCAAGGACTAGGGAGCTTCACACATTGATGGTAAGTAGACGGGACTGCTTTCATATCGTGTATCCAGGGCCTGCCAAGGATAACATTACAACAAGATAAACAGTCAATAACACAAAATTTTTGATAAGAGTGTAAGCCTTCAATATATATTGGGAGTTTAATGTCCCCCAGGGTGTTCTTAGTTTCGCCACTAAATCCCACGAGCACGGAAGATCTTGGTATGATCTCTGATTCAGGGATGCCCATCTTCTTCAGAACATCAAGCTGGATAATGTTCACTGAACTTCCTCCGTCTATAAGGATCCTGCGGACAAAATGGTTAGATATGAAAAGAGTAATAACTAAACCATCGTGATGAGGATCCTGGATATCAACACGATCCTTTTCATCAAAGGTTATGACTTTTCCTTCGGAGACACTTGATGTTCGAACTGGTCTTTCTCCATTATCCATTTTAGTTTCCTTTGCATGCCTTTTAGCTGCTGAGAAGGATGTGCCACAAATGTCGGATCCTCCAGAAATAAAGTTTATCACTTGTGCATCTGCTGGAGGAGCTGGAGCCTTCTCAGGGATCCTTTCAGGATCCTGAGTCCTTGACTTTTTTCTTCCCAACAACTCTTTTAGATGCCCTTTGCTCAACAAGTATCCAATTTCCTTCCTTAACGCAATGCATTCTTCTGTGAGGTGCCCAAAATCTTCATGATATGCACACCACTTTGATTTATCCTTAGTTGCAGCCGGCCTATCATTCTTTCTTGGCCATCTAGCTTTATCACCTAGGTTCTGCATGGCAAGGATTAGTTCATTGCTATCAACACTAAAGCAATATTCAGAAATTGGAGGATAATCCTCATCATCCTCTTCTTGGTCAATAGAATGAACGTTCTGATTGTCAGATCTGTTGTAGGATCTGAACTTGTTATTCCTGAATGAGGATCCTTGCTTATCTTGCTTTGAGGATCCTGTCAACCTGTCCTGGATCCTCTTATCATCCTCTAGCCGGATGAACCTGAGGGCCCGGGTTCTTACCTCATCTAGGTTCCTGCACGGTGTCATAACAAGATCATCATAAAATAAGGAATCCCTAAGTAATCCCATTTTGAAGGCCTCAACAGCCGTGGCTATATCTAAGTTGGGAATGTCTAAGGATTCTTTACTAAATTTGGTAATGTAATCCCTTAATGATTCATTATGACCCTGGGTTATCCTATATAAATCACTAGTTAATCGCTCAAATTTTCTACTACAAGAAAACTGATTATTAAACAAGTTAACTAGGTTAGCAAATGAGGTAATAGAATAGGGAGGAAGACTTAGCAGCCATTTGAGAGCTGATCCAGTAAGAGTGGATCCGAATCCTTTGCACAAGCATGCTTCCTTTAACCTTTCTGGGATTGGATTGATCTCCATCCTCTCCCTATATTGTGCTATGTGTTCTTCAGGATCCGTCGAACCATCATACAGTTTCATTGTAGGCACATGGAATCTCTTGGGTATCTCAGCATCACAGATTGGTGGTGCAAAACGAGATATCTTGTGGCTTCCATCTGCAATCTCGGGGATAGGTTTGACCACTCCCGGAACACTTGATATCATATCCTTTAGCTTTTGCAATTCTCTGGCCATGGCATGAGTGATACCTGGATCCTGCATAAGACCATGGTTAGTAGTATGAGAATTATTAAAAGTGTTACCTCCCATTGGATTCAAGTTAGGAAGAATGGATGTTAATCCATATTGCTGAGACTCTGGAATGATCGAAGGACCAGTAGAGGCATTGGTCTGCATTGGAATAAAATCTCCTTGATGGACATCTGCACTTCCTGTTTGCAAACTCCTCAAGGATCCTGGCATCTGGAAGGATCCCTGAAACTGGGACGATCCTGGAACAAAGGAGGATCCTTGAACCTGGGACGATCCTGGAAAGAAGGAGGATCCTTGAACCTGGGATGATCCTGGAAAGAAGGAGGATCCTTGAACCTGGGATGATCCTGGGACGAAGGAGGATCCTTGAACCTGGGATGATCCTGGGACGAAGGAGGATCCTTGAACCTGGGATGATCCTGGGACGAAGGAGGATCCTTGAACCTGGGATGATCCTGGAACGAAGGAGGATCCTTGAACCTGGGATGATCCTGGGACGAAGGAGGATCCTTGAACCTGGGATGATCCTGGAACGAAGGAGGATCCTTGAACCTGGGATGATCCTGGGACGAAGGAGGATCCTTGAACCTGGGATGATCCTGGGACGAAGGAGGATCCTTGAACCTGGGATGATCCTGGAACGAAGGAGGATCCTTGAACCTGGGATGATCCTGGGACGAAGGAGGATCCTTGAACCTGGGATGATCCTGGAACGAAGGAGGATCCTTGAACCTGGGATGATCCTGGAACGAAGGAGGATCCTTGAACCTGGGATGATCCTGGAAGGAAGGAGGATCCTTGATACTGCTGCATTCCTGAATATCCTCCTGTACTCGTGAGGGATCCCATATGCTGAGGATAGGATCCCGCTGGCTGGAAGTATGAACCTAATGCCTGGGTCACAGCTGTTGTTCCGTAGTGCACTCCTTTTGGTCCACCCACATATTGAATGTCTGGAGCCACTGATGGCTGAGAAGTAATCACCGGAGTATCAAAATTCAAAGACCTGGGCATCAGTGGGGAACGATCCTCTGCCGTTTTCTTCTGTTTCTTAATTTCGTCAATTTCCCGGAGGATCCTTTCGTTGGTCTTATCCTGCTCTTGTGCACGATCCTTCATCTGCAAAATCAAGGCATAGAGATCAGTAGTAGTAGGATTAGTTGAAACAGAAGAAGTAGGTGGTTTTGAGAAAATGGGAGTCGGTTTCTTCGCAGCATTCTCAGTGTTCTTCTGGGATCCAGAAGGTGGTGGAGGCAAAGGAGGGACGCCTTGTGAAGAAGTGAATGAAGGCATCAAGTTTGAAGTATTCTTCGCCGAGGAATCCATTTGCTTGGTTGTAGTGAACCGGAATGAGCACAGAAACGCGAATTCTTCTAAGGCAAAGCACCAATTGCCCCACGGTGGGCGCCAAACTGTTTTGGTCAAAAAATCTGATGAGGATATTGCAACCAAACTCTTTGTTTAGGGGAATGATGCTTTAAATATGTAACAGCAATGAGGATCACTTCAATGTAGAATGCACAAACAACACAAGGATTTATACGGGGAAAAAGCCCTTGATCAAGAGTTGATCTCCGGCACAAAAAACCCCGGGTGATGGAAACTACCGATCACCAAGCTAAAATAAATGATTAAATGTTTACAACTTCGGATAGTAACGAGCTAGGTACAAGGATCACTACGGTGAAATGTGTAAAAAGTGTATGAAATTGCTAAGTGTTTGAACGAGAGCTGGTATGAGCGTTTGTACGAGTGTGTGCGACTGCCAAAATGACCAAGTGTGTTCTACTAGCTCGCTACTCCCTTTTTAAAATAGAAATAACCACCTAAACTAACTATCCGACTTTCGTGCCAAGCTTCCACGTTCTCCATAACGTCTACTTTCGGTCAGGCACGTGCAGAATAGTTCAGGAATATTCTCCAGGAATGTCGCTTAGACTTGGTCAAGCTCAATATACCTGCGAGATAGTATAAAACATAAGTAAACAATCGTCAGTACGAGGATCCTAGAAGTGATCCATGATCCTGATCCTAAAGCCCTTCTGAGGATCACCACCTGTCACAGAAGTAAGGATCACTAGTTAGGATAACGAATAAGGATCACTAATTGTTAGAAAATCCTCCCCTAACAATGAGTATCCTGGTCGGGACATGTTCTCAGGATATATTCTCAAGATGTATTCTCAGAATATACTTCAGGATACTTGGATTGAAAATTGAAACTATATTCAAATCAAACTACTGTTATCAAAACAAGCTTTGCAAAATAAAAATGAACCATCCTTTTTCTTTGAAAACTTTATCGAAATTGTTTGAGTTGTAAAAACCCTATTTGACGGAAGTCTTAATAGGATATTTGCGAGTATACTGATCAAGATATTTTCATAAAAAGTAATAATTGCACTAAGTTTGGAACATTGGAATTCAGACTAAGCAATGCATAACAAATAACAACATGTAAGGCTAAAAGGTTAGTTTATTATTAATTGTATTGTCGGTTTCATCTCAAAAAGAGATCCGTCCACTAAGAACACAATTAAGTTTTTAAAGTATATTTACATAAACAGTTGAAGGCTTCGTCCTGAAAACACGAGAACCCATTTGCCTTCAACTGTTGTATTGTTCAAAATAAACCATACTGATTGATGACCAAAGGCTTCATCCTGAAACTCAGGGCCCATCCACCTTTGGCCATCGTATTGTCTTAAGTGCAGGAAATATAAATTGTTCTAAGTACAGGACGACCAGATGATTCAAACCCTACAAAGAAAAATACAGGTATCATTAAAGACAAACTAACCAGGATACAGGTTCAGTATGTGTACGGGATACAGGATTTGGATATTTACCTTATTAAGGAAGGAGTTCATGGGCTCGATGGATTCCATGAAGCCAAGGCTTGGAGTAACTGTCAAGCTCCTCAAGATCGAAGACAACAGGGACCTTAGCAGAGTCTACAGAAAAGGGAGTAGTTTCAGTCTTATCATATTATATGCTAATTAACCAAACATATGCAGGAATGTTCAAAATAGATATCCTTACCAGACGTGCCAGAAGACTACCTAGTTATGAGAAAGTATAACCTTGGAAGTTGCGTGAAGTCACATCAACATCTACATCCCATTAAGTGCATCGAACAACACAACGAAAAATATACCCGTTTGGATTTCAAGATCCTAACAGATATATTTTTGGGGACAATTGTTATGGGTGGAATTTCGAGCTTATATCCTGAAGCATATCCTGATATTATATGCTTGATGCTGCGGCCAGGATACTGAACCAGGATATTGGTAACATCCTCTGGGGGTATCCTACTTGCTATTAACGATTTTCTTTGGTTGCAAGGTACCAACGTTAAAGGACTTGATCTACCTGAAGATTCGCTCAAGGTGGTTAAAAAATGGACGTTGATGGTGGAAGAATGGGTCTTGTAACGGTCAGAATAGAAGAAAGGCATATTCCGCGAGAATATCGGATGCTGGTCAATGCTAACGGTCATATGAGCTGAAGACCCGGTTTTATAGTCAATAAGTACGTGGAAAACAAGTAAAAGTAGTCCCCCAACGTTTAGAATGGAATATTCCAAAGTATCCCGGAATAATAGGATAGTTTGTTAGTTTTTGTTACTATAAATGGGAGCGATCGGATCATAGGCAAACACAACTTTTTCCACACACTCTCTTTCGCACACTTTGCTCTCTAGCTTCTAGCAATCACTACACACAAACACTTGTACTCCAATCACATTGTAACACCTAGTTGATCCGCATCATATCCCGCACTGTATCATGTTATTCAAGCAATAAGAAGAACAAGACAGCCGACGATTGTCAGCTCCCGAGGTTTTATGCCGGAGATCTAGATTGATCAAGGGCTTTCCTCGTACATCATGTGTCAACCTTTACATTATTGCTCATTGTTTGATTATAGATACAGCTCGATATCCTGAGCCGTATCTTGAAACTGTTTTCACAAACTAACAAACCAACATATTTTTTACAAAGTATTACTAGCACACTACCTCACAAAACTAATTTGATCACTTAATTGCTTAGGTAATTTTTGACCAAAACAATTATAATCAGGCATAATCAATTTGAAATATTTACAAAAGAATACGAAAACAATCCAAACCATAACCTACATAAATATCATAATTAGGCATAATCGGATGTCATTTCTACCCATAATTACAAAAGCATCTACCCTGAATTACAAAACCGTTATATTCTAGTCTGTTGGAAATTTTATAAATAATATTATATTATGAGTTAATATAATGATTGTTTAATAATTGAGCCAAGATGAATAGGAGATCTTGAGCATTAAGTTTGTGTGTTGGAACCATAAATATATGGAAAATTGAGCTTATCCCACATAGGTGGAGAGATAAATCTTTTGTGGATTTATAAAGAATTCTCTACACGAATGTATTCTTGTGTGATAACTCAGAATTCATTGTGCTATTGAATTCTAGAATTTATTTTATTGAATTTTGTATTCAATGGATACTTGTCATTTCGAATTCTAATCAGTTTATATACAAAGCTTTGTGCTTTGTTTTAGACACAGAGAATAGAAATTCGTAAGGTTCATAGCACACACACAGAATTTCCTAACTTCGTATTCCTGAGAACTCTTGTTTCAGGTATTCTTTCAGGTGCTTGGCTATCCCCGGCAGTACAATCTGCTCAGGCTTTTGTACCCTGAGAAACAGACGTGTTCACCTGGGTGCCCCGGAATCTGTTTTAAGAGAAGCGTGATCTTCACGTGCCTCAGTCACCGTTGTTTTATGTTTTCCTTATTTTTTTCTTTTGTAATTTGTTCTTAGTTTATCTTACATTTCTTGTATTGCATTTCCTTTCAGTTTGGTTCAGTTCTTCTTAATGTATTGTAATCAGAATATTGATAAATAAAATTGTTATTTTATTTATTTTGTGAACCGTTGTCCTACAAGCTTAAAACAGATTTTAAAACCCGTTCACTGTTTTGGTTTTAAATTTTTTTATAAACAGTTTCTTTTGTTTATTAGCACACTTTTGTAGTTTGCATTGGTTTTATATAAACCATTTGTTTCTGCCATAAACTGATTGTATTTTTACTTTTGCTTCAGAAATGGCTACTGTTTCAGCAAACACATCAACTACTGTTGGATTCACATCCACTACCATGGGACCATTGGTTGGTGCCTAAGCGGTTGCTAACCATGTTGAAAAACCAAAGAAATTTACTGGTTTGAATTTTAAGAGATGGCAACAAAAAATGTTGTTCTATCTGACCACTCTAAACCTTGTGAGGTTTTTGACGGAGTCCCCTCCTGTTCTCGTAGGAGGGACATCTGATGTCCAATCTGTGAGTGATGTTGATGATTGGAAATATTCTGAGTACCTATGCCGAAACTATGTGTTGAATGGCCTCTCAGATGCCTTGTATAATGTGTATCTAAAGGTGAACGGAAATACAGGATTGAGGATGCGGGTATTAAAAAGTATGTTGTGACTAGGTTTTTGGACTATAAAATGATTGATTCAAAAACTGTGATGAGTCATGTCCAAGATCTGCAGATTATTCTTAGTGATATTCTGTCGGGAGGAATGAATCTGAGTGAAACATTCCAAGTGGCAGCAATTGTTGAAAAGTTGCCTCCTAGTTGCGTGGACTTCAAGAATTACCTTAAGCATAAGCGAAAGGAAATGTCCATTGAAGACCTTGTGGTTTGTCTTCGTATTGAGGAGGACAACAGACTGTCACACAAAGGAAGTCAAGTTGAAGCTTCTGTAAAAGCGAACCTTGTGGAACATGGTCAATCCTCAAGGGGTTACAAGGGTAACAAAGGCCACAAGTTCAATGGCAAGGGAAAAAATAAAGGTGTTAACCTTGGGCCAAAGAAAAGTGGTGTGAAAAAGAAGGTTGGTCCTTTCAAAGGGAAATGTTTCAACTGTGGAAAAACTGGTCACGTTGCTAACCAGTGCAAAGAGTCTAAACGTGACACTGCTCTTATGGTTTATGATGATGGTATGCCCTTAGTGGCCATGATTTCAGACCTCACTACCATGATGGAGGAGGTAAATTTGGTGGCTAATGAGCCAAAACGGTGGTGGGTTGATATTGGTGTAACCTGCCATGTATGCCCAGACAGGACCCTCTTTAATACGTTTAAAGAGGTGGTGGGAGAAGAAAAGTTGTACATGGGTAATGCTGCTATAGCTAATATCAAGGGAGAAGGTGATGTAATCTTGAAGTAGACTTCTGGGAAAGAGCTCACCTTGAAGAATGTGCTTTATGTTCCAGACCTGCACAAGAGTCTTGTGTCAGGTTGGATGCTTAACAAGTTTGTCTTTCGTTTGGTTTTTGAAGTGATGAATTTGTTGTAAGTAAGTGTGGCATGTTTGTTGGAAAGGGCTATGCCCAAAATGGCATGTTCAAACTTAATGTAATGTGTCACACCCCAACCGATGGCGGAATCATCAGGGCGCGACACTGAGTGAAACAGATTGTCCGGAAGTTTCCATAATAACTATAATTACCAATTATTTAAAGAAACATGTCCCATACCATGTCATAAAAGATAACATAATCATTACAGACAAGATCTAGTCAAATTGTTCTGTTCCGATAACTCAGATTTCAAATACAGTCAATTGTTTATTTGTTTCTAGACCTTTCCTAGCCTCCATTTCACAGCAAACAAAGCATCCTAGCATCTTAAGCACCTGTCACATACATTAAAGTAAAAGTCAATACACATGGTGTAAAGGTGAGCATACAAGTTTAATAATAGCATATAGAGTTCAAAATCGTTTACGCATAACCACCACGTACACAGTGTGAAATGAAGCGCGTAAGTTATCGACATGAACCTATCAATACCAATGACTGCGGATTGACTGCCCAAGGCAGTTCGTAATACACACTCACCACTATGAGCTATGTAACAAATTGTCCTTAACAACCCCTGAGTAAACAGGTGCTGAGTCCAAACTATAGTACTATCGTTTGGTAACGGTTAGCGTATCATTCCATGTGTAAACATAACAAACAAGCATTCATTAAGTCACGTATAACATGCGGTAACAGTTAGCGTTAAAGTATTGCGTAGTGTGTTCGATGTGATTTTGTATAAGTAACGTATGTAACACCCAAAAGTGCGTAAAGCAAAAAGGGTTCGAGTATACTCACAGCGGTTGAATTAATGGATTGAAGGGAGCGCTAGAGCGAGTAATAGCCTGAACAGTTACTGATAGCATAAGCGAAAGTCGGTGCGTAAAATGGTGTGAAGTGTCATTGGGTCAGACGGTAATCCGGTCAGGTGGCAATCCGATCGGGTGGCCGGTCGTCCGGATGACAATCCGTTTGGGCGGTCACTCGATTGGGTGGCCACTCGACTGGATTGTCATCTCGTTTGGGATGGATGTATTTGTGTATGATGGCTTGTCTTTTGAAGTTTTCATTGTAGCATTTTAAAAATAGAGAAGTATCTCTACCTTTCAGGTCGGTCGATCGATCGGACAGCAATCCGATTGGTCGAGACTTCCCTTGTTTGAGAACAAGTTCACAGCAGGATAGTCACTCGGTCGGATGGCTATCCGATCGGGTGGCAATCCGCTCGGATTGAACATGTTGTAAAATTGTTAAGTGTTTGAAGTCAAACATCACATGGTCGTATGGCAATCCGATCGGATGGCAATCCGATCGGACGGCAATCCGTTCGATGTTCAAACTTCATTAATTGAAATGAAAGTTAAGTGTGGGACCTAAGGTGCAATCCGACCGGGTGGCTGTCCGGTCGGGTGGCAATCCGATCAGACGGCAATCCGTCCCAGACGACCTGGTCGTCTTCTTCCTTGGTTGTTTTGGTAGTTTTGTCGTTTTCTCGAGACTGTTTGATATCGTGCTAAACAACAGAACCCTCGTCAAGACTTAGTGACCCGATCGGACAGGAACCACCCTAGTCCGACCAGCTAACTGTTCGAGACGGTGTTTCATGTTTAACCCGAAATCGGTGTTCTTGTGGATATAATCCAGATCTTGAACCAACACATCAACAAGAAAGGGTAGAAGATTAGAACAAGCTCCGATTCTATCGGTTTTGAGTGCATTGAGTGTAAAAGAGTTGAAAGAAAGTTAAAAATCACTTTTCAATCCTTTTCACCATGAATATGTTTAGATCTATGAAAGATCTTTGTTCATTCATGTGGAAATCATTCAGATCTGAGTTGTTCTTGGTGGATTGAAGCCAAAACATGAAGTTCATAAGAACTCCATGATGACATCATCCTAGAACACCTCAAATCTAGTGATTTCACGGTTGAAAGTTAAGATTCAAAAGATAGAAATGTGTAGGAGTGTGTGTAGATTAAGAAAGTACAAGATTTTGGTGAAAAACTTACAAGGATCGCGAGAAATCTGAAGAAATAGTGGCTGGAGCGAGTAGGAAAGAAAGAGGGCTGTCAACATCAAGGATGTGACAAGTGGGGGGGGGGATTTATAGGGTTTCCATAAATGGAAAGGGGGGAAATGAGGCTGTTCGGTCGAGTGGCACCCTGTCCGGGTGACAGCTCGGTCGAGTGGCAATCTGACCGGGTGGTACCTGGGTGGGTGGCAGCTCGGTCGAGTGGCACTCCGACCAGATGGCAGTCCGACCGGGTGGCAACTCGGTCGACTGGCCACTCGGGTCGAGTGCTTAGCGTGATGAATTTTTGCGATTCCGACTCAAGTGCTGAGCGTTGCGATGCGATAGTATTTCCTATTTAAATTACTTTTAATCCCAACTACTATATCAACATACAAGCATCCTTACTTATTGTTCGTCTAGTGTTTGCGATTCGATTGCGATTGCGTTTCGATTATTCACCACAACAACAACATAAATACACATGCACAAGTAACACATATGGCACACACACACACGTAATAACAATAACCAGTCACGTAAATCGAGTTGCGAGTGCGATAAGCGATAAAGCAATTAAACATGCGATAAATATGAGATTATTAATAGATACTCCACATAATACAACTAATGCGATAACAGAATTAGACTAATTACAAGTCAAAGAAGTCAAAACAGGAATTGAGCAAGGAGTGACAGATCGCAATTAGCAATCTTGTCTCCTTTGACTTCAATCTTAACTTTGACTTTGACTTTCGAAACACGGGGTGTTACATAATGTCTGTTAAGAAAAAACATGAATAAAAATGCTAGTACTCCTGCTTACTTGGTTGAGTCTCCTAATGTTTGGCATGGACGTCTTGGTCATGTAAATTTTAATTCGATGCATCATTTAATTAAATTAGATTACATACCAACTTTTGCCATTGACTCTAAAACAAAATGTAAAACTTGTGTTGAAGCTAAACAAACAAGATCATCATTCAAATCAGTTGAAAGAATAACTGAACCCCTTGAGCTGATTCACACCGTTGTGTGTGACTTAAAATCAATTCCCACCAGAGGTGGTAATAAATATTTTATTACCTTTATCGATGACAATACAAGATATTGTTATGTGTACTTACTTAACAGTAAGGATGAAGCAGTTGACAAGTTTATCTTGTATAAAGCTAAAGTTGAGAATCAACTCAACAAGAAAATAAAAGGTGTGAGAAGTGATAGAGGAGGTGAATATGTTTCACCATTTAGGGAATTATGTGCAAAAAGTGGCATAATACATGAGTGTACCCGTCCTTATACACCCCAATAAAATGGCATCACAGAGCGAAAGAATCGTACACTAAAAGAAATTATGAATGCCATGTTGATAAGTTCTGGGTTGAGCCTGGACATGTGGGGGGAGGCCATATTGTTGGACAATTTTTTGTTAAATAAAATACCTTTCAAGAATAAGGATGTAACACCTCATGAGTTGTGGTGGGGACACAAATCGTCTTATAAATACTTGAAAGTGTGGGGGTGCCTGGCCAAGGTGATTGTTACACCCCCTAAGTGTGACACCTGTGCCTCCACGGCCATCAAACAAATACCAAATCAATGAAGTATTATGTTTCATACTTGGGATTTGTGTATCGTTTGCACATGTCAATTCTTGTTCGATTTCGAGCTCTAAATCGCTTTCTGGGAAGTTATACACGAGCTGATACGTAAACGTAATCAGTTTAACGCAACAAACACTCCGAAATAGTGACATGGGCTTAACATACCTTAAATAACCTTTACATAACTTAGAAATAAGTTTTGGAAGGTTTGGTCTGTCGAAATCAAGTTTATTCGCTTACAGGGACTAATTTCGACTAACTGCGAAAGTATGCCGATTCGTACTGTAAAGAACATTCCAGAACTTGATCATAAGTTAAACATACCCTAAATATCCTTTACATAGCTTAGAAATAGGCTTTGAGAGGTTTGGTGTGCTAAAATAAACTTTTTGGTCATTCAGGGGCTAAAAGCGTCAAAAAGTGCATAAGTTTGCATTTTCGCGCATATCTTACGTTCTGAATACATCCAGACATCCAAAAATTTATGTAATCATTAAAATATTTTATTTTAGTGATTGGCATGATAAAATTCCATTCGTCGCGTAGTTTGGATCGTTTTTCGCGTCCGTTCGTGTTTCGTCGTAATTAACCGAACAACGCAACCGTACGACCAAACGAACCGACATCTGAGATATTTTTGAGCATGTTTCATGTTCCCTATACTTAACCTTCATTATTGAGCCTTGAAAATGGGTTAACGGGGTTTAAACGCGTTAAAATAGGCCTTAGACATGTGCAGGGACCATTTCTGCCATTTTGGCAAACTTTCTGGGAACTGGCACATGGTGGCGCTGCACCACCACCACATGGATCTGCCGTGGCGCGACGCCACGGCCTCATCTAGGCAGAAACTCCATTTTTGCAACAGCAGGTCCATTTTCAGCACTTGTCTTGAAGTTTAGGGGCTATTTTGTAACAATTGCAATACCATTTGATGGTTTTGGGGCACCCCTAGTATTCCAAAACCTTGTGCCCACTTGGACGGTCCAGATTGATGCTCGTTTATCGAGGAACGATCTTAACGGTTCTATGAAATCTATAAATACCCACTTCCATGTTCATTTCATTTCACACCTTTTGATTCATTCAGCTCTAAGTTGGGGTTTTATGCTCCATACCTGAGTTGTTTGGATCAAAATCCCCATTCTTTGACCTTTTGTAAGTCCTCTTTCGTTCTTTTGTGCGTTTTTAAGCATGAAAGTCAAACAATGTTTGACTTTCTGCTTTGACCCGTTTATGGTCAACACGAAGTACGTTTGAACTTCGTAACGTGAGCGTAATCATGATGGTCATAGTCCTTGGTGACTATACCTACTGATTACCACGTTATTTAGGTATAGTGACGAGTTGTAGTTTCGGCCAAAATGTGTTTTCTTGCGTATTTTGTAACCAAACTACTTTTAGGTATCAAGACCCTTTGTTTTGATACCAAACCTGTTTTCAAACCTCGTTAAACATGTTTTAACATGTTTAGCTCGTCACTTTAGGTTTAGTGCTTATATAGGGTCGTAAAGGTAAGCGATCTAAACAATCGCTTAGACTTTCGAACCCGACCCGTTTGGTCGATCATTAGGATCCGACCAAACATAATTAGGTGACCATAGTTGTATAGGGAATAACCTTCCGAGGTTATACCTTATGGTCACAATGTTTAGTTAGTTGTATGATAGGTTATTTATATGCCTTAGGAAAATTACCAAAATGCCCTTTTTACGCCAAAATTCATTTTAAGCATATGTAACATAACTTTTGACATCTAAACTGATTTAGCAACATTATTAGACATGTTAAGGCATATATTACTTGTCATAGGACTAGTTAGGCGGTCCGAACGCGTTTTACGCGAACGACGCGTTAAAGTAGCGTAAGCTACCTAAACGGGTCGTAATGGGTCGTAAGCACTTAGGATAGGTTTCGTTTTAGAATGTAGGCTTTGTTAAACCATATACTATACTCATTTGGTTTACGAAACCTCATTCTATCCGATCTTCCGATTTAGGTCCGGTTATTTACATAGTTACCTATATTAGGTGCCGTTTGATTCCGTGATCCCTCTAGCTTTGCTTGGTTGTTGTTCAAGACTTCTAAGCACCATCAAGTGAGTACATAGTCCCCTCTTTTACTGTTTTTCAAACGTTTTGGGGTGAAACACATGTGCCTACTTGTTACTTTCGTGTTTTCATGTTTTTCATATCATATACTTGCTATGTTCATTAGTACACTATTAGTACATGATTTCATTATGTTTTTGCTATGTATGTCCATTTAGTGCATACTTAGTACATTGTTTTACATTTCATTTTATGCTATGTATGTCCATTTAGTGCATACTTAGTACATTGTTTTACATTTCATTTTATGCTATGTATGTCCATTTAGTGCATAGTTAGTACATTATTTTACATTTCATTTCATGCTATGTATCTCCATTTGTTGCATACTTAGTACATTATTTTCATAAAACATGCTTACATTTTGGTATGACATCTGGTTTGCTTAAATGGCTAAAAAATACATTCATTAACATTAGCTACGCCGTTCGTTAGTAGGTAGTGGTACCATAGGAATTGACAACTCCCGTTCCTGACATCCTAGGTATGTTTGGATGGATGGAATGACCGAATTCGATACACATAACTCAGATAAATCTTTAATTCGTTTAAGGGTTTATTGCCACAGTCTCAAGGCTTGAATGTATGCATTTTCACAATACTGTATAGATGTTTGTATCAGTAAAGCATGCATTATTTTACAAAACATAAATTTTGATTATAATTTATGAAATGCATTGTTTTGTACATTTCTTTCTTATAGGGTCGAGTAAATGCTTTTAATCAATAAAGCCTTTTTATTCACTCTACATTACATTTGTTTACTCAATAACATTTCAACATTTGTTTAAACATTACATTTAGTTATACATGAACATTTTTACATTGGTGGTTTGTTTGGGTAAGTGATTTAAGTAACGAGACGTGTGTAATATGATAAAAGCATGGTGGATACGCCGCTGGTACTTCCTATATATAAGTGCTTTTATGATATTACATATCGTAGCGTTATTTAAACCATTTCAATTTTGCCATATTACATTTTACACAATTAACATATCTTTACAAAACATTGTTTTACAAATAACACATTTTATACAAATTCATTTTTACTTGGTTATTTACATAACCATACATATTCTTTTATATCATCTGTTTCCTTATCGATTTTTATATGATTTATAAAACAAAAACATTTTTCAAGGTTCATGACTACTTTTGTTAAACATTTTCTTTAAACCTACAAGTCATGAATCCTAAATCAATAAAACCTATGTATCTCACAGGCATTTTTATGCTGACATACCTATTTTCACATGTGTTTCAGGAAATGATGCATAGGATTGATCAAGTTACACTTAGGCGGACTTGGGCCTTAGTGACAATAAAAGATACAAGACTAGTTAATTATGTTATGCTTCCTTGTTGTTAAGACATTGTAACTCTTTTAATCAATAAAACAAAATTTCAAATTTCCATGTGTTATGAAACAATGATTCTGTTACAACACTCCCTGACGTTTCCGCCACGATTTGTTGTTTTACATGGTCAGGGTGTGACAGAAAAGTTGGTATCAGAGCTCATGGTTATAAGGAATTAGGTTATTAGTAATGCTTTGACCTAGTCTATAACCTTCCTAGGACCCTAACACAAGATTCTTGTGTTTAGATCTTAAAACAATACCGTCACCTATCCTTAGGTGACAACCATAATAAGAACATAAATTTCAGAACCGCTTCGAAAACCAATCATCTGTTCTAGGATGATTGATTACTAGGTTTTGAACCCTCTAAGTTTTCAAAACGATTTTGAAAATAATCACCCACCCTTTCGGATGATTTGTTTTTGGCTTAGTGCCATCCGAATTTTCAAAATCTCGTCAAAGTTTGGGTCTTATAGTGTGAACACGTGCAATCTGGAAGAATGGATGCCTGTACTCTGAGTTTTCTGTCTAAGGCTAGAGTGTTCGTACAAATCCACATAATCGGACCAGTCACTCTTACCTGGGAACTCTTGGGGTGAGTGTCCACTTATAGGCTAAAGCATGTCTTCGTGATGCATTAATATGACCCGCTTACTTTGATTTGTCACCGTCTCATTTGTTTGCCTTAAGTAACAAACAAATGATCACAATTTTATGCATTGCCATTCTGGTTTGATTATCCGATAACATTTCACTTGTTTCTTCCCATGCCTTTCATTTCCTCCAGAATGTCTCTTCATCGTAGCGACACTAAAATGTCTGAGCAAACTGCCAAATTTGCCCAGCGAATAGGCGAAGTAATCCTGAAGTCTGTGGATTTAGGTATCGCCATGTCTCGTCTCAATAATGGAGCCACTCAAGAAGCATCGAAAGAAGCAGAAGCCAAGCCTTCGAAAAGGTCAAGGAAGCGTAAAGCCTCAAAGAATCCTCCAGTCGTTACACCAAATCAAGCAGAACCTAGCCAGGTGGCAGCACCACCAGCCAAGAAGCCGTACTTGGGAACTGCTTCCTTATGCAATCGATGCAACCGTCATCATCCAGATCAAACACCATGTTTCAAATGTACCCACTGTGGACGATGGGGACATTTGGTTGACGTGTGCCGCTTTGCTATCCAAAACAAAGCTATTGCAAATCTTGCTGCTACTCAACTCCAAGCCAACCCTGCTCAAGCTCGCTTTCCACCTGGATCATGCTAGAACTATGGCAAGATGGGTCATTTTGTGAATAAATGCCCAAAGATTGTCAATGCAAATCCAACCCACGGATGAGCATTTGGCTGATTAGAAGAAACTGCTGCTTTAAATAATTTGAATCTTCTGCTCTTGTATCTTTTGTTGAACCCTGAAACAATTTGCTTTGTTTATAAATAAATTGTTGCTCACAATTCTGATGTACAAGTGTAGTTACATATGTGTATGGCATTTCCCTATGATACCTACATCAAAGAACCATGTTCTTTAAGCAAACTACTCTTGTGATTCTCCCTTTCAAGTGATCGCTCATAATTTCCTCGAAAATTTTAAGTACTCATTTCATTCTAAGAAACAAAGTACAGAAAATAAAGTGACATTATGAGTAATTGTGCTTTTTGCACATCTGTGCCTTTGAATCCTTGGTTAGATAACTGAGGGTATTTTCAATCTCATACCCATTACATTCTGATTTTCATAACAACATGCATAGCATAAGTTTTCAAAACAACCTTTATGATTTCAAAACATTCCATATAGTTTGAAAACATTTTTAACATAGTATATTTACTTAATATATCAAGTGCATGATTTCAGAAGCATCATTTATGTTTTCAAAAAAAAAAAAAACCTTATACATAATTTCAAAATTCATCTCGCATGATTTTAAAGCATTTTATAAATATACTTATCTAATACACCTACTTTATGATTTCAAAAGTATTATGTAAGGTTTCAAAAACATTAAACACATTTCAAAAGAGAACCCCATGCATAGTTTTCAAAAACATTTTTCTCATACATTGACTTAACCTTCAAATTCTGCTTCATATGTCGCCTTGGCATACCTAGCACCTCAACTTCATGAGCATTTTACCTCGTGTATCGACTTAAGCACGTCTAGTGCAAGGTTTTGAAACGCCTCCCGCTTTTCAAATCCCAAAATCCATATGGGATCTTCTTATCTTCACGATTAGATCCTGGTGGATGTTTATTGTTTAAATCAGAGTCCTTAATTGAATTCCTTATGTACCTTAATTCGAATATTACGATTCCTTGTAATCGAAATCGAATTTTCTTTCTAAGATCTTCCTATCTTTATAGTTAGATTCTTGGAAATGTTTAAAGTGCCAATCGAAATCCACGGATTGGATACCTGGTGTGCTTTAAACTCATGTACACAATTAACAAACAAATTAACAAAATGATAACAAATTAAAGATCAAGATAAACAATTTTGTGGTTATGTGATTATGTGTTCATGTGTTTCTTTTATGCATTTTGTGTTTTTGAGTAATCTGGATATTCGTTATCCAAATCCTCGTAGAATCTTCCATACCTTCATATGAGGGATTCATAGTAGGATATCCAAAGGTACTACCTTAGATCTTTAATGGGCTTCTACGTAATAATTAAGACCCTTGGATTTTATAGTACCATTCCATAATTCAAAGAGTCCCTTTGAGCGGTCTAGTCAGATAGATTGATTCAGAATCTGGTTAAGAATGACATGTGGTGATATGGCTGAACAGACTCCTTGTTAGTCTATTTAAATCATTTATCGATTTAATTAAAAGGACCCTATGGTGGTCTAGTCACGCTCATCACAAGTCTGCTCATTTGGTTTTCCCTACATATTATAAAATGCACTGTGCGGACTATGCAAAGAATTACATAATTATGGACGCGTACATAATTATGAAATTCAGTTCACAGGAACCCCAGTAAGATTTATCATGTGTAAGAACCTATAGTGGCAACAATAACGAAACGAAACGTGAACAATGTAATGAAGGTACGGTGGACGCACCAATAACGCTTTATATACTTGTATATAAGTGTCCCTCTTACATTGCAAGCATGATGTTATTAAAGTTACTAGAAGTTCAAAACTCTAACCAGTGTTGTTTCATCTTTTCAACTTCATGTTTCAAGATCTCACAAGTTTCCTCTAAATAAATTTCGGGACGAAATTTCCTGAAGTAGGGGAGACTGTGACACCTGTGCCTCCACGGCCATCAAACAAATACCAAATCAATGAAGTATTGTGTTTCATACTTGGGATTTGTGTATCGTTTGCACATATCAATTCTTGTTCGATTTCCAGCTCTAAATCGCTTTCTGGGAAGTTATATGCGTGCTGATACGTAAACGTAATCAGTTTAACGCAACAAACACTCCAGAACAGTGACATAGGCTTAACATACCTTAAATAACCTTTACATAACTTCAAAATAAGTTTTGGAAGGTTTGGTGTGTCGAAATCAAGTTTATTCGCTTACAGGGACTAATTTCGACAAACTACGAAAGTATGCCGATTCGTACTGTAACGAACTTTCCGGAACTTGATCATAAGTTAAACATACCCTAAATATCCTTTACATAGCTTAGAAATAGGCTTTGAGGGGTTTGGTGTGCTAAAATAAACTTTTTGGTCATTCAGGGACTAAAAGCGTCAAAAAGTGCATAAGTTTGCATTTTCGCGCATATCTTACGGTCTGAATACATCCGGACATCCAAAAATTTATGTAATCATTAAAATATTTTATTTTAGTGATTGGCATGATAAAATTCCATTCGTCGCGTAGTTTGGATCGTTTTTCGCGTCCGTTCGTGTTTCGTCGTAATTAACCGAACAACGCAACCGTACGACCAAACAAACTGACATCTGAGATATTTTTGAGCATGTTTCATGTTCCCTGTACTTAACCTTCATTATTGAGCCTTAAAAATGGGTTAACAGGGTTTAAACGCATCAAAATAGGCCTTAAACTTGTGTAGGGACTATTTCTGCCATTTTGGCAAACTTTCTGGGAACTGGCACATGGTGGCGCTGCGCCACCACCATATGGCTCTGCCGTGGCACGACGCCACGGCCTCATATGGGCAGAAACTCCATTTTTGCAACAGCAGGTCCATTTTCAGCACTTGTCTTGAAGTTTAGGGGCTATTTTGTAACAATTGCAATACCATTTGATGGTTTTGGGGCACCCCTAGTATTCCAAAACCTTTTGCCCACTTGGACGGTCCAGATTGATGCTCATTTATCGAGGAACAATCTTAACGGTTCTATGAAATCTATAAATACCCACTTCCATTTTCATTTCATTTCACACCTTTTGATTCATTCAGCTCTAAGTTGGGGTTTTATGCTCCATACCTGAGTTGTTTGGATCAAAACCTCCATTCTTGGACCTTTTGTAAGTCCTCTTTCGTTCTTTTATGCGTTTTCAAGCATGAAAGTCAAACAGTGTTTGACTTTCTGCTTTGACCCGTTTATGGTCAACACGAAGTTCGTTTGAACTTCGTAACATGAGCGTAATCACGATGGTCGTAGTCCTTGGTGACTATACCTACTGATTACCACGCTATTTAGGTATAGTGACGAGTCGTAGTTTCGGCCAAAATGCGTATTATTGCGTATTTTGTAACCAAACTACTTTTAGGTATCAAGACCCTTTGTTGTCACACCCTGACCACGTAAAACAACAAAGCGTGGCGGAAACGTCGGGGAGTGTTGTAACAGAATTATCGTTTCATAACCATGGATACAAAAAGTGTTTCGTTTTATTGATAATATTAAACATTAACATTGTTTTAACACATAACAAACAAGTTTTATATCGTCTATCATAGATATTATGTCACTAAGGCCTCGTCCAGATCCTATGTGACGCATGCATCCTAGAACGTCAACCAAGCAACAATACCTGAAACATATGTAAAAACAAAGTCAGCAAATAAATGCTGGTGAGTACATAGGTTTTATAAGAGTATCGGAATCATGGCTAGTATTCTTATATTGCATTACCTCGAAAACCTTGTTTTTAAAATGTGTATAATATTGCAACATGATTAACCAACTCAAATCGAGATGATTAAAATTTATAAAATTTCGTAGCCATGATTCTTAACCCAAAAGCTTTTTGTTTTTAGAAAACCATCTTGTAAAACATCTCGTATAAACTCGTTAATAAAACTCATACATTATTTCGAAAACATCATTGAGTGACATCGTTTCAGTATCGTTTACCCAAGTGAAATAAATAACGCCACGGTATGTAATATGTTGAAAACACTTATATATAAGAAGTACCAGCGGCGTATCTACCATGTTTTCACCACATTACACCCATCCCGTTATCTAAACACTAGCCATAAACCAATCGTTTACCCAAATCGTTTAACATCGTTTCCAAATCGTTCCCAAATCGTTTACTCGTTTAAATCGTCCTCGTTTTAATTGTGAAAACTTATATATGGTCGTCTCGTTAATAACATTCAAACCTTTGTGACTCGTTCATTGTTCAACTCGTTCTTGCATTAACAAACCTCCAAAGGGTAAGTTAACAATCATCAGATTCAGTTGTTACCCACAACACCCACACATAACCATGTGTATAGTGCAATAACGGGATTTGTCATATCCTATGGTACCATAACCTAATACTGGTCGGCTTGATCAATGCTAATGAATGTCGTTCGTTATGTAACTACAACCAACAAGTTCGTTCACATTATCGAAATCGTTAATAGTTTAGTATAAATCGTTCTATTCGTTTTTGAAATCATCGTTTAAACCTTGAAAACATTTTGTACATATGAATCACCCCAAAACAATTGAAAATAGTAAAATAGGGGAACTATGTACTCACATGTAGTGCAAGGTATCCTCAATCAATAGTACTTCAACAAACTCGAGTAAACCAGAGAAATCAAGCAGCACCTAGTAATTGAATCACTAGTCAAACAATAGACGCCTAAATCGGAAGATCGGACAGAATGAGGTCTTGTAAACCAAATGAGTGTTGGAACTCATGTGATATGGTTTAACAAGGCCTACATCCTCAATGAAACCTAACCTAAGTGCTTTCGACCCATCGCGACCCATTAAGGTAGCTTATGCTACTTTAACGCGTCGTTCACGTGAAACGCGTTTGGAACGCCTAACTAGTCCTATGATAAGTAAAATATGCCTCAACATGTTTAATATTGTTTTCTAATCAATTTAGATACCAAAGGTTATGTTACATATGCTTAAAATGAATTTTGGCGTAAAAGGGCATTTTTGGTAATTTACCTAAGGCATATAAACTACCTATCATAAAACTACTTAAACGAAGCGACCATAAGGTATAACCTTGGAAGGTTATTCCCTATACACTATGGTCACCTAATGTGTTTGGTCGGATCCTAATGATCGCCCAAACGGGTCGGGTTCGAAAGTATAAGCGATTGTTTAGATCGCTTACCTTTACGACCCTAGACAAGCACAAAACTAAAAGTGACGAGCTAAACATGTTAGAACATGTTTAACAAGGTTTGAAAACAGGTTTGGTATCAAAACAAACGGTTTTGATACCCACAAGTAGTTTGGTTACAAAATACGCAAGAATACGTATTTTGGCCGAAACTACGACTCGTTACTGAGCCTAGATAACGTGGTAATCAGTAGGTATAGTCACAAGGGACTATAACCATCGTAATTAAGCTCACGTTATGAAGTTCAAACGAACTTCACATTGACCATAAACTGGTCAATGCAGAAAGTCAAACGCAGTTTGACTTTAACGCTAAAACGAATGAAAAGAACGAAAGAACACTTACAACGGGTCCAAGAATGGAAGTTTTGAATCCGAATATTCTTAGGTATGAAGTGTTGAACACATAAACTTAGAGAACAAATTCAGATTTCAAAGGTATGGGTTTTTGGGGTTGAGATCATGGGGTATTTATAGATTTCCTTGAACCGTTAGGATCGTTCCTCGAAAACTGAGCTTTGATCTGGACCTTACATGTGTGCTCATGGTTTTCTAAAACCATGGGAGCCCCTAATATGGACTATGTTCATTGAATACCAGCCCATGGTTTTGCAAAACCATGGGTTAAAACCACCAATACTTCAAAATGGACTAGGTTCATTGAATCTGCCAGAAATTTCAAAAAATGGTCCCTGCACTTGTAAAACTTGATTTATGGCACTTTTAAGCCTCGTTAACCCCATTTCAAGGCTCTAAAATAAAGTTAAACTATAGGGAACTTAAAATATGCTCAAAAACATCTCGGATGTCGGTTCGTTTGGTCGTACGGTTGCGTTATTCGCTTAATTACGACGGAAGTCGTAACGAACGCAAAAACGATCCAAATTAAGCGACGAATGGAATTTTATCATGACAAACACTAAAATAAAATATTTTAATGCTTACATAAATTTTTGGATGTCCGGATGTATTCAGAACGTAAGTTATGCGCGAAAATGCAAACTTATGCACTTTTTGACGCTTTTAGTCCCTGAATGAGCATAAAGTTTATTTTAGCACACCGAACCCTTCAAAGCCTATTTCTAAGCTATGTAAAGGATATTTAGGGTATGTTTAACTTATGGTCATGTCCCGGAATGTTCGTTACTATACAAATCGGCATAGTTTCGCAGTTTGACACATATAGTCCCTACGATCGAACAAAGTTGATTTCGAAACACCAAACCATTCTAAACTTATTTCTAAGTTATGTGGAGGTTATTTAAGGTATGTTAAGCCTATTTCACTATTCTAGAGTGTTTTTCGTGTTATACTGACTGCGTTTACGCACCAGTTTGCGTATAACCTTCCAGAACGCGATTTAAAGCTTGCAATCGGAATCGAATTGAAAAATCACCAAACACAAATACACATATAGAAACACCAAAACACATATAATAACACCAAAGCACATTGTTTTATTAATAATCATCATTGTTTTACATCGTACATCGATTACAGAAGACAGTTGTCACAGTCTCCCCTACTTCAGGAAATTTCGTCCCGAAATTTTAACTAGAGAAAGCTTGTGAAAACAAATGCGGATATTTCGTCTTCATCTGGTCCTCACGTTCCCAAATAAACTCTGGGCCACGTTTGGATTCCCAGCGAACTTTAACCAAACGAATCCGTTTGTTCTTCAACTGTTTGTATGTACGTTCCACTATCTCCACAGGTTTCTCGACAAAGTGCATCGTTTCATCGATTCGAATCTCCTCGAGAGGAATGTGTAGATCAGCGTCAACTAAACATTTTCGCAGATTGGACACGTGTAAAGTCGGGTGAATATTTCCAAGCTCTTGAGGTAGCTCTAGTCGATAGGCAACCTTTCCAATTCTTTCCACAATCTTAAATGGTCCTACATATCGAGGTGCAAGTTTTCCTTTCTTTCCAAATCTCACGATTCCCTTCCAAGGTGAAACCTTGAGTAGGACACGATCTCCGACTTGAAATTCTAAGGGCTTGCGTCCCATATCCGCATAACTCTTTTGACGGTTTCGAGCTGTCACAAGATTATCGCGGATCTTCTTGATTTTGTCTGTTGTTTCCAGAACGAGCTCAGGTCCAGTAAGCTGAGCTTCACTGGTCTCGTTCCAACAGACAGGTGAACGACATTTTCGACCGTAGAGAGCTTCGAATGGTGCCATATTGATGCTAGTATGATAACTATTGTTGTAAGAGAACTCGATCAGTGGCAGATGAGAATCCCAATTACCACCAAAGTCTATCACACATGCTCTAAGCATATCCTCCAACGTTTGAATCGTTCTCTCAGATTGGCAATCTATTTGGGGATGATAAGCAGTGCTTAGATTCAGTTGGGTTCCCAAAGCAGATTGCATGGCCTTCCAGAAATGAGATGAAAATTGAGCATCACGATCAGAGATGATATCCAAGGGCACACCATGTCGTGTCACAATCTCATCAACATAAATCTTTGCAAGTTTATTAGCAGATAGATCCTCGTGAATCGGAATGAAATGAGCTGATTTCGTTAATCGATCGACAATAACCCAGATAGCATCATGACCTTTAGACGTACGCGGTAACTTAGTGATGAGATCCATCGCAATGTTCTCCCACTTCCAAACCGGTATCTCTAGTTGTACAAGCAAGCCAGAAGGTTGTTGATGTTCGGCCTTGACTTTGAGACAAGTTAGGCATTTCGATACATACAAGGCAACATCCTTCTTCATACCAGGCCACCAGCACCGAGTACGAAGATCCTTGTACATTTTATCAGCACCAGGATGGATATAATATCGAGACTTATGAGATTCTTCCATTACCAAGGTGCGAATATCGCCTTGTTTCGGAATCCACAATCGATCCTTAAAATAGAGCAAACCATCGTCTTTCGCTTCGAGCATAAGCTCAAGTTGACGTGGTAATTCCGTACCCATCAAATTTTATGAAACACAAAATTGTTGAGCTTGAAGGACACGAGATTGAAGATCAGATAGAGTTCAAACAGAATGAAGCTTGACTCGCTCCTTTCGACTAAGCGCATCGGCTACAACATTCGCCTTACCAGGGTGGTAGCGAATCTCGCAGTCATAATCGTTTAAGAGTTCAACCCAACGTCGTTGCCTCATATTCAGTTCTTTCTGATTAAGAATATGCTAGAGACTTTTGTGGTCTGTGAAAACCACACACTTCGTTCCATAGAGGTAGTGTCTCCAGATTTTAAGCGGGAAAACCATAGCTCCTAACTCAAGATCATGAGTTGTGTAGTTCTTCTCGTGAACTTTCAATTGTCTAGATGCATATGCTATAACTTTACCTCGTTGCATAAGGACGCAACCAAGACCTAAGTTGGACGCATCGCAATAGACAACGAAATCATCGCTTCCCTCGGGCAGAGATAGAACAGGAGCATTACACAACTTCTGCTTCAGCGTTTGGAACGCTTCTTCTTGCTTGGGTCCCCACTCGAAAGGCTTATTCTTCTGAGTCAAAGCAGTGAGTGGAACCGCAATCTTCGAGAAATTTGAAATGAATCGATGATAATAACCAGCAAGACCAAGAAAAGATCGAATCTCTGTAGGCGTCGTCGGTGTATTCCACTCCTTGATAGCAGCAATCTTGGATGGATCCACATGAATACCCTGCTCATTGACTATATGACCCAAGAATTGAACTTCTTTAAGCCAGAATTCACACTTGGAGAATTTAGCAAAAAGTTGTTCCTTCTTCAGGAGTTCCAATGTTAAGTGAAGGTGTTGTTCATGCTCGGCTCGAGATTTTGAATAAATGAGAATATCGTCGATGAACACAAAAATGAACTTGTCCAAATAAGGTTTGCAGACCCTATTCATTAAGTCCATAAAGATAGCTGGAGCATTTGTCAAACCAAAAGGTATGACAGTGAACTCGAAATGCCCATATCTTGTGCAGAAAGCAGTTTTGGGAATATCTTCTTCGAGAACACGAAGTTGATGATACCCAGAACGCAGATCGATCTTGGAAAAGCATGAAGCACCCTGCAGCTGGCCGAAGAGATCATCAATTCGAGTTAGGGGATATCGATTCTTGATGGTGAGCTTATTAAGCTCACGATAATCGATACACATTCGAAAGGATCCGTCTTTCTTTTTCACGAAGAGGACAGGAGCTCCCCAAGGTGAAAAGCTCGGTCGGATGAATCCTTTATCAGATAACTCTTGAAGCTGTTTCGATAACTCTTGCATCTCCAACGGTGCAAGATGATAAGGTGCTTTTGCAATCGGGTTGGCATTGGGCACAAGATCAATATGAAACTCGACTTGACGAACTGGAGGCAAACCAGGCAGTTCATCAGGAAACACCTCCGGATAATCCCGAACAATCGGAATATCCTGAATACTCTTGCTCTTGCTTTTCTCCTCGGTGACATGTGCCAGAAAAGCAACATATCCTTTTCGTAGATACCATTGGGCTTCCAAACACGACATAAGCTTCAAACCACCAGATGGCTTCTCTCCACGAATTTCCAAAACATCGCCAGAAGACAAAGGAATACGAACAATCTTATCGAAACAAACCACCTCAGCGTGGTGTTTGGTTAACCAATCCATTCCAATGATAAAATCGAAACTCCCAAGTTGCATCAGTGTGAGGTCAATAGGAAAAATATGGTTATCAAGGTTTAACTGACAATCACGAATAACAGAATCGAGAACAAGAGGTTTACCAGTAGCAACTTCGATAGATAAGGGTTTCCTCAGTTTGGTTCTAGGTATCGCAAGCAAAGGCTCAAAAGATAACGAAACGAAACTTCTATCGGTACCAGAATCAAAAAGAATAGACGCGGGTTGATTGTTAACAAGAAACGTACCATTAACCACTTCGTTGTCGGCCCTCGCTTCGTTTGCATTCAAATTGTACGCTCGTCCACGAGCGGGATTCACATTAACGTTGACGTTCGCATTCGGGTTCGTGTTAGCATTCGCGTTTGCATTCACCAGTCTCGGACAGTTGTTGCAGAAGTGACCATACTCTCCACAATTAAAACATGAACCCGGTGGGAATCTCACAGCATTCCCCTGACCCGGAGCTGGAACCTGAGCAACCTGATTCTGTCCCAAACGACAAACATTGGCCAAATGCCCACGTTGTGCATTGTTTGCAAGCTTGTTGTGCAACGTGATGACCGTTGCAACAAGCACAATGAGGTGTGGTACCAGCATACACTTTCTTTGCAGGCGGCTGAGACGGTGGGTTCTGCGGGTTCTAAGCAGTCTGTGCTGTAACAGCAAAATTCTGGGCACCCTTTCGCTTCCTTGATTTCTTCGACGTCTCTCCTTCCTTACCCTTACCCTTTTTCTTGTCCTTCCCTGAATCAGTCACCTTCTTTTTATCACCCTTGCGGGTGAGTTTACCCTTCCTGACTTGAGTCTCAGTCAGGGTAGCAGACAACTCGATTGCTTGACGAAGGGTAGTAGGATTAACACCGGTCACAATCTCCATAATAGAATCGGGTAACCCGTCGATATATCTCTCGATTGCTTTCTCCAGAGGGGTAACCATGGTGGGACACAATAGACTGAGTTCTTCAAAACGATCCGTGTACGCACGGTGTTCAGCCCCATCTTGCTTTAAATCGTCAAACTCTCGCTCCAAAGCCCGAGTTTCATGATGGGGACAAAACTCCTTCATCATGAGAGCCCGAAGCTCTTCCCATGTTTGTGCCAACGCCACTTCGGCACCCCTGTCGCGCATAATACCATTCCACCAGGTAAGCGCTCGCTTCTCAAACACGCTCGAAGCAAATTCAACCTTACGCGCATTCGGACACTGCACATGTCTGAATGTGCTCTCGATACTCTCAAACCACTGCAGGAGCGCAGATGCTCCTTGCGACCCAGAAAACTTAAGCGGCTTCGCAGTATTGAAGCTCTTGAAGTTACACGGTGCATTGTTGTTGTTGTTATTGTTGTTGTATATCTCGTGGACTTGGGTCACAACACCGGGAAGCACAGCAGCCACTTGCTGAGAGACCAGGGCTGCGATTTCTTCAATAGTAAAAGATTACGCTTCACGTCGAGGAGGCATTGTCTAACAAGGAAATGGAGGAAACGAGTGAGGTCGAAAATTAGGAAAAACAAAAGAGGTATCGACAAAACACAAGGAAGGCGATCATTTGTTTGTTACCTCGAACAAACAAATGACACGCAGTGACTAATCAAAGTAAATAGGTCAAAATAATGTATCGTGAAGACATGCTCGCCTATAAGTGAACACTCATCCCAAGAGTTCCCAGGTAAGAGTGACTGGTCCGATTATGTGGATTTGTACGAACACTCTAGCCTTAGACAGAAAACCCAGGGTACAGGCATTCACTCTTCCAGTTTGCACGTGTTCACATTATTTAGACCCAAACTTTGACGAGATTTTGAAAACTTAAAGGGTTCAAAACCATATAATAGAGGGTTCAAAACCTGGTAATCAATCATCCTATAACAGATGATTAGTTTTCGAAGCGGGATCGAAAATTGTGTTCTCGTTGTGGTTATCACCTAAGGATAGGTGACGATTTTGTTTTAAAAATCTAAACGCAAATAAACTTGCGTTGGGGTCCTAGAAGTTATAGTCTAGGTCAAAGAATTACTAATAACCTAATTCCCTATAACCATTGGCTCTGATACCAACTCTTCTGTCACACCCCGACCACGTAAAACAACAAATCATGGCGGAAATGTCGGGGGGTGTTGTAACAGAATTATCGTTTCATAACCATGGATACAAAAAGTGTTTCGTTTTATTGATAATATTAAACACTAACATTGTTTTAACACATAACAAACAAGTTTTATATCGTCTATCATAGATATTATGTCACTAAGGCCTCGTCCAGATCCTATGTGACGCATGCATCCTAGAACGTCAATCAAGGAACAATACCTGAAACATATGTAAAAACAAAGTCAGCAAAGAAATGCTGGCGAGTACATAGGTTTTATAAGAGTATCGGAATCATGGCTTGTATTCTTATATTGCAATACCTCGAAAACCTTGTTTTTAAAATGTGTATAATATTGCAACATGATTAACCAACTCAAATCGAGATGATTAAAATTTATAAAATTTCGTAGCCATGATTCTTAACCCAAAAGCTTTTTGTTTTTAGAAAACCATCTTGTAAAACATCTCGTATAAACTCGTCAATAAAACTCGTACATTATTTCGAAAACATCGTTGAGTGACATCGTTTCAGTATCGTTTACCCAAGTGAACTAAATAACGCCACGGTATGTAATATGTTGAAAACACTTATATATAAGAAGTACCAGCGGCGTATCTACCATGTTTTCACCACATTACACCCATCCCGTTATCTAAACACTAGCCATAAACCAATCGTTTACCCAAATCGTTTAACATCATTTCCAAATCGTTCCCAAATCGTTTACTCGTTTAAATCGTTTAAATCGTCCTCGTTTTAATTGGGAAAACTTATATATGGTCGTCTCGTTAATAACATTCAAACCTTTGTGACTCGTTCATCGTTCAACTCGTTCTTGCATTAAGAAACCTCCAAAGGGTAAGTTAACAATCATCAGATTCAGTCGTTACCCACAACACCCACACATAACCATGGGTATAGTGCAATAACGGGATTTGTCATATCCTATGGTACCATAACCTAATACTGGTCGGCTTGATCAATGCTAATGAATGTCTTTCGTTATGTAACTATGATGGATAGTGTGAAACCCGGGTGTTAAAGCATTTAAATGTTGTGCTTTTAGTGTGTTTTATGCGGTTATATATTGCGAATGTGATAACTACGCTAGATTGTGATTTTGCAGGTTAATCACTTAATTCGGTGAAGTTAAGATGCTTAGAGATGATGCGGAACACCCGTGGCGAGAATGAAAGAACTCCAGGGGCCATTTGGTTATTAAATGATAGTTGCAATTCATACACACGACTTCCAGTAATGTTGGGATCGTAACTTACGGTCATCATACGGTCTTAAAACCGTAGGCTATGGCAAAAGGAAAGGCAGCGCATAGCTTGAATTTTATTTGATGAGGCACAAAACAAAAAGCCAAGTTCACGTGAAGGAAGTTATTAGGCTTCAAAAGTCAGCCAACATCATGATGATATTTTTGAATCAACAATATATACACGCACGAAGGAACATCACGTGTTGAGGGGATCAAGGTAGTATTATATCACATCTATTTATTACTCCTATCATTCACAAATATAAAAGAGGCAGCCGACATATTGGGGGAACAAGAATTGAAGGAACACGTCATCTCATCAATTCACATCAGCACAAATATATATACACACATCTTGAGAAGTGGGGGCCGACATATACAAGGCTTAGAGGCACATGAGTGGCAGCCATTATTTTACGTAGACTTGGTGGACAATATTGGAAATAACAATATACTCATGTGGACTTGGGCCACAAACATCATCATTGGGCCACCAACACAAGACATTGACTTTGGGGACTTCTGTTTTGGCGGCAGACACCAAAGGAGAAAGATAAAAATCACATGTGGGCTTGTGGACGCATGGACTTCTTGGAGAGGGAGTGGGCCAACATAACACACGCACATGGGTCGATATCACATGGGCTTTAACATCAATTCATGTGGGCCGACTTTTTGAGATGGTTGGCGGCTGGGCAGATCTTCGGGGGAATTAATTCATAAACAATCAGATCATACAAAAAACAGCAGAGAAGGGAGACACAAGGATGGCGAATCAAGCCATTGAAGATCAACAACCAATCATGAGCGGCTAGTCGTTTTATGGTTTCCTCTGGATAGAGGGTTTTGTAAGTTGGATAATTTTATGTGTTTGTGACAATCGTATAACTCGGTGATCTAAGCACTCGATGCTTTTCACCTTTGATTTGATTTATTGGTTGTAAACAATTGCATTTATTTAAACCTTAATTTCTAAGCATTAAGTTCCCGAGAGTTCTAGTAATTGGGATATATTTGACATGGGGTTAGGGTTTGTAATTGTAATTGATAATCATTCGATAACCTCCCGTTATGTATTGACCGGAGTACTTAGTCGTTGGTTATCACAATTAGTTAATTAGATTCAACACTTATGTCTATGTAAGTGTTTCGATTAAACACATAATTGAATCTAGCTGCAAAACCTGAAATCTGGAGGAACCATCTTTTCTCTCCCATTATTTACAACTTATTTTTCATAATTTTTGGTTTAATCAATCAAATCATCAATTGAGTTTAACTTTTTAGTAATAGTTAATTAATACTTAGCATTGTGACACTTTCCTCAATCCTCCTCTGGTTCGATATCCGACTTATCCTATCTACATAGTTTAGTTGGTTTTTGCATGTCCATAACGACAGACATCAAATGTCACACCCCAACCGATGGCGGAATCATCGGGGCATGGCACTGAGCGAAACAGATTGTCCAGAAGTTTCCATAACAACTATCATTACCATTCAATTTAAATTAACATGTCCCATACCATGTCTCAAATAGCAAACAAATTATTACAGATAAACATCAAGACAAATGTTCTGTTCCGACAACTCAGATTCAAATATAAATAGTTTGTTTATTGGTTTCTAGGACTCTTTTTCCTAGCTTGGATTTCATCACAGCGCAGAGAGCATCCTAGACCTTTCCTAGCCTCAAGTTCACAGCATGCAAAGCATGTAAACTTCCTAAGCACCTGTCACATACGTTAAAATAAAGTCAATACAAAAAATGTAAAGGTGAGCATACAAGTTTGATAATAGCATATAGAGTTCGAATTCGTTTACGCATAACCAGCACGTACACATAGTGAAATGAAGCACGTTAGTTATCGACATAGATCCATCGATACCAATGACTGCGGGTTGACTGCCCGAGGCAGTTCGCAATACATGATTACCACCGTAATCCATGTAAGTAAAAGATCCTTAACAACCCCCGAGTGAACGGGTGCTGAGTCCAAACTATAGTACTATCGTTGCTAAGGCAGGCAGACAGCATTCCATGTGTAAACATAACAAACAAGCATTCATAAGCCACGTATAACATGCATTAACGGTTAGCGTTCAAATAGTTGAGTAGTGTGATAGTTGTAGTTTGAATATTCGTAACGTATGTAACACCCAAAAGTGCTAAAAGCAAAAAGGGATCGAGTATACTCACAGTGATTTATGGATTGAAGGGAGCGCTTAGCGAATACGGTTAGCCTGAACAGATTCGACATCATAACGATAAGTGAAACGAATAACGGGGAACGAGTGTGGAAGGGTCGGACAGCTGGTCGATCGGACGGCTGACCGTTCGGCTAACAGCCCATATGGTCTGCTGTTCGGTCGGTCGGTAGGCCGATCGGATGGCTGTTCGAGTGGATTGTTCCTTCCTTTGAGAAGGATGTGTTTGTGTATGATGGCTTGACCTTTGAAGTTTTCGTTGTAGCATTTTTAAAACATTGAAGTACCTTTACCTTTCAGGTCGGTCGATCGGATGGCAGTTCGATCGGCCGGCAACTCGATCGGTTGGGCACTCAAATGAGTTACAACTTTTAGCCTTTGAATCGGACAGGTGTTCAATCGGACAGGTGTTTGATCGGACAGGTCAACAAGTCAAGGAATTTAATGAATGTAAAGTGTGATGTAATGGACGGCTGGTTGATCGATCGAATAGCGCAACTGCTGCTCGATCGGACAACAGAGTGTCACCTGATCGGACGGCTGTTCGATCGGGTGGCACTTCTAGTGCATTAAACATGTTGAAAATCGATTAAGCATTGAAGCATAGTATCTCATGATCCGAAGAGTAATCCGATCGAACAACAGTTCGTTCAATACCATTCTTCAAACAATGTTGATTGTGTGGGACCATGTGCTAGCCGATCGGCTGGCCAGTCGATCGGCTGACTATCCGATCGGCTGGCTGCCCGTTCGGACAACAGTCCGATCGGTCAGCATTCTGACCAGATCAGCCTTGCGTCTAACACTTGGGTTGTTCTGTTTGTTTGTTGTTTTATCGAAGTATTTTGACAGCGAGTAAAACCATAGATCGTTCGTCCTTACTTGGTCCTTGGGGTCGGATAGGAATCACCCAAATCCGGTTGGAGGACTGTTCGGAACGAAGTTTAACGCTTACCCGAAGTCGGTTAACCACATGGATAGAATCCAGATCTTGAGCCGTTCGACCACCGAAGTGATTTGTAAACCGGCTCAGGGCCTGTTCCTATAAGTTTTAAAGTTATCGAGTGAAAAGAGTTAGGAGAAAGTTGGAAAATCCATTCCCCAATCCTTTTCACCGTGTTTAAGCTTAGATCTATGAAAGATCCTTGTTTGTTTATGTGGAAATCGGCTAGATCCAAGTCATTCTTGGTGGATTGAGGCCAAAACATGAAGTTATTCAAGAACCCATGATGACATCATCCTAGAACACTTGATTCATGATGATTTCATGGTTAAAAGTTTAGATCTGAAAGATAGAAAGGTGTAGGAGTGTGTATAGATCAAGAAAGTACAAGATTTAGGACGAAAACTTACCGGAATCGAGAGAAATCTGAGAAAAGGCGAGTTGAGCGTGTTGGTCGAACAAGGGTTTCCAAAAGTGGAAAGAATAACAATGACAGGGGTATTTATAGGATGACAAAAGAGGAAAGGGCTGGTCGATCGGCTGGCAACTCGATCGGACAGCCTGTCCGATCGGACAGCAGTCCGTTCGGCTGGCTATTCGATCGGCAGGGAGCCTGATCAATCGGTTGCACCTTTCGAGTGTTTCGCGCGACGATTTCAGATATTTCGATTATGATTGCGCGCGGTTCGATTCGATAGGGTTTCCTAGTCAAATTACTTTCAGTCTCAACTACTTCGTCATATAGCGTAATCTCTTCTCCACTAACTATCATGATCATGATTCGAGTTCGAGTTCGATTACATTCGAGTTAGATTCCGAGTTTCGATTGAGTTCGCTTGATTACCACAATATAACATAAATAAACATGCACAGGTAACACGTAAGGCACACACACACGTATAAACAATAAGTAAAACCACGTAGTTCGAGTTACGATTTGATGTCGATTCGATTGACATAGCTTGATTATCAGTTGATTAACTTTATCGCATTGCACGTAAGGCACACACACACGTATAAACAATAAGTAAAACCACGTAGTTCGAGTTACGATTTGATGTCGATTCGATTGACATAGCTTGATTATCAGTTGATTAACTTTATCGCATTGTTACTTCCTTTAGTTCACAGTCGTAGGTCGATTGAAATACGTTTAATACTCGTCGATTATTGCAATGAACGACACTTACTCCACATAATACAAATAAAATAAAGATATTTCTACAAGTCAAGTTGCGCGAAACCGGTCATTGACACAGACCTTGACTTTGACTTTGACTTTGACTTGTGAAAACACGGGGTGTTACATCAAACTACAACCAACAAGTTCGTTCACATTATCGAAATCGTTAATAGTTTAGTATAAATCGTTCTATTCGTTTTTGAAATCATCGTTTAAACCTTGAAAACATTTGTACATATGAATCACCCCAAAACAATTGAAAACAGTAAAATAGGGGAACTAAGTACTCACATGTAGTGCAAGGTATCCTCAATCAATTGTACTTCAGCAAACTCGAGTAAACCAGAGAAATCAAGCAGCACCTAGTAATTGAATCACTAGTCAAACAATAGACGCCTAAATCGGAAGATCGGACAGAATGAGGTCTTGTAACCCAAATGAGTGTTGGAACTCATGTGATATGGTTTAACAAGGCCTACATCCACAATGAAACCTAACCTAAGTGCCTTCGACCCATCGCGACCCATTAAGGTAGCTTATGCTACTTTAACGCGTCGTTCGCGTGAAATGCGTTTGGAACGCCTAACTAGTCCTATGATAAGTAAAATATGCCTCAACATGTTTAATATTGTTGTCTAATCAATTTAGATACCAAAGGTTATGTTACATATGCTTAAAATGAATTTTGGCGTAAAAGGGCATTTTTGGTAATTTACCTAAGGCATATAAACTACCTATCATAAAACTACTTAAACGAAGCTACCATAAGGTATAACCTTGGAAGGTTGTTCCCTATACACTATGGTCACCTAATGTGTTTGGTCGGATCCTAATGATCGCCCAAACGGGTCGGGTTCGAAAGTATAAGCGATTGTTTAGATCGCTTACCTTTACGACCCTAGACAAGCACAAAACTAAAAGTGACGAGCTAAACATGTTAGAACATGTTTAACAAGGTTTGAAAACAGGTTTGGTATCAAAACAAACGGTTTTGATACCCACAAGTAGTTTGGTTACAAAATACGCAAGAATACGTATTTTGGCCGAAACTACGACTCGTCACTGAGCCTAGATAACGTGGTAATCAGTAGGTATAGTCACAAGGGACTATAACCATCATGATTACGCTCACATTATGAAGTTCAAACAAACTTCACATTGACCATAAACTGGTCAATGCAGAAAGTCAAACGCAGTTTGACTTTAACGCTAAAACGAATGAAAAGAACGAAAGAACACTTACAACGGGTCCAAGAATGGAAGTTTTGAATCCGAATATTCTCAGGTATGAAGTGTTGAACACATCAACTTAGAGAACAAATTCAGATTTCAAAGGTGTGGGTTTTTGGGGTTGAGATCATGGGGTATTTATAGATTTCCTTGAACCGTTAGGATCGTTCCTCGAAAACTGAGCTTTGATCTGGACCTTACATGTGTGCCCATGGTTTTCTAAAACCATGGGAGCCGCTAATATGGACTATGTTCATTGAATACCAGCCCATGATTTTTCAAAACCATGGGTTAAAACCACTAATACTTCAAAATGGACTAGGTTCATTGAATCTGCCAGAAATTTCAAAAAATTGTCCCTGCACTTGTAAAACTTGATTTTTGGCACTTTTAAGCCCCGTTAACCCCATTTCAAGGCTCTAAAATAAAGTTAACCTATAGGGAACTTAAGTTATGCTCAAAAACATCTCGGATGTCGGTTCGTTTTGTCGTACGATTGCGTTATTCGCTTAATTACGACGGAAGTCGTAACGAACGCAAAAACGATCCAAATTAAGAGACGAATGGAATTTTATCATGCCAAACACTAAAATAAAATATTTTAATGCTTACATAAATTTTTGGATGTCCGGATGTATTCAGAACGTAAGTTATGCGCGAAAATGCAAACTTATGCACTTTTTGACGCTTTTAGTCCCTGAATGATCATAAAGTTTATTTTAGCACACCGAACCCCTCAAAGCCTATTTCTAAGCTATGTAAAGGATATTTAGGGTATGTTTAACTTATGGTCATGTCCCAGAATGTTCGTTACTATACAAATTGGCATAGTTTCGTAGTTTGACACATATAGTCCCTGCGATCGAACAAAGTTGATTTCGACACACCAAACCATTCAAAACTTATTTCTAAGTTATGTGGAGGTTATTTAAGGTATGTTAAGCCTATGTCACTATTCTGGAGTGTTTGTCGTGTTATACTAACTGCGTTTACGCACCAGTTTGCGTATAACCTTCCAGAACGCGATTTAAAGCTTGCAATCGGAATCGAATCGAATTGAAAAATCACCAAACATAAATACACATATAGAAACACCAAAACACATATAATAACACCAAACCACATTGTTTTATTAATAATCATCATTGTTTTACATCGTACATCGATTACAGAAGACAGTTGTCACATCGTACATATAATAACACCAAAGCACATTGTTTTATATCATCTGTTTCCTTATCGATTTTTATATGATTTATAAAACAAAAACAATTTTCAAGGTTCATGACTACTTTTGTTAAACATTTTATTTAAACCTACAAGTCATGAATCCTAAATCAATAAAACCTATGTATCTCACAGGCATTTTTATGCTGACGTACCTATTTTCACATGTGTTTCAGGAAATGATGCATAGGATTGATCAAGTTACACTTAGGCGGACTTGGGCCTTAGTGACAATAAAAGATGCAAGACTAGTTAATTATGTTATGCTTCCTTGTTGTTAAGACATTGTAACTCTTTTAATCAATAAAACAAAATTTCAAATTTCCATGTGTTATGAAACAATGATTCTGTTACAACACTCCCTGACGTTTCCGCCATGATTTGTTGTTTTACGTGGTCGGGGTGTGACACTAAGGCACTTAGAATAGGGCCAAAAAACTGTTGATTACATTTTCATTGGATAAGCCAAAAACGGTAGCTCACATCGTTTTCTTGTATATGAATCCAAGAATCCTGATGTGCACAAGGACTCTATCATAGAGACAAGGCAAGGAAATGTGACTTACTTTGAAGAAGAGTTTCCAATGTTAGTACAAACTCATGCGAGTTCTTCAACAACCAATCATGCAAGTTCATCAACAATCGTTGATGAGATTGTTCGAGAGGAAACTAAAGAACAATCAGAGGCTGAAGATGGTAAGCCAAGAAGAAGTAAAAGGCAAAGGACTGAGAAATCCTTTGGGCCTGACTTTCTTACATTCACGGTTGAGAGTGAGCCTTAAACCTATCGAGAAGCAGTCACCTCTTCAGATGGACCTAAATGGAAAGAAGCCATCAAGAGTGAAATTGATTCTATCTTGCAGAATCATACTTTGGAGCTAGTAGATCTCCCACCAGGGAGCAAGCCACTTGGATATCGATGGATATTCAAGAAAAATATGAAAGCTGATGGCTCTTTCGACAAGTATAAGGCAAGGCTTGTGATCAAAGGGTTTAGACAAAAGGAAGGTCTTGACTATTTTGACACATACTCGCCTGTGACTAGAATAACTTCTATTAGATTGGTGCTTGCAATTGCAGCTTTGAGAAATTTGGAAATACATCAAATGGATGTATAAACCGCATTTCTCAATGGGGAATTAGAGGAAGAGATTTACATGGAGCAACCAGAGGGTTTCTCTGCTCCTAGCCAAAAGGGAAAAGTGTGTAAACTCGTCAAGTCATTATATGGCTTGAAGCAAGCTCCAAAACAATGGCATCAAAAGTTTGAGCAAGTTGCTTAACAGTGGTTTCAAAATAAATGAATGCGACAAATGTGTCTATGTGAAAGACACTTCTAATAGTTATGTGATTTTATGCCTTTATGTAGATGATATGCTTATCATTGGGAGTGATGATAACATGGCCAAATCCACTAAATACATGGGTCTAGCTTATGTGATTCTTAGAGTAAAGATCATTAGAACCCAAAATGGTTTGGTGCTAAGTCAATCTCAATATGTGGATACGATCCTTGAGAAGTTCAATCCTGAGGACACGAGTGTAGCTCAAACTCTAATTGATACCTCTCAACATTTGTCAAAGAATAGAGGCGAGAGTGTTGCTCAATTTGAATACTCAAGGATCATTGGCAGTCTTATGTATCTCATGTCATGTACTTGAATAGACTTAGCATATGCTGTGAGTAGGCTAAGTAGATATATTAGTAATCCTAGTTCAGAGCACTGGAAGGGTATGACCAGATTATTAAGGTATTTGATGTAATACCCCAGGAAAAACCAGGAAAACCACGAAACACAACAAGCTTCCTCAGTGACTATGTACTAAATTTCGGAATGAAATTTCTTTTAACTTGGGGATGATGTGACAACCCGCACTTCTAAGGTTAGTATTGCGTGCCTTCGCATCAAAAATCTACGTTTCGTTTCACGTTACTATCTTGCGTCACATGTTAAATTTAATTTAACATACCCACACTAAATTAAATAGCTAAACTAAAGCGATTAGCGTAAAAGATTCTTAGACATTCCCGTAATTATGTACGAATGTCTCAACTTGGTTCCGTGACTCGAATTGATATGCTTGTGATCGAATTCCGAACTTGACACACCACGGCCCAAGCCGCCCGACTACCCAACCCGCATACTCTTTTTACTTACGATCCCTAGTATTGCGCGCAACCTAAACCAACAACCCAATCCTCTATACCTCACTTTATAACCGGCTTATAAGAAGCCCAATAGACCACCCCTCCCTCAATCTTGCTTGTGGTTTTTTGTGTGTACCCCAAACAGATATCCTTTTTGTATTTTTTTTTATATATACCTGCGGCCCAACTCAAGACCACCGCCCACCTCCCTTTATACCAGATTTATAATTATGTAGATACATTAGTATGTCATCACAACTCCAAACACTTAAACCCTAATTTACATGTGTCGCACTGTTTCTCCCCTCCCTAGTTCATCGGACGGCCATCACCGTCACCTGGTGGCGGCGGATAGTAGCAGTAACACACAACCACCTGAAGATTTAGAGTGAGAGAGGGTGACCGAAGAAAGGAGCTAGGGGCTGTGATGTTGATGATGACTGATGATGACGGAGGCATCGGCTCGAGCCGTGACGACAGTGGGGCCGGGGTTGCGGTGGTGACAAGGTGATGTTGGTGCGATGTGAAGAATGTGCGGAGGAATAACCGCTGGAGTTAACAACAGCAACGATGGTGGTGTTTCGCCGGGAAGAACGATGCTGGTGGATGATGGGAATAACGGCAGCCGCTCATCGGCGACATGGAGGCGGATTCTCTTCAGGCTCGGGTTACGGGTTCGAGTCTCGAGCCAGAAAGGGAGCAACGACATTGCACACACACCCCCTCGTTCCATGATCTTTACGGTTAGTTATTGGTCCTTGTTTATGTCCTTAAGTTTCCTGAACTTGTAAACTATCAGATTGGTTGAATGTTTGTGCTTGTTGTGAGTCTTGGTTTAATAGTCATGTAAGTGGCCTTATTTCTGTGTTCAATGATCAGTTGGCTGCATTTCTTCTTGTATTTGAGTTTTGTCATATACCAGGAATAGTATAATTGTATTTTGGAAATTATAAGAATGTTAGATGAATAAAGGTGTGTGTGATGAGCTGTTTTGAATATGAAATTGGAAATAGAGTAAGATGTTTGCTGAGTAAGTATGAATTCTGTTACTTGTCCGATGTATATAGGGTTTTTGGTAAAGCTCTGAAGATAACCTGATTATTTAAGATCCAAATGCATGACAGTGAATTTAATTGTTTTGTGGCTTTAATAAAAGTGTAATTTAGGATTTTTGCGCACAAGCCAAACTGAAACAGGTTGATTTCTTTGGAATAATGGTTCATTGGTGGTTGATTTGTGAATTACGGTAATAACTATAGTATAAATTTTGGGAAATTGTTCATGATAGACAAGAACTGTATTTTTGCATAATGGTTGGGTTTGACGAATTATGTTTGACAATCTGCTGGACATGTTGGTAATAAATTAAATAATTAGTATCCATATGCTTAAAAGATGTTGATGATTCTTTAGAAATATTAGGTTTATAGATATGATTGTTAATACCACTTGTGACGATAAGTTGTGAAATTAATAAACAAGGATTTATGATATCTATGATGTTGTGAAGACAAGTTCATGCAAATTAGGATTAATGGTTTGTACCTTGGTGTGAATAAATGAACAAATACTGAATGACCGCACATGAGAGGGGATCGCACACTTCGGTGTGTACCTCACACCCTCATGTGTGCCGCACATTTATGTTGCGGCCGGAAATAGTGCTGGGCACACACACACACATCCTTAGTGGGCCGCACACTCCAGTGGGCGCCACACTACAAAAGTCCATATCTTTGTTAATTCACACACTTATAACAGTAAATTTGAGTGATGATTAGCTGTGGTGATAGTTATGAATGTATATACATGATTAGTATAACGCATAACGGGTGATACTTGTACAGTACTTGACAAATACATGTAGCTTATACGTGATTACTTATTTACCGTCCTAATAAATGGTAACCATAATAGGATGTGGTTGACCAACTTAGGACAAACGCTTTATCTACCGAGCAAAGCAAAGGTGAGTTCACACTTTCTATAAGGCATGGGATTCCCGGTGGTTAGGGAATGGGTAAAGAGATTAAAGAGAACCTGCATATTCTCCTTGGGTAGAATATGTACCTCCGCTCCTCCATAGGAAGGACGACAACCTTGAACCTGCGTAATCTCCTTGGGTAGATTACGTACCTCCGCTCCTCCATAGGAAGGACGACAACATTAACTTACTAGACAAAACTCTATCATGAAGTCCCTCATTTTTATATCGACTTAATCGTCGGGCCAATGGCGAGCGGGTCATTAGTTAATAGCGCTATTGGGGTTGACAAGCCTCACACCGTGCCGGTAGGACGGGCGTGTACTAATGGATCTGGGCACTTAGTCAATGATGATAGACATTGACGTAGGGCACAACTATTGTTCGTGAGTTGTCGATATGGTAACGGTCTAGTGGTTTACATGGGGAAGCCCCCACTGGTTATGGTTTGGGAAAGAAGGAATTGGTTAATCATATTTTCAACTATGGGGTAACCCCCACGGCAAGTAAGCCAGCTAAAGAAAAACTATGTTTTTGAAACAACTTAAAACGAACACCCAACTGTGAACTCGCTCAACTTTGTTGTTGATTTGTTGTTACATGCCTTGCAGGCCTTTAGGTGCATATTGTTGGAACTTGCTGTCTGGGAAGCTGGAGTGGTCATGGGTCGAGATACATAGAATCTCAATGCAAGCTCAATGGTTTATGTACTCTTGGTTTACTAAACCCCTAACTAATGATTTATGCTTCCGCTGTACACAATGAATGATATGTAACGTTTGTAACGCTTTATGTTAATAAATGGAAGTTTTATTTAATTATAATTATGAGTTCAATGTGATTGGTGGCTTGGATCCTGGTATGTCACACGCCTCGCGGGGGTTTCCGCACGTGGTATTTTGGGGGTGTGACAGATTGGTATCAGAGCCATTGGTTATAGTGAACTTGGTTTTATTTAAAAGGGGGAAAACGTTTTTGTAAAACCAGACTATAACCGAATAGTTCTAAAGACGTGAATACGACCATGACACTCAGCTCCAGATTGCAAGGTTCGCCTCTCGTATACTCATTGTACTGCATAACTAGTGATCACCTACATATAACATTGTATGTGATTGCACGTTTAGCACAACAGTATGAATTCATGTATACTTGCATGTGTTATGTGAGTGATAGGGTGGGATTTCCCTAAACCTTCATGACTTACGCTTCGTGATACTCTTTGTTTGCTACTCGAGTTTGAGGAACCATTTGACATGAGTTAAGAGGAGCTGAGATGAGCATGCAAATCACAATATTATTGTGGGTGCACACATAATAATAATGTGGGGTGCATGTGAGTCCTAGTGAGGCTTAACAAGTGGAAAAAGGGGTTCTGTTCCGTTATTGGATCAATGTGAAACATAACCAACCTATAGGGGTCATAGCTGTGATTGTCCCCTACTCGAACGTGAACTTTTCATTCATCTTTGGATCCCTTCGAATCTCGATGCTATCGAGTGTTACCTGAACACCCATCTGAACTCAGCGAACCGTGTAGAATGTTAGGTGCTTATACGAACGTCAAGGGATTGATTTCAATTGAGTCCGTAACTCTAGTCAGCGAATTATGGGAGTCAACTCTTACGAATCAAACGAGGCATAAGTGATGATATTTGACCTTAGTGTGGTATGCGTAACTGCCAGCACAGTGAGTAGTGCTTTAGGACGTGGCTCAGAATGTGAAAAGATGGACTATGATGGTGAAGAATCGTAGGGCTTCGTTTCGAGCAACGACATGGAGGGCAGCAGTCACAGCGACAACAAGGTGCTCGTAACCCTAGCTTTCAGTAAGGAAATAAAGGTGCCTACAACATGGACTGGCCGTAGTTAAGTTAAGAGGTCAATGATCAATGGAACAACGACAGTACTTGGAATTCTTGTAATGAAAACAGCAACACCAGAAATGATACTCTTGGAAGGGCATTTAGAATTGGCGTGGGTGACGTCAGGACTTTAACGACATGGTAGCTAGTATGAGTAGCAATCCGTTTCGTCTCTGTTCCGTTTGACCCCGATGCTCCTAAAAATTTGAACCTGTTGTGGAATCGGTTGATGGCAAGACAATGGAAACCTCATATGATCGTTGGGATGCAAACACAACCTGGCGGGACAAGTGTTCGACATCGACCTTTCTTCTGTTATTCTTGATAGATGTACCCTGTGAGGAGACAATTCTACGTATCCCTCTCCTTCATGGAGGATTGATATCTGTTCTAACGCGTCAGAGTGGCACAACGGTTAGCGTCATTTCAGCAAGAAAAGCCAGGAGTGTCTACGGAAGGATTACCCCGCCATGGTAGCACTCGTTACTGATGTCAAGGCTAAGGAAAGGAGGATCGAGGATCCACCAATTGTTCGTGATTTCTCCCTAAGTACTACCAGAAGAACTATCAGGTTTACCTTCACATCGTCAGGTGGAATATCAGATCGGTATCATGTCAGAAGTAGCCCTTGTTATTAGTATATCTTATTGTCTTACACCAGGAAGGTTGCAGGAACTGCCTAATCAACTTCAGGAATTATTGGACATGAGTTTCATCGGATCTAGTTTTTCGCTTTGGGGAGCCTCAGTTATACCAGTAAAGATAAGCCTTTTCGTATACGTACTGATTATCGAGAACTCTACAAGGTGACAGTCAAGAACCGTTTGCCTCGACCACGTATTGACAACCCGTCGACCAGTTGCGAGGAACAAGCTTCCATTCGAAGATTTGCTAGTGAACGAACTATTGTCAGATGGAAATCTAAGGGGAGAATGCCCTTAGAATAGCTTGTCGAAGGTAATGCAGCCATTCCAACGTTATACACTATGACCATTGAGTTGACCAACACACCAGCAGCTTCAGGGAATCACATGAATCGACCGCATTTGTTGACAACGTTCAGAATCCTGACCAGGAGAATGGAAAGCCATGGTTGGCATATGTATCCTATCTTGACACTTCTGTGGGAGGAGCCATTACGTGCGAAGCCTTGTTAAATGTAATTTAGGGGTTCGAGAGGTACCTTTTGGACATATAATCAGCAAAGTGGGAATGCCTGTGGATCTCGCTAAGATCCGTCTTGGTTGGAAACTGATCGACACCAAATAGTCCTACGAGGATACATCAATTTATTGGTTTTGCTTGATTCTATCGCAGATAAATCGCATGACTTTCGAAGGTCTCACATCTTAAATCTCTTTGGCACAGCAGGGTGCTGTGTTCGTGGAAGACAGACAGGGGGCGTCTTAATAGCTTTCGAATCGCAACTCAGCAATATACTGGACATCGTCTTTATCCGAAAGTACTGATGACTTAGTAGTATACCATGATGGTTTGAATCAGAGTCCCAGTCACACGCCGATGCAAGATGAGAAGGTGATGACTTATGTAATGAAATCATGAAGAGGAACAGCACGACATATAACCTGCGGTGGGAACCGTGGTTCTCGGATAGAAATTGGAGGCATTACTTGGACGGTACCAAATGTATTACCTAGACCGATTACAAGGGCCTTCCGTGTATCGATGTTTGAAAGAGCTAAAGCATGCAATGACATCGCTGGATGGAACTTCTGAATGTGTACGACTGTGAAACCTGAACGTACGCGAGATCTATAGCTCGCTATCGACTCTAACTTACCTAACCAAAGTCGCTCTGTTCAAACAGGAGAGCTAAAGGAAGAGAATGTTCAAGTTGAACCCATGCGGGGCATGGAGAAGCAACTAGTGACCGGTCGAACGATACCCGTTAACTCGTGGAACGAATGTGGGTCTCGTTATTCGGCTACTGTAGGGAACTCGTGTTGAGCAAAGCACATCGGCTTCGACATTCTAGTCGTCTGGATTTTGATGAGGGGCATTAGGATTTATAAACCTTGTACTGGTATTCGAGCATGAAGGCCCACCTAGCTAGGTCTGGGAATGACGAGTTGACTTGTGGGAAAGTTAAGGTGAAGTATCAGCAACCAGCAATACTCACATGGAAATAAAAACAGACTGCCATGGATTTGGTCGATAGTCTACTTACAACTCAAAACGGAAGCAATACCACCTGGATGCTCAGTGATTGTCTTGCGTAACCAGCACACTTTCTAGCCATCAAAGAAACAGACAAGTTTTCTACTTTAGCAGACGTTTACTTAGAAGAAGTGGTTTTGAGGCACGGGGTGCCAACCTCCATTATTTCTGACTGTGATGCACATTTTACCTCTAAATTGTGGCAAGCGATGCACAAGTCTTTTGGCTCTCGATTAGTCATGAGCACAGCATATCATCCGCAAACAGATGGGCAGTCTGAGCGCACCCTCCAAACTCTTGAAGACATGCTTTGGGCATGTGTAATCGACTCCGGTAACGGTCGGGAGCGGCACCTACTTTTGGTGGAATTTTCGTATGACAACAGTTACCACACCAGCATCCAGGCTGCTCCGTTCGAGGCTTTGTATGGACGGAAATGCCGATCACCTTTATGCTGGGCAGAAGTTGGAGACATCCAAACCACTGGCCCAGAACTCATCGTCGACACGACAGAAAAGATTGCCCAAATACGACAACGAATGGCGGCAGCTCGTGACCGTCAGAAAAGCTATGCTGATAAGCGCAGGAAACCACTCGAGTTTCAGGTTGGGGATCGAGTGCTACTAAAAGTCTCACCTTGGAAAGGTGTGGTTCGTTTTGGTAAGCGAGGCAAGCTGAATCCACGTTATGTTGGACCTTTCGAAATCACAGAGAAAATAGGCAAGGTGGCCTACAAACTGAACCTACCTGAAGAACTCAGCGGCGTTCACAACGTATACCCTATGTCGAATCTGACGTAGTGTCTGTCAGATGAGACCCTCGTAGTTCCTCTCAAGGAACTCACCATCGACGATCAGCTGTGATTCTTCGAGGAACCAGTAGTGATTACTGAACGAGATGTTAAGGTTCTCAAACGTACCAGAATACCCCTTGTTCGAGTTCGTTGGAACTCCCGTCGTGGCCCAGAGTTTACCTGGGAATGAGAAGACCAAATGAAACGCAATTATCCCCAGTTGTTTAAGAAAAGTGAGTCCACTACTGAGGCAGAAGTTACTGCGGAATTTCGGGACGAAATTCCAAACAACGGGGGGATGATGTGATACCCTAGGAAAAACCAGGAAAACCACGCAACACAACAAGCTTCCTCAGTGACTATGTACTAAATTTCGAGACGAAATTTCTTTTAACTTGGGGATGATGTGACAACCCGCACTTCCGACGTTAGTATTGCGTGCCTTCGCATCAAAAATCTATGTTTCGTTTCACGTTACTATCTTGCGTCACATGTTAAATTTAATTTAACATACCCACACTAAATTAAATAGCTAAACTAAAGCGATTAGCATAAAAGATTCTTAGACGTTCCCGTAATTATGTACGAATGTCTCAACTTGGTTCCGTGACTCGAATTGATATGCTTGTGATCGAATTCCGAACTTGACACACCACGGCCCAAGCCGCCCGACTACCCAACCCGCATACTCTTTATACTTACGATCCCTAGTATTGTGCGCAACCTAAACCAACAACCCAATCCCCTATACCTCACTTTATAACCGGCTTATAAGAAGCCCAATAGACCACCCATCCCTCAATCTTGCTTGTGGTTTTTGTGTGTAGCCCAAACAGATATCCTTTTTGTATTTTTTTTATATATACCTGCGGCCCAACTCAAGACCACCGCCCACCTCCCTTTATCCCTGATTTATAATTACGTACATGCATTAGTATGTCATCACAACTCCAAACACTTAAACCCTAATTTACATGCGTCGCACTGTTTCTCCCCTCCCTAGTTCATCGGACGGCCATCACCGTCACCTGGTGGCGGCGGATAGTAGCAGTAACACACAACCACCTGAAGATTTAGAGTGAGAGAGGGTGACCGAAGAAAGGAGCTAGGGGCTGTGATGTTGATGATGACTGACGATGACGGAAGCATCGGCTCGAGCCGTGACGACAGTGGGGCCGGGGTTGCGGTGGTGACAAGGTGATGTTGGTGCGATGTGAAGAATGTGCGGAGGAATAACCGCCGGAGTTAACAACGGCAGCGATGGTGGTGTTTCACCGGGAAGAACGATGCTGGTGGATGATGGGGATAACGGCAGCTGCTCATCGGCAACATGGAGGCGGATTCTCTTCAGGCTCGGGTTACGGGTTCGAGTCTCGGGCCAGAAAGGGAGCAACGACATTGCACACACACCCCCTCGTTCCATGATCTTTACGGTTAGTAATTGGTCCTTGTTTATATCCTTAAGTTTCCTGAACTTGTAAACTATCATATTGGTTGAATGTTTGTGCTTGTTGTGAGTCTTGGTTTAATAGTCATGTAAGTGGCCTTATTTCTATGTTCAATGATCAGTTGGCTGCATTTCTTCTTGTATTTGAGTTTTGTCATATACCAGGAATAGTATAATTGTATTTTGGAAATTATAAGAATGTTAGATGAATAAAGGTGTGTGTGATGAGCTGTTTTGAATATGAAATTGGAAATAGAGTAAGATGTTTGCTGAGTAAGTATGAATTCTGTTACTTGTCCGATGTATATAGGGTTTTTGGTAAAGCTCTGTAGATAACCTGATTATTTAAGATCCAAATGCATGACCGTGAATTTAATTGTTTTAGGGCTTTAATAAAAGTGTAATTTAGGATTTTTGCGCACAAGCCAAACTGAAACAGGTTGATTTCTTTGGAATAATGGTTCATTGGTGGTTGATTTGTGAATTACGGTAATAACTATAGTATAAATTTTGGGAAATTGTTCATGATAGACAAGAACTGTATTTTTGCATAATGGTTGGGTTTGACGAATTATGTTTGACAATCTGTTGGACATGTTGGTAATAAATTAAATAACTAGTAACCATATGCTTAAAAGATGTTGATGATTCTTTAGAAATATTAGGTTTATAGATCTGATTGTTAATACCACTTGTGACGATAAGTTGTGAAATTAATAAACAAGGATTTATGATATCTATGATGTTGTGAAGACAAGTTCATGCAAATTAGGATTAATGGTTTGTACCTTGGTGTGAATAAATGAACAAATACTGAATGACCACACATGAGGGGGGATCGCACACTCCGGTGTGTACCGCACACCCTCATGTGTGCCGCACATTTATGTTGGGGCCGGGAATAGTGCTGGGCACACACACACACATCCTTAGTGGGCCGCACACTCCAGTGGGCGCCACACTACAAAAGTCCATATCTTTGTTAATTCGCACACTTATAACAGTACATTTGAGTGATGATTAGCTGTGGTGATAGTTATGAATGTATATACATGATTAGTATAACGCATAACGGGTGATACTTGTACACTACTTGACAAATACATGTTAGATACGTGTAGCTTATACGTGATTACTTATTTACCGTCCTAATAAATGGTAACCATAATAGGATGTGGTTGACCAACTTAGGACAAACGCTTTATCTACCGAGTAAAGCAAAGGTGAGTTCACACTTTCTACAAGGCATGAGATTCCCGGTGGTTAGGGAATGGGTAAAGAGATTAAAGAGAACCTGCATATTCTCCTTGGATAGAATATGTACCTCCGCTCCTCCATAGGAAGGACGACAACCTTGAACCTGCGTAATCTCCTTGGGTAGATTACGTACCTCCGCTCCTCCATAGGAAGGACGACAACATTAACTTACTAGACAAAACTCTATCATGAAGTCCCTCATTTTTATATCGACTTAATCGTCGGGCCAATGGCGAGCGGGTCATTAGTTAATAGCGCTATTAGGTTTGACAAGCCTCACACCGTGCCGGTAGGACGGGCGTGTACTAATGGATCTGGGCACTTAGTCAATGATGATATACATTGACGTAGGGCACAACTATTGTTCGTCAGTTGTCGATATGGTAACGGTCTAGTGGTTTACATGGGGAAGCCCCCACTGGTTATGGTTTGGGAAAGAAGGAATTGGTTAATTATATTTTCAACTATGGGGTAACCCCCACGGCAAGTAAGCCACCTAAAGAAAAACTATGTTTTTGAAACAACTTAAAACGAACACCCAACTGTGAACTCGCTCAACTTTGTTGTTGATTTGTTGTTACATGCCTTGTAGGCCTTTAGGTGCATATTGTTGGAACTTGCTGTCTGGGAATCTGGAGTGGTCATGGGTCGAGATACATAGAATCTCAATGCAAGCTCAATGTTTTATGTACTCTTGGTTTACTAAACCCTTAACTAATGATTTATGCTTCCGCTGTACACAATGAATGATATGTAACGTTTGTAACGCTTTATGTTAATAAATGGAAGTTTTATTTAATTATAATTATGAGTTCAATGTGATTGGTGGCTTGGATCCTGGTATGTCACACGCCTCGCGGGGGTTTCCGCATGTGGTATTTTGGGGGTGTGACATTTGAGATACACGAGAAATTAGGGACTGCATTATAGCCAAAATCCAGCTGTTGGGGAAGGATTCCGTGATGCCAACTGGATATCCGATATGAAAGATTCTAGATCTACAAGTGGTTATGTGTTTACCCTTGGAGGAGCAGCTATATCTTGGAAGTCGTCCAAACAAACTCTTAAAGCTAGATCCATGATGGAATCTGAGTTTATCGTGTTAGATAAAGCTGGATAAGAGGCAAAATGGTTGCGTCAATTCTTGGAATATGTTCCAAGATGGCCTAAGCTTGTGACAGCTATTTGCATACATTGTGATTGCCAATCAGCTATTGGTAGTGCTCAAAATGCAATGTATAATGGCAGGTCAAGGCACATACGATGTCGGCATAACATGATACGACAACTACTCTCAACTGGAGTTATCACGATTGAGTATGTGAGGTCAAAGGATAACATTGCGGATTCGCTTACAAAAGGCTTAAGCAGAGAGATAGTACATAAATCGTCGATGAGAATGAGACTAAAACCCTTGGAGTAAGTTTGTACAACGGAAAACTTATCCTAGAAGATTGGAGATCTTATGATCTAGGTTCAATAGGACCACCTAACTATACGGACTGAGGTCACTGTGGGGGAGTACCTCAACATACAATGGGAGTTACAAACTTCCTAGTCCATTCCTACTTAAAATCAGTGACATTAGGAGAGGTTAAGCAGATGGATGTTAATGATTTGTAAATCACCTATGTTAAAGAGAAGTTGGGTCGCTCCGAATGGAATTGGGGGCATAATTCCTGGAGTTCTCACAGAACCAGGATGGTGTTCCATGACCATAACGGACACAACTATGAGGGGTTAGCCAGACCAGGAAGAGTAATGTGTTATGTGTAATAACGTCTACGTAAAAAAGGGTTGTTCAAGGACATAGCGCCTACTAACCGCTAGGAGACAAAGTATATGTCACAAAGGAGGGTTCAAAGGGAAACCTACCTATCCTGCATTACTTAACCGCTGAAATCTTATCATGACACTTGAGTGTATGGGACGATCTCCATTCATGTGGGGGATTGTTGGAAATTTTATAAATAATATTTTATAATGAGTTAATATAATGATTATTTAATAACTGAGCCAAGATGAATGGGAGATCTTGAGCATTAAGTTTGTGTGTTGGAACTATAAACATGTGGGAAATTGAGTTTGTCCCACATAGGTGGAGAGATAAATCTTTTGTGGATAAATAATCAGAATTCTCTACACGAATATATTCTTGTGTGACAACTCACACCCAGTGGTAGCCATGAGGGTGCGAAACACCCGACACGCACAAGCGCCCGGGCCCAGGACGAGGGCAATGGGCGCAATGTGGCTCGAAATCTGTTTTAAGGGAAGCGTGGTCTTCAGGTGCCTCAGTCGCCATTGTTTTATGTTTTCCTTATTTTTTTCTTTTGTAATATGTTATTAGTTCATCTTACATTTCTGGTATTGTATTTCCTTTCAGTTTGGTTCAGTTCTTCTTTATGTATTGTAATCAGAATATTGATAAATAAATTGTTATTTTATTTATTTTGTGAACGGTTGTACTACATAGTCTGTCTTGCCTTTCATGTTAAACGCGAAACTACAATGTCTAGTAGTTCAGGAACCGAAGAACCACCCTCACATGGACTATGAGAAGGTGAGTGTCGGTACCATTCACCCTAATGCCGGCTACAAATGTTCAAGTAAACATGTCTTATTATTATTATTATTATTATTATTATTATTATTATTATTATTATTATTATCCATTTTCATTTTAAAAGTAACTACACAAACCAAAATTAAGTCAAATCTAAATGAAATCAAGTTAAATCGAAGAGTTTATCGTAGACGTGCGCTGAAACCATCACTATTTCAACTTAGTACACCATTTCAAGGGGGGAGTTCGGTGTGGTGGTGTTAGCCGGATGGTCATGCGGGTTGCAGGTGTGGTCGGTTTGGTAGTGCTAGCCGGTGGTGGGAGCGGATCATGGTCGATTGATTATGGGAGATGGTGGTTTGGTGGTGGTTAATCAGTGGTGGGAGTGAGTTGAAGGAAAGGGGAAATTAGGAGAGGTGAGGTGTAAGCGGGATTTTGTTGCGGGGTGTGTTTAGGGTTTTATCGAAGGTGAAAAGACTAATACACCCCTCTACCATTAAATTGTTAAACATAATATGCTAACTCTGTTAATTATTGTTAAGAGGCAGGGGTGCAGATTGTGATACATTGAAAGCAAGATGGGGTAAAGTGATGTTAGACCCTAACATGTTTTGACCCAAAATGACGCAACGGAAAATACGAATCATAAAATTTCGTTCTTTTTAGTTGTTCAATCTAATAGAGAACCATTTAAATCGACTTCTTTTTTTAAATCATTCACATCATTTGTTCCTAACCAAGATAACTATGTTACATATGATTGCAACTATGTGACTACATCTCTGTACAATCCTTGATCTCCAACTCGATCCCCGTTGGTTTGTCCATTATGATAATCTGACTATCTGCAATCACAATAAATAACCAACACGTTAGTAAATGGTGACATGATATATTTTAAATAAATACATAAAAATCAATAACCACATAGCCATCTATCAAAGTATAAAACTCCAATAGGATGTTCTTCAAATTCATTTCTTACACCGATCCTCAAACCTTCGAGAGCTCAACACTTACATACCTGCATTTCCAAATTCATTCTCAATAGCAAAACAGTTAGCAACACATATCCTTCAACATATTGAAGACTCACATCTTCACATAAGCACATAACATCGATCTACATTCATTGGAGTACATCACATGTAAACATTACCATATATATATATATGGGAAAGTTCATTTGAGAAGAAAATTTTATTAAGAATAAAAAGAACAAAAGAGTACAATTGTAAAACATTAAATAGTTTTTTCTCATCTCATTTATTATTATGTTTGACTAATTAATTAGTCATTAAGACTATCATCCTCCACACTAAAAAAATTTGCCTACACACATCAAAAGTTATCCTACACATTTCGAAATTTATCCTACACGTATTGAAATTTATCCTGCACGCCTCGTATTTATCCTACACGCCTCGTATTTATCCTACACTATAAATGAATTTTTATTTTTATTTTTTGAGAAAAATATATATCTTAAAAATAAGTTACAAATTTAATATAGTTAGTTATTAAAGATGAAACTACCAATTAATGATGTATGTAAGTTTACCAATATACCCTTATAGTTACATTAAGTACAAATATTAAATAAAGTCTAATGAAGCATTCATATTGGTTGGTTGAAATTTCTTCTTTTTTCTTCTTACAAAGAATTTCTTCTCATTTGAACTCTCCACTATATATATATATATATATATATATATATATATATATATATATATATATCCCAACTTAAATACATGTTCCATACATACATCTCACAATAACGACATCTAACTCTTACGCTCTACGACTATATACCTCCATACGTGCATTCAAGTAAAATGAAGTATTTCTATTGGTTTAAAACTAGTTAGCTAATTAATTACAATTAGAAATTTACCTACACATGTCGAAAATTGTCCTTCAGCCTAAATTATTTTATCTTGAAAGACTATATTTAAAAGTGAGTTACAAGTTTAATTAGTTAGCTAATTAATTAGAATTAGAAATTTACCTATATGCCCTTATTAATAACATTAAATACACATATTAAATGAAGTAAAATGAAGTATTTCTATTGGTTTAAAACTTATTCTTTTTATTCTTACAAAACTTTTCTTCTCATTTGAACCATCCACTACATACATAATCATCGTTACTTTGAAGCTAATATAAAGCACAACAAATCCACTTCAAGTTGAAATATTATTAAGCGTAGTTTATTCGAACTTTATTGTAACTAAACTTAGACCATGTGTAGTGGAAGGGGGAAGACCCTTGGGCGTTTTGCGCCATGTGACGGTCCAATCAGCAAAAGGGCTTTATGGGTCATTATCTTAAAATGGGTGTAGTGTAGTGGTAAATGGGGTGTAAGGTAAGTATATATTTAAAAGTGAAATAAAAAAAACCTATCCAACTTTTTTAAGGTTGCTGATGTTGGCAACAGCCTATTGGCCAAAGAAAACAAGGAGAGGCGTGGATTAAAGAACGCTGCCCACCAATTTTGCCTCAACAACAGCCAGTGGCCAGGGGGCGGTCATAGGGGCGTTTGGGGGCGTTATTTTGAAGAAAAACGCCCAAATTTTTGTCCACTACGGGTGGTCTTAGTATAAAAATAAAAAATAACTCTCTCTCTCTCTATATATATATACACACACACACACATGAATTATCTGATTATTAAATTTTACGATCTTGTCCGGTTTTATACGGTCGGTTTTCGTTATAAATCGTAAACCAAACCGTTCATTACTGTTTACAATTTTTGAAACCGACCGGCCGAAAGTTAAAGAAAAAATCGATCGCGAAACCAAACTGATTATTGGTTTGAATGGTTTCACGGTTTGAAACCAAACAATAAACACCACTAGTTATTCCACACGTAATTAACATAATAAGTGGATGTAGTTGACCAAGGCAGATTTAACTACAACGAAAATGAAAGTTGTGGTATTTTTTTTGGTAAGATTTGGACTATTTTATGCAAACTACAGGGTTAACATAGACTCAATCCATTTATGCCATGGGTTGTACCTTAACATCTATGGTGTTAACGATGACATGACATGTTAAATGGCATCGAAAACCATTCCCTTCTTGTGTTAAGGGGTGTTAAAAGGATTATATGTTAACATGTTAACATGATGTTAAGAGATTGTCTTAATTTGTTTTCCCTTTTTACACCCAAAACATTAAAAGTTTTTACACTCAAACCATTAAAAGAATAAAGTTAAGGGATTAAACCATTTCCTTGATGTGAGGTAACGTAAAGGCATATTCTAAACACACCCCCCTCCCTCCTAATTATACCCCCTTGTGAGAGGAAAACTGCTGGTCCCACGCGGGCTCCACCTGTAAGTATGTGAGAGGAGAGAGGGTGTAAAAAGTAATTAGGGGGTGTAGAAAGTAGCACCCAAAGTAAAATGGAAAAAAGCAAGTGATGGGACACCTAGATGGTGTTAAAAAGATTTAAAATATACCCTAAAGTCTTAACTAAAAGTATTCACAAGCTCGACTTGAACCTGTTAAAACTAAAACCTAAACTCAAATCCGTAAATTTCATATCAAGTTAAAATTCATCCCTGATTTGGTGGTGTATTTAAGACCCTTGTAAATGAAAAACTAAAAAGTAAAATCATCAAACGACAAGTCACAACTTCCCCAAATTATATTCACTAAATTGGATCAAATAACACTACCCTCTGTCTACTTCTACAGCACTTTTCATCCAATAATGCTATGAACAAATCACCATCATTCATGGCGGAATCAACCGCAATTCAATCATCTGCCACCGCCCCACCACTCCCATTGCTTCTAATTGTCATCCAATTGATCTCCTCCTCCATTTTCCACCTCCAATTTCCCATATCTGAGTTGCCCTCCAACTGTTCGATCCTTTGCCTCAAAGAAAACGATGAACACATTGGCTGGATCGAATCAGTACCCACTGAATGTGATTCCCCAATTGAGTTCCAAACGTATTGATCAAGTATTCCCGTTGGCGATTCTGTCCACAAATCTTGATCAATGTTGCAGTTCAATTGTTCGATAAACGGGTGTTTTAGAAGCTGCGTAGCGCCCCACCTCGCTTTCGGGTCCTGGATCAAACACTTGCTGATGAAATCCTTAGCTTCGTTTGATAAAACACCCGGGATATCCGGTGATTCGCCCGAATACGCAATCTTGTAAAGAACGGATACCGGGTCGGTTACGTTTAACCACGGTGAACAGCCCGTTGCCATCTCGATAACCGTGCACCCGAGTGCCCAAACGTCAGCTGGAAACCCTTGTTCTTCGCCTCGTGCTACTTCGGGTGCCATGAACATTGGCGTCCCACGAATAGGCGCGTCCTCATTCGCCCACTTCGCGCAACCAAAATCCGCGATTTTGACACCACTTTCATCAACTAATATATTTGCCCCCTTGATATCACAATGCACTATACTATTTGAATGAATGTACACTAAACCTTGTAAAACTTGCCTAGTGTAGCTTGATATTTGCACCTCGTTTAATCGCGCACAATCTTGATTGTTTATCGCGTCGACAACTGTACCGCCCGGCATGTATTGCATCATTAAGTTGTACATGAACTTTTTATTTTCTTTAGTAATGTCACACCCTTTATAGGCCACTATAAAAGGACTATTTAAAATGGACAAAAACTGTTGCTCTCTTTGCAAAGTCTCCGACTGCGATACGACGGCTGATTTGACTGCGAAAATGTCTCCGGTGGTGGACGTGGCGGCGGAGACGGTGGCAGAGGAACCACGGCCGAGAACATGGCCTCTGGTCCACCTCATGTTTGGTTTTTTTGGATGTGTTTTGAGAGGGTTGTTCACTTGTTATGTGGGTTAAATAAGGTGTTGAAAAGGTTAGTTATTTGGTTGGGTGGGAAGTTCTTAGGTGGCAAAATCTTGGCAGCTTTTTAGGCAGACCAAAAGGGTGTTTGCCACGTGTCACCATTGAGGTTAATTGTATGTATGTAAAGGTCAAATACAGTCCATACTTTGATATCACTTAAGGTAGATATTGAGATATTTTATGTTGATTTTTTATTCGTATCTTGTCGTTTTATAAATTTATAAATCATAAATAAAGAGATACATTTTGTTTCTATTTTTGTATAAGAAACAATACTCTCCATGCTATAACATTTTAAGTACAACTAAGATATTATCTTTTTTCTTTTTAGTCTTTGCAATATAAAACACTAGATATTTTTGTTCATTGAAAAACACAATGGTAAATACATAAAAAAATGTAAGTTCAACTCATGTTTGTGTGTTTATTTTGTAAATACATAAATTAGTAAAATGCCCGGATAGCACTTGTGGTTTGGTGAAATTTCATCTTTAGTCCCCAACTTTTCAGAATTACACTCTTAGTCCCTGTGGTTTGACAAGTTGTTACTCGGATAGTCCCTAAAGCGGATGAAGGTTACTCGGATAGTCCCTGTGGTTTGACAAGTTGTTACTCGGATGGTCCCTGTGGTTTGACAAGTTGTTACTCGGATAGTCCTTGTCATTTCACATCCACTTAACCAGAAAAACTAACCTCCATCCGCTTTGGGGACTATCCGAGTAACAACTTTTCAAATCACAGGGATTAAGAGTGTAATTTTAAAAAGTTAGGGACTAAAGGTGAAATTTCACCAAACCACAGGGACTATCCGTACATTTTACTCTACATAAAAATAGCTTCATCATGCCTTTGTTTTTTTTTCTTTCTTTCTTCTGTGTTTATTGGTGTAATCATATGAGAATATACGCTATTATCATATGTAAATATACAGTAGCACTTGAACATCAAATACATATATAACAAGTTAAATTTGTTATTATCATCAGTAAATATACAGTATCACTCGAATGTCAGATACATATATAACAAGTTAAATTTGTTAAATGTACTCACTAAATTGATCTGTCGAGTTAAACTGATAATTGCAAGATTAATAATTTCGAAACAATAATAATAACACATAACTATTTGTGTGCTTTTCTAAAATCAAACCTTAGAACAAACTGGATAAGGAAGTCATTAAAGGTGAAAAAGTTAGTAGGTTTGATTTGAAGTTATGATTTGGAGTGTTCTACGTTTCTCCATAGAATCATTCACCACATTTTGGCTTCATTTTCTTGTAGCTTGCAAGTGAAGTATAAGTTTAATAACCTTTGAAGTATCAAATCATTTCGTTACTAATTCCTCTTTCATGGGTGGTTATTACTTCCAAATCAAGATTTTCTTTAATCATTTTAACCAAACACTCCCACCCCAAAAAAAATATATGGATAGGGAATTGTCGTTTTCGTATCTGGTTTGTTTACGATGTTTCGGTCATATTGGTATTGTCACTCGCTTTCATTTATGGATGTTTCGGTCATATTGGTATTGTCACTCGCTTTTGTTTATGGATTGAAATTAGACGAGAGAAAAAATATATCATTGTCGCGATTCTTGTCTATGCGGTTGCAAGAATAACGAAGATAAGAGTACAAGACATAAAAATATACAACATGAATATTTATAAAGGAAATTCAACTTATGATTTTTGAATGATTATAAAAAAATTAAATAACACCTTAAAAAGTACGAAAGGAAAAGTGACAATAACCAAGTATTTATGCGTGTCTCTTAAGATATTTTTCTTGATCATTAGCGGAATGCATTGTTTGGTGTGTGTTTTGTCACACTCAGTGCACGTGTTCACAACACCAAGTTCCTCCTATCTAAATAACAATTAGAGAAAAAAATAAATTCTAAGACATGTCTTAAAATAAAGACGATAAGAATGTTGTATATATAATTATGGTTATCAATATGTTTTGATTTCATTAACTTAATAACTTTATGTTTATTTTATTAACTACTAAAGTAGTAAAGTAATATAGTATTGCATACACTCTTTTAGTGAAACTAGTGGGAATTTCCGCGCCACACGGCGGGAGCTCGGCTGATATCGGTTCTGTAGGATCGTGAAACGACCTAACGAGTCCATCAGAAGAGTGCTCATACAGAATCAGAGGCGGAATTCATTGATTCTGTCTTTGTTTAGCTTGTATTCACTATTAACTGTCTCGTTTATTGATCTAGAAGCAATTTACAGCACGTAGACACTTCGACAGAGCTTCGCTGTCGGAAACCAGAAGATTGTTACAAATGATTTCGCTCGAGTGCTATTTATAGAGTTGTGATTTCGCTTGAAAGAGGCACTTGAAATGGTGTTTGCCACTTTCAAGCGGAATCACACATTCAAGCGGAATCAGCTTAAAATAACACTCAAAACACTAAATTTCTCGTTATACGCGCCCTAATCTATCAGTTCTAATCTAAGACTCGAACAAAGATGAAGTCGACAGACAACTGCACCAACAGACTCCTCCTTGAATGTTGACGGAATCTTCAGTGAGAGTCTTCAATATGTCGACTCTTCAATCTTGATCGGTCTTCTTCAGGAATTTCTCCTGGAATCATGTACCCGGATCTTTTCTCTAGCTCTAACCTCGTCAGACTCCCCCTTTCATCAAGCTGGGATTTTCAGTCTGGAATTAGTTATCGCCTTTGAAATCAAATCCTGGCTTTAATTCAGTTCAGCTCAACACCTACACAATTCTCAACAAAACATAAGTTTTTACTTAAATCAATAAGAAAAACTTACTGGTAATAGTTACATCAAGTTCAAATTAATGACCCTGATTAACTAATCTCAATTTTTTTTAAAACAAATATCTTCATTTAAGCACATATTCTCCAACCCAAAGTTCATCATGTTTAGCACTTGGAACTATGAAAATCAGCTTTCCAACATCAGTTGTCGAAAATCTTTTTGGATTTTGAAATAAAGACTAAACTTCAAGACAAAACAATATAGAAATGCAGTAAGAAGTATTTACAGAGAATATTTTTGTGAGCTTGTGTAAAAGGATCATATCAGTTTATGTGACCAATCACTAGCACCGTTAAGCTTTAAACATTTTCAGTTCTAAACGATTCACATAGATTGACGATATTGTTGTCCACTTAAACTCAATCTAAAAACTTTCGAAATGTTTACTGATACGTTAAGTTATATTAATATTGCACTAAATTCTTATGGACCCCACGATCTCAGCATATCCCCTCATCATGCAATACACTGACTCAAGTAATGCCTTTAAACTTTTATCAACTGTGATTTGTGCGAAAACAAAGCAGAATGTTTAAACATTAACAATCAGGTCGATACTTCCGTATACGCAGAGAAAGTCCAATGTTTAAACAAAATAAGAAAAATAAAAATAAGTTGAAGTTGTTTAGGCTTTAACCACCAGGTCGATACTTCCGTATACGTAGAGGAGGTCCAAAGCTTAAACGAAACACCAAAGAAAATAAAGCAGAACGTTTAGGCAATAACATCCAGGTCGATACTCACGTATACGCAGAGGATGTCCAATGCTTAAACAAAATAAAGAAATAAAACAAGTTTAAATCTTTGCAAAAACAAATGCACAATCACAGCGACTTATCAACAAAGTTGGGAAAGTTCACAAACTTAACCAGTTTTATGTCTTTCGACAATCAGCGATTACTGAGTAGGCACACAATCAAGAAGGACAAAACTAAGTACTATGCTTTCAACCATGTTTCCCACTAGAACTAGGCTTTTTGCTTTATGTTTGTATCGTTATCGCAAATCTACTAGTCTAGCTGAGCCTACCGTCACATCTTTAGTGAGATCGTTTATCACATTTTATCTTTCCATTTCTTTAGCATGTTGTGACAGTCCAACGGATCTACTATCATTTCCTCTTTTTCACAACAAAACTCATTTTTTTCATTTTTCAATGTTTTTGGAATTTTCAAATTTTCAAATTTTTTTTTTAATTTTTACTCCCCCTAAAATCAAAATATGTTTCAATTTTGATTTTCTGGGAAAATTTGAAAACAAACTGTACAAGTAAATTGACAAGATGATGAGAATTACTTCAATTCTCCATTCACTTGGCATAAACAATCAGAACTCCCCCTGACACCAAAACATTTTCCCATAGTGATCTCAAAACACTTAAGTTTGTATTAATCAAAATGGTTTTTCCGGAAAATTAGTTTTGTGAGTCATTTCTCAAACATGGGGATCTTTCATCACCTAGTTTTCTTTAATCACTTGTATGATTTTACATTTTCCGATTTTCTTAACACAATCATGTGTAAAAAATCAAGTACAACTTAATATCCCTGATTTACCACATGTAAGACGAAATCACTTTCATGTATTTCTTAAGAATGATGCCGATTCCTGCTCCACTCTTACCAACCTGGAAGCTCCGGCAAGTCAGGTTTTTCTATTTAAAAAGTTTCACCCAAGCCTGACGGTCCTTGGGTGCTTTTGAATTCTTGTTCAACAATGGTGGAAAATTTACATCATCCATTGTTAGACCAAAATTCTAATTTTTTATCTCAACACACGACTCTTCTGGCTTTACCAAACCAGATCCATCGCCTGAACGTGGCTTGTCTAACTTTGATGAGCCAGATTCATCGCCAACACTTGGCTCCTTTGTTTCCGAAGAAACAGATTCATTGCCAATAACTTTCTTTTTCTTCTCTTTTGTCCTCAGATTTGTATCTGATGAATTCGTTTTACTTGACTTTGTAGTCGAGTGAATCGATTCATCAGAACTCTTATTTGACCCAACCGGTATACCCGAGGACAAAATCTTTTCCAGATACTCCCTCGCTTTCTTTCTCTTATTCCTCAGTCTGTCTTTCTGCCCTTGCGAAAGCTTCACTTTCTATTCGTGAACTTTCTGTTCTTTGGGCTTGACATTGACTGGTTTCTTTGCCAATTTCTGAGAATCAGCCCTCAATCTTCCCTTTGATCTCATTGAGCAATCTCTAGCAATGTGTCCTTTAATATTGCATTCAAATCATTTTCTCGTCTCAAAACTCCGATTCTGGCAGTTAACAGCAATGTGTCCTCTAAAACCACAGTTGTAACACATTCTGTTATCGTACCATTCACCACTTGCAGCCCAAACATTCAAGTCATAGCACTGTTTAGCTTTGTGGTAATTATCACTCCTCTTGAAAGCTGGATTTGGCTTTTGAGCACTGTGGTCAAACCTGCACCACTTATTACCAACAGTTTTTGAGTTTTGATTTTCTAATTTTTGTGATTTTTTATCACGATTGGATGATTGAACTGATGAGCTTTTATTTTCTTTTTGAAGATTTTTCGGTTTTTTATCCTTTTGTGTTTGTTCCACATTCTTCTTTACAGGTTTTTGCGTTGAGCATTCACCTTTCTCAGAAGAACGTAAAACAGTTTCTTGAAACATTTCATTTAATTTCAAAAATATTTTTCTTTTCTCATCATCATCAGTTTTCTCATCACAATCTTCAATTTTGACTTTGTCAAAATTTGTGACATTGTCACTTATTGAAACAGAATTGATCGGTTTTGGACAAATATAATCTGGTACTGATGAGTTCACAAAACCTTTCAATTTCTTTTCAAACTCATCAATTTTATTTCTTGCATTCTCAGCTTCTTTTTCAAGTTGAGAGATTTTCTCAAGATGGGACTTGATTACCTTTTCATTTTCAATTTTATTCTTTTCAAGAACAGATTTTTCTTTTTCAAAACTTTTTATTTGTTCTTGAAATTTTGTTTCATTTTCTTTTAAATTTTTATTTTCCAATTTTATCCAAAAATCTTCACTTTCTGAAGATTTTATTTTATTTTCAAAAACTTTTTCTTTTTCTTTTAAAATTTTGTTTTCCAATGTCAAACTGTTCAAATTACTCAACAGTTTGACATTTTCAGATTTCAATTTCTCATAATTTTCCTGCAAAACAAGAATCTGTTTATCATCAGATTTCTTCTCATTCTTCATCTTTTTGACTTCCAATGTCAAACTTTCCGCATCCTTCAAGAGTTTGTCATTGTCAGCTTCAAATTGAACACATTTATAACACACAGATTCAGAATTCGAAGATCCAAGCTTCTCAGATTCTTCATTCTTTGGAACTTTCTCTGTCTCTGTCCAGAATTTGCCTGCACAAAAATTTTTAATGAAATCAAGAGGATTCGCATTCTCATCGATATAAAAACCTCTCTTAATGTCGTATTTCATGACACTTTTTGCTGCAAGACATACACAAACTCTTATGTTTATTTCAACAATTACATCCAAATCCATTTTTTGTAAATTCTTTTCCATTTCATTTATCAATTCCTTCTTTTTTTAAACATTCCTTTCGAAACTCTGCATTAACCTCATTGATGAACTGTCTTGGATAAGGTTCTGGAAAAATAGGCTTATTTTTTAGTTCAATCAAGAATTCATCCCATTGAGCAGGAAATGCATCTGCCAATTTTGATATTTGTTCATCTTTTTGCACTCTTATACCCTTTCTCACAAATTTTCTATTAAACTTTCAAACCGATCTCCCAACGGATTCAATGTTTCATTCTTTGGACACAAAAAATGTTCAAATCGTTTAACCCAGATATTGTTGGGATTGAACCCTACCAGAGGAACAGATAATGAAAGCCAAAACCGGTTCACAACAGTGGATTCACAATAAGCAGACGTTTACACTAAGCTCTCCCCTTGACAGTGGTTACCTATCTGCTGATACGCTCTAAGTACTGCTCAGAAGAACAACTGATGAACCAAACACTGATGAAACAACTAAAGACTGTTAAAAGGCAAACACTGAGCTCTATCTACTACTGTCTCTTAAGTACTGCTGAAGACCCAAGCACTGCTCATTCAAAGACTGATCACCTTTTGAAGAAAGCACCGATGTTCAAGCAATCAGTGCTTAGGCTACAACAGTGGAACGTGAACAGTGTTAGACTTGTTTTGTATTTAATTATCAATCAGTTGTTAGACATCAGTAGTTTTGTACGAATCAGTGTTTATAGGTTGTTAGGCTGTTAGATGTCATTATCATGGTGACGTCAGCTGAGGTACATCAGTGGTTTGGTTTGCCTATAAATATGACAGTACTCTGTACTGTTATACTTGATCGTTTTGAGTGAGTTCTTCTCCTCAATTCAATCCTTTCATCTTGTGCAACCAACTCTGAAGTATCAGGCTGAGGGGGAGTTTAGTCTGTAAGCTTGCATTGTAATCTTTTGCTTTTAATGTAATCTTTCGACTCTATGAAAAAGCAATTGTTTATCAAACAATATTCTCCTTTGATTGTGTTTACAAAGTTTGTTATTCATTTCCGCTGCACTCAAAACTGTTCATATCTATTTGATTTGTTCAAATCTCACAAACAAGCACAATCATGAGAGCCTCAGATCCTAACAATTGGTATCAGAGCCTGAACAGTCAAATTCGATCTAACAATCAATTTGACATAACAGTTCGGCTCAAAATTCATTGATACTAAGGTTGGTTGTATTCAGTTGAAAAACAGAGTAACGAGTAAATCATGATCAAAATGGTGATTCAAAAACTCTGTAAATCAACCAAGATGTCATATGACACACAAATCTCACACAACAAGTGATATCATGCACAAGTCACTCATAGTTTTCAGATCTGAAAACATACTTGTTAAACTATGGGATTATTTCATATTATCAAAATTGATTTCAACTGTTGTAATAAAAATTTGTGATGTTTTCATTAAATACTAAAGTGTGAACCTCAGATTAACAAAACCTATGATTCATAAGACATTAGTGTTTTGATTTTCTGTAAAGAGGGGAATTAAAACTTTAGTTATTTAGATCTTATGTGTTGAAAACAGGTTGAGATCCTCAAAAGGAACAAATCAACTTTGTCTAAATACATTGAGAAAAACAGGGGTCAACATAGTCCGTATCATGTGTAGTTTGAGAGTGGTTGAAAAATTTGTGCAAACATGACCACGTCTCTCAAAACATTACTACAAAATGATTTTGGACTAAAATTCACAAAAACTCGAAAGTGTGTTTATCTCAAAACTTTTGAAGTCAAAAGAAAAGAGTATAAATGTAAAACACTTAAGAGTCAAAGCTTGGGGTAATAATGGTCATTAAGCAACTGTTTGTACTCATTGGTTCAGGAAAGTTCAGGTGACAGTAGTATTCTCAGTGATAGAGTTTACAAGAGGACTGGTTCATGTGTCCTCATGTTTGCAATCAACTGACAAAGAAAATGGTACCAAACAGTGGTCAAAATGTATTCAAAATATTCTACCACTGCGGTCAAACCACTGACCATTTTCATAAACTTGAGAATGATATGATCACGTTTTGTTTATTATTTGAAAATATACCAGATCCTTTTTGATGATGTTCTCAGAAAATCCTTTAAAAAAATTTTATATAAAGGATTCTCTCGAATAATCAGGATATATTATTCATTTTTTTTTGGAGTAATATATTTTGAACTTTTGCTTGTTTTTGTTGGCATTAGTTTCAATTACCTGTCAGGACATAGTACCTTATTTTTGTTGGTATTATTGTCCTCATTAATGGGTCAAAAGGAAATGGTACATAGTTCAAGATCATGACATACTCAGGTTTGTTTCTAAACATTAATCAAAGGTTGGTTGCTAAACTGTGGTTAAACTACTGGGGCATCTCATGTTTTAACTTGGATATCTAACAAAAATGAGTGCCTTAGCAAAAAGTCTACATCATCTGGGGTACTAAACCACTGTCCTTCAAATTGACATGTGGCAAAAACCTTGAATGGAAATTCTCAAAACTGTTGCTGAAATACTTGTCCTTCAAATCTGGATCATTTACCCTAATCACTGCTTTGTTCATACATCTGGTTCCTAATCACTATCCACTGCTGAAAGTCAACCACTGTTTCTTCATTTTGCTTGGCAAGCACTGATGCTCAAAATCAGTGTCTTATCCACTGATACGCTATCCACTGATACGCTATCCACTGATAGTAAAAAAAAATCATCCATTGTCCACATTATTACCGTTGTAACTACTGATGCTTGATTCATCAGTGGCTCTTAAAACAACTGTTCTCCACCCTTCATCCATTTCATCAGTGTTTTGACACGTGGTCAGTTTTTAGCCTTCAGATCATCATAACCGCTGCCACATCAGCGATCACTTTTTCCCTAAATAAAACCCTGATCAAAACCCCAAACAGGGTTTTACACTGTCGAATTGAATTCCAAAAGTTCTCTTCTCAAAGCAGTTTCCAACTTTTCTTCCCAAAACACTCTCCGATTCTTCTTCATCAAAATGACGAAGTCAAAATCAAAATCAAAATCTAAACCAAAATCACCATCATCTTCAAAAGAGGTCGCTCAAACGACCGAAGAAACCATTGAAATCCCATACAAATCACCTCATAACTACGTGGGTCTCCTCACAAAACCTACCGATAACCACACCTTCGACTCCATCATTGATACACTATCTGCATCAAAGTACAAAACTTTGCTTACAGCAGATGCTCCCATTTACTTGCAAACCCAGAGAGAGTTCTGGAAGAAGGCGACGCTTGAAAAACAAGGCGACAAAGTCATTGCCATCAACTCCTCGATACAGGGTAAAGCATTTCAAATAACCCCAAAATCAATCTCAGAGGTCTTCAAACTGAATGACCAGAATGGTAAAATATCTTTTGATAAAGCCGTGATGAAAACTGATTTCATGAAAAGGGGATATGCAGAACAGATCCTCAGGCAACTTCTGCTGAGCCCACTGCTCCAGGTGATCAGAGCAGCACAACCACTGCTTTGAAACCCACACCTGACATCACCAAAAAGACCAAAAGAAAATCTTCCAAAAAGCCTACTAAACCCACGAAAAAGGCAACTCTGGAAGATGAGATCCCAGAGCAACTGCCTGTGACAACACAAAAGTCACCACAAACCACTGCTGCTACTTCCTCACAGCAGTTGGAAGAAAGATCTCAACCTATGCCTAAAACTCCTCCTGCATCCTCACAAAAGGATCAGGTTGTAATCACAGGGACACCAAATTATGAAGCTCTGGATCCACTTGGCTCTATCTTCCACAGTCCTGATCCCAAGGACATGTCTCTTTCAACTCCCATACCCTCACCAATCATACTACCACAATCAATAATACCCCTGTTGCATGCGGTTGATATTGCACAGACACAAACCAGTTCCTCTCTATCACCTATCACTGAGAGTATACCCCCACAAGTGACTGGGTCTGATGCTTATACCTCTGCTACCCCAACAACAGTTGAGGAGGTTACACTGCAGGAGTTACATGTAACTCTTGTCAGTAGTTCAAGTGGAGCAGCAACTACAACTGATGGATCAACAGATCTTCAGTTGGACAGTTGTTTCATTAGTAAGACTCCCTTTAAGGCAATTTCTTCTATAGCACCATCGATAACCACTAGTGAGCCTATTTTGACCACCAGAAACATCAAAGGTTTATCGAGTGCTGAAGAAAGAAGTCCCCAGTACCAAGAACAAGGGGCATCAATGGATGATTTCTGGAACACTGTTCCTAAGTCACACATTGGTATAACCTCTTCAGGAGGGAAATCAGATGATCCCATTAATTTGGGTGATGATTTAAAATATCAGGAATTGACGAACAGGGTTGAAAAACTTGAAGACTCAGTTGCTGAAATTAAAGATATGGTGCAAGAGATTTTAAAAACTCAAAAAGCACAAGCCACTGCTGTTCCTGCTCAAGCACCTGCACAACATGCATTTGCTGAAAATGAGCTTTGGAATATTTTTAAACCCATGCTTGAAAAACAGCAACATATGGCTGATCAAAAGCATGCTATTCAAGTACAAATGCTGACCAACATTGTGGAATCAAGATTTAAAGACACTCAAGCAGATATCAAGGCTATAAAGGCCAGCATACAAAAGACTGCTCATGGTGGAAAAGTTACTTCGACAATCCTCTTCATGGATAAACCTCTTGCAGATAATGCCAAAAAGGGAGAGAAAATCAAGTTGAGAAAGAAAGGAATAAAAGATGGGCTGTATATTGAACCAGAAGAAGAAAAACAGTCATCTAAACCACCTCAAACCACAAAACCCAAAACTTCCATTCAAACAGCTGATACATCAGTAGTTACAAAAACTGCTGTCAGTAGCCAAACAACTGTCATTTCTTCAACACACACCACTCTATCACACACCATCACAACCACTGTTCCATCACCATCATCATCTACAATCATATCACCACCACTGCCTCCTGCCATAAAGCAGAAGACAGCAGATGTTACAACATCTACTGTAATGACAACAGTGATTGAGACACCAGTTGTTTCAACCACTGTCAGTAAATCACAATCACAAACTACTGTCACTCATATTACTACCACTGATCCACTCACTACATCGTCAGCCTCTCCTACAATAAAAAGGAGAAGGATTCTCATATCTGATGAGTCACCACCACCACCACCATCACCACCATCAAAAATTACCTTACTTCCTCCATCCCCTGCTCAAAAGCAGAAGACATCTGCTGACATATCAGCAGTTGTAATGACAACAGATGTTGAGACACCAGTTGTTTCAACAGCTGTTAGTCAAACATCCACCACTGATCTCATCATTCTTACACCACAACCTCCAAAGCCTCACAAAAGAAAAAGAGAAACAACACAGGCTACTAATGAAAAGTATGATCCTGTTGCTGCTAAATATCCATTGGAATTAGAAGCTGTGAAAAATGAGATGAAACAATTTTACACTGAAGATGATCCTTCAAAAAGGAAATTTCCTTCTCTCATAGGTTTCATAATTCCAGAAAACATGGATGAATATCTCGAAATAAAAGCAAGACAAGCAAGGATAAGAGCCAAAGTTGAATGCAAGGATCAAGGTGATGAAGCCATTTTGGAAAGAAGGGAATTCCTGCTCAACAAAGTCAAACAAATAGAAGAATATGCAAGTGATCTGAACAAAGAAATGTCAAGCCTATCCCCTGAAGCAGATCAACGAAATGAATTGAGAAAAGAATACCTTGCATACATAATGAAAGAAAAGTTCTATCCTGCTGAAGAAACAGAATTCAAAGACTGGCCAATAGTTGCACTAAAGCATGAGGCTAACAGAATTGAAATGATTAAACTTGATCCACGGAAGAAAAAGACAGCTCCAAATTGGAACAAATACAAGAAATTCATAGCTGATCTTATTTCCGAGCATAAAAGAAAGAAGCAGGAGTTGGTGGATGGAAAAGTGGATACTGCGGATGCCATAGCAAAATGGTCAAAGCAGCACACTGATGAAGCTTATGAAAGGCTTGAGAAACAGAGGATGAAAGTCTCCGACATTTCTAAAACGTCTGACTACAAAAAGCTACAGGAGCAAGTCAAGACCTTTGAAACACAAATCAGCACGGCAGAAGCCTTTGTCACAAAATTGAGAAATGAAAGGAAGGAAATGCTATCTGCTGGAGAAGAAAAGGATAAAGAAGCTGATCAGATTGAAGAAGCTATCAAGAAAATAGCTTCAGATAAAGAAAGATTAGCAAAACTACAAGACCTTGCCAAAAGGGTCAAAGTAGTAAGCCAAAAATCATCAGCAGATGTCACAAACAGTGAGCTGACTGACAAAGAAGTTGAAGCAGACATAGCTGCAGCTAATGAGATTATTGAAAAAGCATTCACACGAGTTTCTGAAGCTCATGATACTGCTCTACACTTCTTCTCTAGGCCAAACACTTTAAGTTCATCAGACAATAAACCTCTCCCAAGAAACCCATTTGGTTTAAAAATACTAAAGTGGCTCTCTGATCAAAAGACCCACGTATTGACTCTTATCAGAATCAATGGAGAAGTGAGGCATATATCAAGGAATCAAGCACTAGGCCTGAGTGTTGAAGATCTACAAGATCTCCTTGAGCTTTCACTGTGCAGGGATGAGGCTGATTCAAGTTCCAAAGAGTTTGAGGAAGAATTTAAAAGAAAAGCAAAGGAACTTCTGATGAAGAATAAAAATCCAGAATAATGAAGGGTTTTGGCATTATCTGTTCAGGGGGAGATTGTTGGGATTGAACCCTACCAGAGGAACAGATAATGAAAGCCAAAACCGGTTCACAACAGTGGATTCACAATAAGCAGACATTTACACTAAGCTCTCCCCTTGACAGTGGTTACCTATCTGCTGATACACTCTAAGTACTGCTCAGAAGAACAACTGATGAACCAAACACTGATGAAACAACTAAAGACTGCTAAAAGGCAAACACTGAGCTCTATCTACTGCTGTCTCTTAAGTACTGCTGAAGACCCAATCACTGCTCATTCAAAGACTGATCACCTTTTGAAGAAAGCACTGATGTTCAAGCAATCAGTGCTTAGGCTACAACAATGGAACGTGAACAGTGTTAGACTTGTTTTGTATTTAATTATCAATCAGTTGTTAGACATCAGTAGTTTTGTACATATCAGTGTTTATAGGTTGTTAGGCTGTTAGATGTCACTATCATGGTGACGTCAGCTGAGGTACATCAGTGGTTTGGTTTGCCTATAAATATGACAGTACTCTGTACTGTTATACTTGATCGTTTTGAGTGAGTTCTTCTCCTCAATTCAATCCTTTCATCTTGTGCAATCAACTCTGGAGTATCAGGCTGAGGGGGAGTTTAGTCTGTAAGCTTGCATTGTAATCTTTTGCTTTTAATGTAATCTTTCGACTCTATGAAAAAGCAATTGTTTATCAAACTATATTCTCCTTTGATTGTGTTTACAAAGTTTGTTATTCATTTCCGCTGCACTCAAAACTGTTCATATCTATTTGATTTGTTCAAATCTCACAAACAAGCACAATCATGAGAGCCTCAGATCCTAACAGATATCCACATTTTCACTTCTATAACTACTTTCCAAACACCCCATATACCAATCATGTAACCTTTCAAGATCATGGTTTTCCATCTCATCAAACTTTTTCGTCATATTTCAAACCAATCCACAATTTGTCACCTTCAAACGAAATCAACAGCTAGACAACTTCAAGCGAAATCAGTTTACAAACGGAATCAGATACGTTTCAAACAGAATCACACCTTTGAAGCGGAATTAACACCTTGAAGCGAAATACCCTGATTTCGCTTGAACAGTTTCAAGCGGAATAACACCCTGAAGGAGAACCAGGAGCTTTCAAGCGGAATAAGGACAATTTTTCAAGCGGAAACACGATTTCAAGCGGAATCAACCTGCTAATTTCGCTTGAAATGTTGCTGACATCATCAATTCGATCTGTTTTTGGCAAAATTGATCAAGTTCTAGGCTAATTTTAGGTCTAATTCTTTCAAGGGTTTGTTTAAACACTGTTTTACACACAATACTAGAAAATAAGTCCATTTTAACCATGAAAACTTGATTAATTGTGAAAAGAAAGTGTAGAAGTCAGAATTTCCAGCGAAAACGAACTAAACAGTAAGAACTCTTCTTCCTGAGCTCTGATACCACATGTAGGATCGTGAAACGACCTAACGAGTCGATCAGAAGAGTGCTCAGACAGAATCAGAGGCGGAATTCATTGATTCTGTCTTTGTTTAGCTTGTATTCACTATTAACTGTCTCGTTTATTGATCTAGAAGCAATTTACAGAACGTAGACACTTCGACAGAGCTTCGCTGTCGGAAACCAGAAGATTGTTACAAATGATTTCGCTCGAGTGCTATTTATAGAGTTGTGATTTCGCTTGAAAGAGGCACTTTCCATTTCAAGCGAAATAGCTTATGTTGATTTCGCTTGAAATGGTGTTTGCCACTTTCAAGCAGAATCACACATTCAAGCGGAATCAGCTTAAAATAACACTCAAAACCCTAAATTTCTCGTTATACGCGCCCTAATCTATCAGTTCTAATATAAGACTCGAACAAAGATGAAGTCGACAGACAACTGCACCAACAGGTTCGATTAATTACGATATCAACATTCGCTCTAATAATCTTCCAAAAATATGAACACATGTTTTACATCGATAAAATAGTCAATTTAATAAACTCGTATAAAAAATTGTTATATAAGAAATCATATTTGATAATGAAAAGGGTTAAAAAAATATTGGACATAAGTAAGATTCAAGCTTTAAGCAGATAATAAATAAATAATTATATAGAAAAAATAGAGTAAATTGCAAATTTTGTCCTTTATGTTTACACCAAATTGCAGGCGCTGTCCTTTAGTGCAAAAGTTGAAAAATTTTGTCCTTAATATTCCAAAATCTTGCACGTTATATCCTTTAGGCCAAACCTAGTTAGAGTTTTTTGGTTAAATCTGGTCATGTGCAAGGCACATGAAGACATTATTGTCATGTGCCTTGCACATGAACATGTACCTTGCACATGAACATGTACCTGGGAATGTGATTTGCAAATTTTTTGGTTAAACTTGGTCATGTGCAAGGCACATGATCAAATTTAACCAAAAAAATCTAACTAAGTTTGGCCTAAAGGATAAAACGTGCAAGATTTTGGAACATTAAGGACATAACTTGTCAACTTTTGCGCTAAAGGACAGCGCCTGCAATTTGGTGTAAACATAAATGAGAGAAGTTGTAATAAAAATAACATTGCTATTTATATTTGGCTCAAACTATCTACACACTTGGTGTGTAGATAGCCACCTTAAAAAGTGGTTTTTTGTCTTATATGCATACCCTGCAGTGTCAAACTGTGGTCAAAGCGCGACGTTTTGGTCCCATTAACCAGACAAAGACTGACGGGTCTGTTGACCGGACCAAAACGCTGAGCTTTGGCCACGTTTTGGTCCGGTTAACCAGACAAAAGACTGACCAGGTGTCTGGTTGACAGGACCAAAACGCGGCCAAAGCTCGGCGTTTTGGTCCGGTCAACAGACCCGTCAGTCTTTGTCTGGTTGACCGAACCAAAACGCCGTGATTTGGCCACAGCTCGACACTGCAGTGTGTGCATATAGGACAAAAAACCATTTTTTTGATGTGATATAGGCACATTGGTGTACACCCTTATATTTTTGTTATATATTTAGAATAAGCCATTAGCAGGCCTATCTTCACATTTGTTTAATTGGATAAGCAATAAAGTTGATTGATTTTCTTATTGACATGTATACTCTTGCTTCACCCAACCCCATCCACAACTGACCAATGTAATTATTATATTATTATACTTATGAATTTAAAGAACCGTTGAACAGTAGATTACATTTTAACATATTATAATATAATACCTTTTTTTTTAATATTAACCCATTCACTCAAGGTATTCACCCAATGATACTTTTCTTCTGCCTTCTTTCATTAATTCTCATTTTTTACAAAACATAATAACTTGATTATCGTCTTCATATATTATTATTATTTTTATTATGTTATTTATCGTTTTTACAAAACATAATATCTTGATATATTTAAAAAATCGGATCTAAAATCACATTTCAAATTTTCAGTTAGTTAGCCATAAACGGCATGATATCGTAACTTTTTTTTGATTACTTTTTTTACAAAATAAAATCTTATTTTTACATATATATAGTTGTAATAAACTTAAAACATATTTGCGTATTTATAAATTTAAATTGCGACTAAATAATATATGATGCATACTTTTATAAACTACCTTAACATACATATATACGATATTTAAAAAACACGTGTGTATTGTTAACTAAAAAGAATATATAAAAATAATCATTTTTCTGTTTTTGTTGTTTATGAGATTATTAAAAACATTAATGACATGATTAGCAATGTGTGTGTATATTTATATTTTAAGATGTTATTGATTTAAGATGTTTAGCCTACGATGTCGTCACAAACCGAGTTGATTCCAAGTAATCATTAGTAGCGGTATTAATATTGTTGGAATCGTTACCGATATTTGTTTCTGCTCTTCAATCGATGTACCACGGTTGTTATAACGAGTGCCGGTATGCCAATACCATAATAAACCAAACCAATACCGACTGAATTCATGCCGCAACGCGTGAGGGATTTCCGCTAGTTAGAATGAAAATTAAGGGAGTTATAGCTACTATAGCTAAGAACTTATTCAATTATACATATAATAATGCAATACAATGCATGATGTTATGATATTTCATTAATATTATTATTATTTTCAGATATGGTACTACTACATCATTATATTATATTATATATACTACATTTTCGTTTTTACGAACAGTAAAATTTGATTACTTATTTATAAATTTTCAATTTCATCCATTATACTATAACCATTAACTATTATACATATTTTACCCATTTAATATATTTTTCTCAAATAACTTGCTTTCTTTAATTTAGAAGAAAAAAATGCGTAGCTATAGTTTTTTTTACTCTCAACATCCTAACATCATGGTATAAATTTTATTGAAAACGAAGTTATATTAATGTTTTTTTTTTTTTTTGATATCATAAACTATACCAAGTACCGATACTGTAACAAACCGAACCGATACCGATTGAACAGCATCAGTACCAATATCGATATTTGTTTTATGGTTTTTGATTAGTGCCTTAATTAGTTGAATCGATACCCACTGAACAACATCGGTACTGGTATTGGTATTATCGGATAATATCGGTATTCGTTTTTATGGTTTTCGATCGATAGAAAACATGTGTCGATATCCTTATGAGATCCACACGTAACGAACTAAACCGATTTTGACAAAACATCGATATCGTTATTGGTATTATCAAAACCGATATCAATACTCGCTTTTATGTTCTTTAATAGATCTAAAACATATATCTATATCTTTTTAAGCATATCGCAACTTTATGCTATGGATTTTATCTTTTGGCTACGTGTGGTATCATATGTGTAGTTAAACCGAATCCTCATATTTTTTAACTTTGTAGTATACATTTACCCTAAGCTACTGCGCGAATGAAACTACTAGATGTGTCACAAAAGCTACATTTACCCTAATCCTCATATTTTTTTAACCGTTTGGAACCGAATCGTTTTGACCCGTACATTTTCCACCCAAACTGTCGCCACCCCCGATCCCTGAGTCCCGGGAACGGGCGGCCGCGAGCCAGTTTCGGTGGTATCGCGTAGTGTCTAATTTGGCAGCATAATTTTTCATCAGAACCGTAGTTAGGAAATGTTTATCAGAGTAAAACCACCATATTTGATAATAATAATAATAACATGGGCAAAACCCAAGTTTCTTATTACAATATACTTATAGGGATAAACCATATTTTATTGAATTTAAAACATCGTTTATTAGGTAACTTTTATAGCCACATTTTTCCCAAGCCTTCAGTGCTCTCCAGTTGGCTTTTTACTAATTGGCTGTCATATTGGGTTACCTGAAACGCGTTTTAAAAACATTTGTCAGTCGGAAATACTGGTGAGTGAATCCCAGTTTAATCAAGAAACATTTTATCAATTAAAACAGTATTGAGAGCGATCACATTGTTTATGTCTACACAATTACTCCATTTGGTACTATCAATCCACTGACTTGTGGGTCATATTACACATTGGCTAACTCATTGTCCAATGGTAACGTACTGTCAACCTTGACTTACTACTCACAGTGTAGTAAATTTTGTATACAAAACCCCAACATACCGGCAATAATTGAAGAACTACAAAGACTCAATCACCGCTTAATCATATTGTAAAATAATTAAGGTTTTGTAAAATATTACAAAAAGGTTAACAAAAATAGGATAAACTCACATTGCTTTATTAGGCTTCTCGTAAGGGTTTCCTGGATATAATCTATAATTTATACAAATGTACATTGGTTAGTATCATAACCCTTTGAAATTATTAATGATACCCTCCCCAAGACGGCATTCCAACAACTACGTCGGGCAGAACCACGACAGTTGTTACGGAACCCTAAATCAATCGAGCAGCGTATCTACTTATAAAACCGGGGTTATAATACTTACAACGGAGCAGAGCCTCGCTAATTAGGGGGATATAATACCCGCTTATAACTTCTACTACTTCAGAAATTTAGATTGAGAATGAATTGTGAGCGACGGAAAACGAAAACTGATGGCCTTCTTATATAGATATTGGACTCTCACGCGGCCCGTGTAAGAGAAGGCAAAGCCTTACGCGGCCCGCGTCAACACCCGGTCAACATATAGCTTAGCTGGGTCAGCGTATAGGTCCGCCACGATATCGAAATCAACGACATCCGGTATCCACCTTGATACCGCCCGCGTAAGCTTGAGGTGAGGTCCTACGCGGCCCGCCTCAGCTTAATTTTTATTGTTTTTAATTTATTTTATAAACTATAACGTATTTCAGGTTCGGTTTTCACATACGGGGTGAAATATAAGATATATTGGGACATTCTAAAATATACTAGAGTGTTAGACACATTATGAGGGTGTCAGTTTTACCGAGAGTTGTTACATTCTCCCCACCTTGTTTTAGAGCTCGTCATCGAGATCTATTGAAATATGTACGGATATTTCCTTTGCATTTCAGATTCAAGCTCCCATGTGTACTCTGGTCCTCTTTTGGAGTCTCATTTCACTTTGACTAGAACCGGGGGTGAGGGGTGCCGAGATGATGGAATCCAGTTCATTTGACAACCAAACACATCAAAAATGGAATTTAGATTTCAATTCCAATTAGAATTTTAAATTCCAAATCCAATTCCTTCAAATTCTAATTCCTATACAAATTCAATTCCAAAATATCTTGTTGAGTAAATCAAAAGGTCATTTGTATATTTGTCCCCCTGTGATGTGATGTATGTTTTAAATAAATTACGCACAAGAGAATACATGTATACAAAATGGTTGAACCATTTGTGTAAACTTGATAATGGATTAGTTAAATATGTTTTTATCATAATCATACTCAGTAAATCCCACCAATAGCAAAACAAAGGTAGGGTCTGAAGAGGGTAAAATGTAGACAGCCTTACCTCTACCCCGTAGGAATAGAGAGGCTACTTCCAGTGAGACCCCCGGCTCGATAGTAGTTTTGCATCAAGCCTTGGACATAAGGCACATAACACTCAGCAATCAGGACAAAGACCAATTAGTGCATGTACCCTTTTGTCTTTCAGCTATCAATGCCACCACATGATGCATGATTAACCGTTCTCGGCTTTTTAACGTTATTTTCATGAAATTAGTAAAATAACGTTAAAATTAGTGCACTTTCACTTTTGCCCCCGATGGCTCACACATATATATATTATATGCTCATACCGCAAGCGGGGCGTTTAGTTAAATATGTTTTACGTACACTTAATTGCTTTCGGCAGACAGATTATTAGATTGATAATATATCTTGACATTAATGTCATGTTTATTCTTAAGAGTAAACTTCGGTTTGCTCCCTGTGGTTTGGTCGTTTTAATGGATTTGCCCCAATGTTTTAAAAATAGCCATTTTCCTCCTTGATGTTTTGATTTTGTCTCCAGTTTGCTCCACGGCCTTAACTACATCCATATTGTATATTAACTCGAAGGGTATTTTCGTAATTTCAAATATAAAATAGAGGTACTTTGGTCACTTATATTTAAATGTAAATTATTAATATGTATACACACACATAACAAATATTGAGTCTCTACTATCTCTCTCTACAACATCTCCCTCTCGCTTCTACACCACCACCCACCAACTGACATTATCGCCACCGCCCGCCACCCACCACCCGAAATCACCACCACCATTCACCACCACCCGACATCACCACCCCAATCACCATCAACCACCACCTACCTACCTTACAAACCACCAATACCTTGAACCATATTGAAACTCTGACCCAGACCCTTCTCGTCTGAACCCTAATTTCATGTATAGCGGCAACAAATCTATACAACCCATTCATCTATCTCTAATTGAAGATATGAACAAAAAACCCTCACCAAAACGAGATTGGTGGTACCTTTTCAATCTGCCCATTCAAATATTTGATTTGTAGGTAGTAAAGATTAATTTTTCTGATTAGCCACCATCAAACACCTGATTTGTTGGTGGTACTTTTTCAATGAAACCCAACCAAGAAATCAGATCTGAGCAAACCCTAGCCCCTTCTTCATCAGATTAGAGAAAATCCATTGGTGTATAAACTTCTAGCGGCCAGATCTGAAACCTCTGGCGGCCGTAGAGACGATGAGAAAGAGAGTGGTGGTGGTGTCAGATGTAGAGAGATAGAGAGACGTTGAGAAAGAGTGTGTGTGTGTGTGTGTGAGAGAGAGTTGTGGTTGTGGCGGCGGCGGATTATGGTGGCGATGGCGGATTATGGTGGCAGTAATGGTGGTAGTTGGTGGTGTTTGAGGGTGAGAGCTGATGATTAGGGCTGTAAACGAGCCGAGCCGAGCCAAACCGAACCAGGCTCAGCTCGTTTTAAAATCGAATCGAGCCGAGCCGACTCATCTAAAACCGAGCTGACTTCGAGCCGAGCTTTTTTCGAACTTCTTTCGAGCGAGCCTCGAGCCACGAACTTTTTAAACATAATAGTAATTTTAAGCGAACTATAAAATGAACAAGAAAATATTTATTGTTACTTACCTTAATCTATAACTTTTAAATCAATATTAATAATTAAAACTATAGCTTAACAATCTATTTATTTCGATAAAAAACTAATCATATTACTAATTAAACAACATTGCTTAGATATATTAGAATATATGTATATAAACACACACTCACACACATAATTTAGGGTTTAATTTAAACGTGCCAAACAAGCGAGCCAACGGGCCTACTAATGAGCGAGCCACGAACCGAACCTAGTTTGGCTCGGGCTCGGCTCGTTTACAAACCGAGCCGAGTCAAGCCAGCTCGTTTAAAACTGAGCTGACTTCGAGCCGAACTTTTTTCGAGCAAGCCTCGAGCCACGGGTTTTTTAAACAGCCCTACTAATGATTGATAATGTGGGTGATGTTTGATAATGTGTATGTATATATATTAATAATAGTAATGTTTTTATTTTTTATTATCCAGAAGTTAACTCTTTTAGGAATTAGTAATAAGTAACTGAATACTCAAATGTAAAATTACCAAAATACCCTTACTTTCAACTGAATGTTTTAACTGAGTTAGAGCCTTGGAGCAAAATGGAGACAAAAGTAAAACATCAGGGAGGAGTATGGCTATTTTTAAACAATTTGGGCAAAACCGTTGATGTGTGCAAACTGCAACATATAAATTACATCAATTGTGGCATAAAACTAACCCTTTTTTAGTACTAATGTTGGAAAAAGTGTTCTTTTGTCTTCCTTTTGTATTTTCAGGATTAAATGAGCTCAAATTAACAAAAGAAGCAAAAAGACATCAAAATCTAACATAAATACAAGAAAAGGAACAAATGTGACATGCCCAACCCCACGACAGCATCTTCCCAAGCAAAACAAGAAGACAGAAGACTGAACACGCCCCGTGCTCAGCCAGCACGGGGGCGTGCCCAAGTGTCTGCAGAAAAGACAAAGTGGTAGAAGCTTCTATTGCCCACCACGGGGCCGTGCTCAGCGGACACGGGGCCGTGGTCAACTATAAGATTCGCACAATCCAGGCAAATCTTCATAGTACAAAGATTCTTCTACACACGGGGTCGTGCTCAGCGGACACGGGGGCGTGGTCAACAAATAAGACAAGCTGCATTAAATGAAGAAAGAGAAGGATGTGGACACGGGGCCGTGCCCACTGGACACGGGGCGCCCGAGCTTCTGTTCAGCCTATAAATAGGAGTGCTTGGCTCAAGCTCAAACCATCCCTTGGCACACCACCTCTCTCACACTTCACCCACCACCCACCACCACCATAACACCATCATCCACCACCATCATCCATTGTCCATCATAGAGTGTGTGAGTCGTCTCGGGATCCAAGATTGATCGTAAGAGTTCTTGACAATCAAGGCCATGTTTGCCTAAGTCTCTTACATCACTTGGTGAAGACAAGTGTCTAGTTTAATACTTTTTATTTCTAATCTTTTCGCACTTTTTATTTGGTTTTGTATTAATGACTTTAATAACTAGTTTCTTATGTTGAAGGTGATTCTTCCTTATCGTTTGTCCGTGGTGTCTTGATATTATTTTACTGTCTATATAAAATAAAAGATTTTCACCATTCATATCTCCACGGTCTATATGGAGGTATGTTGGCTACCTGGTCGGGGGTTAAGGGAACGGTTTGGTAAGAGTCTTGCCATTGTTCAGCGTTTAGAGGTCCTGCAATGGACCTGGGTAAAATTTAGTAGGACCTCCTTCAATACTTAACGGTATTGGATGGCGGGGGTCCAAACTCTTTGATCCCCTCATAAGTTAAACGACTATTAATACTATAACCCGGTTATATAGGACTGTATCCCTGCTGACTCAGACTACTTAGTCGAGGGTAACGTCACCTCGGTATCTTACCAACACTATACTACGCCCACGATGGGTGCACTTGCCCATATGTGTGTTTAGTGTTAGTAAATATCGTGTTTTATAAATTTAAAACTTGGCTAAAAAGTGTTAAAGGGCTTAAAATATACACCTAATATATATAACACTTCACACGCATCAAGTTTTTGGCGCCGTTGCCGGGGACACAAGGATTTTAAGAAAGTTAGGAATCAACGGCCTAATCGTTTTTTCTTATTTTTCATTTTTTTAGGATTTTTCTTAATTTTTTAGCTTATGCAGAACTCAGCACGGGCCGTGCCCGCTGAACACGCCCCGTGCCCAATCATTGGAACTGGCAATCCTATTTTAAGTCAGACAGTACCTGAACACGGGGCCGTGCCCACTCAACACACCCCCGTGCCCAAGATTCAGTTACTGAAAACAGAACCGTAAGATCCCGACGGTTGGTAATTTCTGACACAAACATGAGTGATACTGATACTTTTTACTTTCGGCACTCTTATGGTACTACGTGGTGTCAATTATGTGGTGGTAACCATAAGGAATTAGAATGTTATTTTCTAAATTATAAGCCCCACTATATAGACCCATCATTTCCTTGTATCCTTAAGAGGGGCGAAAGTAAAAATAATCCCTATCTCTCCCTCGAATGCTCCCAACCGGATTTTCTAGGAGAAATGCTTCTCGATGAATTATTTCAATTAGAAGATATAATTCTTAATTGGTTAAAAGAACTTAGGAAAGATTTCAATGATCTTTTCCAAGACAATAGCCAAGAAGAAGGGTTGGAACCGCATTCAAACAACTTCGTTGTTTCCGATGATACTTCTAACTCTAGTGAGGACTTGAGCGATAGTCGTCCCTGTGCCGATTGTGCCGTGAAGGACTCCCCATCGACTTCGTTCGATGCATACATAGACCTGAGTGATTCGACATACACCTTCTTTAACGAGAGCCCGGAAAAGGGTTGGACTTGTCCACCTACATATAGCATAGGAATCATCCTCACCGACAACCTCTTGCGTTCTCGTCTTAATCTAGGGCAATTAAGGTATCTTAGGCACTTTGGGGTTGTTCCATCCAGTAAGGAACCGCCCGATCCGGAAAAGTTCCTTAAAAATAAACAAGCTTCACAGACAGCCTCTAGACACGAGGCCGTGTCCAGGTCAGCACGCCCCCGTGTCCACCCAAAGATTCCCTTCTGATTTTGTCAGAATACGGACAAAAATGTGTCAGGATTCTGTCTGCACACGGGGCCGTGTCCAGCCGACACGGGGCCGTGCGCAACGTACTGTCGTTTTCTATAAATGCAGCCAAGAATCCTGCACATTTGAACCATTCCAGGGACAGAGATTTGGTGAATATTCTCACATACCATCCTAGGTATTTTCTAAAAGAAGTTTCTCAACTATCTTCTTGTCCTTTCCTCTTTTATCCACTATCATCTTCTTCAATTTTTCTCATACTTCCATTAAAGCTTGAACCTTCCATAATTTCAAGCCTTATTGAGATGTTTGTTAGATTTTGTTCATGGAATCTTGCTAAAAATAAGCTCTACAAAAATGTTTTAAGTTGTTTATGTTCAAAAATGCTTTAAAAGTTATGCAAACAATTTAAAACCCCAAGATTCCTTGTTCCTAAATCCTGCAGACATCTGAACACGGGGCCGTGTCCGAAGTACGGGTCCCATAAAATTGAACTCTTTTCGGTATGTTTTCTCAGAATGGCAAGCAGAACAAGCGGAAACTCTTCGTCACATTCCAGAAACAACCGGCAGGGGAGAAGATCGTCAACGGTTGAAGATTCTCTTGTAAACTATGTTTACGCTTTAAGGGAAGCCCTTGATGAAATGACAAGTGTGGAAGAGGCATTGGTTGACCGAATTAATCATTTGACGGTGAGACTAGAAGGATGTCTCCGGGAAGTCAACCTTTTGCACCAAAGGTTGAACATTCTCGCCTCTCCTCCTTTAGTGCCGATTATCACTCAAATGGCATGGAATGTGGTACCGGAAGTCATCATTTCGGCCGAATGGTACACCTTACATCCGGAGCCACCTCGAGACATACTACAAGGGGTTCCGATTGGTGTCGCTCCTCCTCCACAAGATGTTGAGGAACATGAAGCCGCCTCCCTTCTCCCAAGGGAGATAGAAGAATGGCTCTAGCAACATCTAAGGGACACCGCTTGGCTTAGAGTTCTACAAGGCTTTTAGACTGGAAATCTATTTCCGGAATTTTGGTTCTTATTGTAGAAGTAGAGCTCCTTAGGAAGATTTTACGGATCACTTGACCTATCTAATATTAGGACTTTTAACTTTTATTTTCTGCTTTATTTTTCATTTTTTTATGACTATTATGTAATTCTCTCTAGGATTCAATGAATGATGGTTTTAGTTAATTTGGTGTTTGGATGGTGTTGAAATGAATAAAACACACTTGAGATGGCAAAGGATACAAGGGAAGCTTGAACCAGCACCCCATGCAGAAAAACAGGACCGTCCGACAAAATTCTTCGTTTACAGTAAGTTCGGCACGGGCCGTGTCCGCCCAACACGGCCCCGTGCTGCACAGTCTGCAGAAATACCCAGTTCAGGTAAACTGGACACGGGCCATGCTCACCCAACACGCCCCCGTGTCCAGGCTTCTGTTTCCCTTGATTTAATTTTGTTACTGGCACTTGAACACGGGGCCGTGCCCGGACAAAACGGGGCCGTGTTCAGCGCCCAGTAACACAAAATTTTTGCTTTTTCACACCTTTTTACACATTCAATCAACCTAAAAACTTATTTTTTGGACACATTGAGGACAATGTGTAATTTAAGTGTGGGGGGGATGCTAAAACCTTGAATCTTGCAAGTCCTAAATACAAGCCTTACACAAAACTCTATTGGAACCGCTAATCACCCCAAATTTTTTTTTCCAAAAATTTTCATTTTTTTACTTGTCTAGGTTTAACTCGGGAATTTCAAGTTTTAAAAAAGGTTATATTTTTACGAATTTACAACCGATAGCGTCGTGATAAAAAGAACCAACACTATACTACGCCCACGATGGGTGCACTTGCCCATATGTGTGTTTAGTGTTAGTAAATATCGTGTTTTATAAATTTAAAACTTGGCTAAAAAGTGTTAAAGGGCTTAAAATATACACCTAATATATATAACACTTCACACGCATCAAGTTTTTGGCGCCGTTGCCGGGGACACAACGATTTTAAGAAAGTTAGGAATCAACGGCCTAATCGTTTTTTTCTTATTTTTCATTTTTTTAGGATTTTTCTTAATTTTTCAGCTTCTGCAGAACTCAGCACAGGCCGTGCCCGCTGAACACGCCCCGTGCCCAATCTTTGGAACTGGCAATCCTGTTTTAATTCAGACAGTAGCTGAAAACGGGGCCGTGCCCACTCAACACGCCCCCGTGCCCAAGATTCAGTTACTGAAAACAGAACCGTAAGATCCCGACGGTTGGTAATTTCTGACACAAACATGAGTGATACTGATACTTTTTACTTTCGGCACTCTTATGGTACTATGTGGTGTCAATTATATGGTGGTAACCATAAGGAATTAGAATGTTATTTTCTAAATTATAAGCCCCACTATATAGACCCATCATTTCCTTGTATCCTTAAGAGGGGCGAAAGTAAAAATAATCCCTATCTCTCCCTCGAATGCTCCCAACCGGATTTTCTAGGAGAAATGCTTCTCGATGAATTATTTCAATTAGAAGATATAATTCTTAATTGGTTAAAAGAACTTAGGAAAGATTTCAATGATCTTTTCCAAGACAATAGCCAAGAAGAAGGGTTGGAACCGCATTCAAACAACTTCGTTGTTTCCGATGATACTTCTAACTCTAGTGAGGACTTGAGCGATAGTCGTCCCTGTGCCGATTGTGCCGTGAAGGACTCCCCATCGACTTCGTTCGATGCATACATAGACCTGAGTGATTCGACATACACCTTCTTTAACGAGAGCCCGGAAAAGGGTTGGACTTGTCCACCTACATATAGCATAGGAATCATCCTCACCGACAACCTCTTGCGTTCTCGTCTTAATCTAGGGCAATTAAGGTATCTTAGGCACTTTGGGGTTGTTCCATCCAGTAAGGAACCGCCCGATCCGGAAAAGTTCCTTAAAAATAAACAAGCTTCACAGACAGCCTCTAGACACGAGGCCGTGTCCAGGTCAGCACGCCCCCGTGTCCACCCAAAGATTCCCTTCTGATTTTGTCAGAATACGGACAAAAATGTGTCAGGATTCTGTCTGCACACGGGGCCGTGTCCAGCCGACACGGGGCCGTGCGCAACGTACTGTCGTTTTCTATAAATGCAGCCAAGAATCCTGCACATTTGAACCATTCCAGGGACAGAGATTTGGTGAATATTCTCACATACCATCCTAGGTATTTTCTAAAAGAAGTTTCTCAACTATCTTCTTGTCCTTTCCTCTTTTATCCACTATCATCTTCTTCAATTTTTCTCATACTTCCATTAAAGCTTGAACCTTCCATAATTTCAAGCCTTATTGAGATGTTTGTTAGATTTTGTTCATGGAATCTTGCTAAAAATAAGCTCTACAAAAATGTTTTAAGTTGTTTATGTTCAAAAATGCTTTAAAAGTTATGCAAACAATTTAAAACCCCAAGATTCCTTGTTCCTAAATCCTGCAGACATCTGAACACGGGGCCGTGTCCGAAGTACGGGTCCCATAAAATTGAACTCTTTTCGGTATGTTTTCTCAGAATGGCAAGCAGAACAAGCGGAAACTCTTCGTCACATTCCAGAAACAACCGGCAGGGGAGAAGATCGTCAACGGTTGAAGATTCTCTTGTAAACTATGTTTACGCTTTAAGGGAAGCCCTTGATGAAATGACAAGTGTGGAAGAGGCATTGGTTGACCGAATTAATCATTTGACGGTGAGACTAGAAGGATGTCTCCGGGAAGTCAACCTTTTGCACCAAAGGTTGAACATTCTCGCCTCTCCTCCTTTAGTGCCGATTATCACTCAAATGGCATGGAATGTGGTACCGGAAGTCATCATTTCGGCCGAATGGTACACCTTACATCCGGAGCCACCTCGAGACATACTACAAGGGGTTCCGATTGGTGTCGCTCCTCCTCCACAAGATGTTGAGGAACATGAAGCCGCCTCCCTTCTCCCAAGGGAGATAGAAGAATGGCTCTAGCAACATCTAAGGGACACCGCTTGGCTTAGAGTTCTACAAGGCTTTTAGACTGGAAATCTATTTCCGGAATTTTGGTTCTTATTGTAGAAGTAGAGCTCCTTAGGAAGATTTTACGGATCACTTGACCTATCTAATATTAGGACTTTTAACTTTTATTTTCTGCTTTATTTTTCATTTTTTTATGACTATTATGTAATTCTCTCTAGGATTCAATGAATGATGGTTTTAGTTAATTTGGTGTTTGGATGGTGTTGAAATGAATAAAACACACTTGAGATGGCAAAGGATACAAGGGAAGCTTGAACCAGCACCCCATGCAGAAAAACAGGACCGTCCGACAAAATTCTTCGTTTACAGTAAGTTCGGCACGGGCCGTGTCCGCCCAACACGGCCCCGTGCTGCACAGTCTGCAGAAATACCCAGTTCAGGTAAACTGGACACGGGCCATGCTCACCCAACACGCCCCCGTGTCCAGGCTTCTGTTTCCCTTGATTTAATTTTGTTACTGGCACTTGAACACGGGGCCGTGCCCGGACAAAACGGGGCCGTGTTCAGCGCCCAGTAACACAAAATTTTTGCTTTTTCACACCTTTTTACACATTCAATCAACCTAAAAACTTATTTTTTGGACACATTGAGGACAATGTGTAATTTAAGTGTGGGGGGGATGCTAAAACCTTGAATCTTGCAAGTCCTAAATACAAGCCTTACACAAAACTCTATTGGAACCGCTAATCACCCCAAATTTTTTTTTCCAAAAATTTTCATTTTTTTACTTGTCTAGGTTTAACTCGGGAATTTCAAGTTTTAAAAAAGGTTATATTTTTACGAATTTACAACCGATAGCGTCGTGATAAAAAGAACCAACACTATACTACGCCCACGATGGGTGCACTTGCCCATATGTGTGTTTAGTGTTAGTAAATATCGTGTTTTATAAATTTAAAACTTGGCTAAAAAGTGTTAAAGGGCTTAAAATATACACCTAATATATATAACACTTCACACGCATCAAGTTTTTGGCGCCGTTGCCGGGGACACAACGATTTTAAGAAAGTTAGGAATCAACGGCCTAATCGTTTTTTTCTTATTTTTCATTTTTTTAGGATTTTTCTTAATTTTTCAGCTTCTGCAGAACTCAGCACAGGCCGTGCCCGCTGAACACGCCCCGTGCCCAATCTTTGGAACTGGCAATCCTGTTTTAATTCAGACAGTAGCTGAAAACGGGGCCGTGCCCACTCAACACGCCCCCGTGCCCAAGATTCAGTTACTGAAAACAGAACCGTAAGATCCCGACGGTTGGTAATTTCTGACACAAACATGAGTGATACTGATACTTTTTACTTTCGGCACTCTTATGGTACTATGTGGTGTCAATTATGTGGTGGTAACCATAAGGAATTAGAATGTTATTTTCTAAATTATAAGCCCCACTATATAGACCCATCATTTCCTTGTATCCTTAAGAGGGGCGAAAGTAAAAATAATCCCTATCTCTCCCTCGAATGCTCCCAACCGGATTTTCTAGGAGAAATGCTTCTCGATGAATTATTTCAATTAGAAGATATAATTCTTAATTGGTTAAAAGAACTTAGGAAAGATTTCAATGATCTTTTCCAAGACAATAGCCAAGAAGAAGGGTTGGAACCGCATTCAAACAACTTCGTTGTTTCCGATGATACTTCTAACTCTAGTGAGGACTTGAGCGATAGTCGTCCCTGTGCCGATTGTGCCGTGAAGGACTCCCCATCGACTTCGTTCGATGCATACATAGACCTGAGTGATTCGACATACACCTTCTTTAACGAGAGCCCGGAAAAGGGTTGGACTTGTCCACCTACATATAGCATAGGAATCATCCTCACCGACAACCTCTTGCGTTCTCGTCTTAATCTAGGGCAATTAAGGTATCTTAGGCACTTTGGGGTTGTTCCATCCAGTAAGGAACCGCCCGATCCGGAAAAGTTCCTTAAAAATAAACAAGCTTCACAGACAGCCTCTAGACACGAGGCCGTGTCCAGGTCAGCACGCCCCCGTGTCCACCCAAAGATTCCCTTCTGATTTTGTCAGAATACGGACAAAAATGTGTCAGGATTCTGTCTGCACACGGGGCCGTGTCCAGCCGACACGGGGCCGTGCGCAACGTACTGTCGTTTTCTATAAATGCAGCCAAGAATCCTACACATTTGAACCATTCCAGGGACAGAGATTTGGTGAATATTCTCACATACCATCCTAGGTATTTTCTAAAAGAAGTTTCTCAACTATCTTCTTGTCCTTTCCTCTTTTATCCACTATCATCTTCTTCAATTTTTCTCATACTTCCATTAAAGCTTGAACCTTCCATAATTTCAAGCCTTATTGAGATGTTTGTTAGATTTTGTTCATGGAATCTTGCTAAAAATAAGCTCTACAAAAATGTTTTAAGTTGTTTATGTTCAAAAATGCTTTAAAAGTTATGCAAACAATTTAAAACCCCAAGATTCCTTGTTCCTAAATCCTGCAGACATCTGAACACGGGGCCGTGTTCGCTGAACACGGGGCCGTGTCCGAAGTACGGGTCCCATAAAATTGAACTCTTTTCGGTATGTTTTCTCAGAATGGCAAGCAGAACTAGCGGAAACTCTTCGTCACATTCCAGAAACAACCGGCAGGGGAGAAGATCGTCAACGTTTGAAGATTCTCTTGTAAACTATGTTTACGCTTTAAGGGAAGCCCTTGATGAAATGACAAGTGTGGAAGAGGCATTGGTTGACCGAATTAATCATTTGACGGTGGGACTAGAAGGATGTCTCCGGGAAGTCAACCTTTTGCACCAAAGGTTGAACATTCTCGCCTCTCCTCCTTTGGTGCCGATTATTACCCAAATGGCATGGAATGTGGTACCGGAAGTCATCATTCCGGCCGAATGGTATACCTTACATCCGGAGCCACCTCGAGACATACTACAAGGGGTTCCGATTGGTGTCGCTCCTCCTCCACAAGATGTTGAGGAACATGAAGCCGCCTCCCTTCTCCCAAGGGAGATAGAAGAATGGCTCTAGCAACATCTAAGGGACACCGGTCGGCTTAGAGTTCTACAAGGCTTTTAGACCGGAAATCTATTTCCGGAATTTTGGTTCTTATTGTAGAAGTAGAGCTCCTTAGGAAGATTTTACGGATCACTTGACCTATCTAATATTAGGACTTTTAACTTTTATTTTCTGCTTTATTTTTCATTTTTTTTAGGACTATTATGTAATTCTCTCTAGGATTCAATGAATGATGGTTTTAGTTAATTTGGTGTTTGGATGGTGTTGAAAGGAATAAAACACACTTGAGATGGCAAAGGATACAAGGAAAGCTTGAACTAGCACCCCATGCAGGAAAACAGGACCGTCCGACAAAATTCTTCGTTTATAGTAAGTTCGGCACGGGCCGTGTCCGCCCAACACGGCCCCGTGCTGCACAGTCTGCACAAATACCCAGTTCAGGTAAACTGGACACGAGCCGTGCTCACCCAACACGCCCCCGTGTCCAGGCTTCTGTTTCTCTTGATTTAATTTTGTTACTGGCACTTGAACACGGGGCGTGCCCGGACAACACGGGGCCGTGTTCAGCGCCCAGTAACACAATTTGTTTTTTGCTTTTTCACACCTTTTACACATTCAATCAACCTAAAAACTTATTTTTGGGACACATTGAGGACAATGTGTAATTTAAGTGTGTGGGGGATGCTAAAACCTTGAATCTTGCAAGTCCTAAATACAAGCCTTACACAAAACTCTATTGGAACCGCTAATCACCCCAAAAAAAAATTTTCAAAAATTTTCATTTTTTTTACTTGTCTAGGTTTAACTCGGGAATTTCAAGTTCTAAAAAAGGTTATATTTTTACGAATTTACAACCGATAGCGTCGTGTTAAAAAGAACCAACATAAGAAAATTATGAAAAGGCATGACAAGCTTAGTTAAAATTTAATTATATATACTTGATCACATAAAAACCCATTCCCACAAAAGTGAGTTTTGAGCCTTTATTGAGCATACAAATATATATCTTTAAACTAAATGCTCATTTTTCGTTTCTTGTGTGAATAGCCGCTTGGTTCTTACGACTCCAGAACTTGCCACGACGATACATTCCCGGTCCTTACCAACTTAAACCCGAGTAAGTAAATGATGGAGGCATTAGGACTAACCCTTTTTATTTCTACACCATTATTTTTTCTTTTTTTTACCATCTACCCAAAAATCCCCCTAGTTCCCCTTTGAGCCTAAACATTTTCATTTCATAACCCAAACAAACACCCTTTTACCCACCAAAACCTTTTTCATTTTTAACCCTTTGTTTTATTAACTAGCTCGGTTTCTCATATGACTTTAAAAAAAAAAAAAAGTTGATTATGAAGCAAAAGCAAATAAACAAACAAGTTTATCAAAAATGACTTTGTTTGAAAAATAGCTTCATAAAAATAAAAGTTGAAAAATAGAAAGTCTTACGGAAACCGATACTTGTTACGCTTTTCGCCCTTTTTCTACTAACCACTAACCCAACCACCTACCTTTAACCCAAGCCTAACCCTTCACCCAAAAAGTCCTCTTGATATTTACAAAGGTATATAAGTTAAAAAGGAGGAGGATTGATTGCTTGGCAAGCCTATGGTAGGAGTAAGTTCCATGCTGCTCTCGAGTGATCCACAAAAATACATTTTCGGCCGAGTGTTGAGTGATCCCCGTGAGGTATGTGAACTTGTATATAAATAGAATTTTACAAAGGCATGTTATGCCCTAATAAGTAATTTATCTTATGAAAAGTTTTAAATAAATCATGACGAATAGGATTGTAAATAAATAAAAATAAAACTAAATAAAGAATCTTGGAAATCCCGACACTCTATGACAAGCCCAAAAACCTTCTTTTCTACCCATTCCATTTGGGAGTGTAATAGCCACATATTAAAGAGTTTTGCTTGAGGACAAGCAAAGATTCAAGTGTGTGGGTATTTGATGTGTGCAAAATGCAACATATAAATTACATCAATTGTGGCATAAAACTAACCCTTTTTTAGTACTAATGTTGGAAAAGGTGTTCTTTTGTCTTCCTTTTGTATTTTCAGGATTAAATGAGCTCAAATTAACAAAAGAAGCAAAAAGACATCAAAATCTAAGATAAATACAAGAAAAGGAACAAATGTGACATGCCCAACCCCACGACAGCATCTTCCCAAGCAAAACAAGAAGACAGAAGACTGAACACGCCCCGTGCTCAGCCAGCACGGGGGCGTTGTCACACCCCGACCACGTAAAACAACAAAACGTGGCGGAAACATCGGGGAGTGTTGTAACAGAATCATTGTTTCATAACACATGGAAATTTAAATATTGTTTTATTAAGTACACGAGTTACAATGTCTTGACAATCAAAGAAACATAACATAAATAACTAGTCTTGCATCTTTTATTGTCACTAAGGCCCATGTCCGCCTAAGTGTATCTTGATCAATCCTATGCTTCATTTCCTGAAACACATGTGAAAATAGGTACGTCAGCATAAAAATGCCGGCGAGTACATAGGTTTTGTGAAAATAAGATTCATGACTTCTGTTTAAGAAAATGTTTAGTCATGAACCTTGTAATTTGCTTTGTCTTTGTAAATCATTTGAAAAACAATAAGTTCAGATGATACGTATAAATAAGAGAATAATGCATGGTTAAATGAATAACCATGTAAAATGAGTTTGTATAAGTTAAGTTGTTTGTAAAACAATGTATTGTGAAAAGTATGTTATTTGTATAAAATGTTATATGTCTAATTTGAAATGATTTCAAATAACGCAACGATATGTAATACCATACAATCATTTATATATAGGAAGTACCAGCGGCGTATCCACCATGCTTGTATCGTATTACACACGCCTCGTTAATTAAATCACTTACTCAAACCAAACCAACAATGTAAGATGTCTATGTTTAAACCAACTTCCAAATGTATTGAAATAATATGTTAAAATGTTTATGTCAATATGTAAATCATGTAATGTATAACCAATGTCAAAAGTGTTTATGTGTCAAATGTAAACCATGTAATGTGTAAATCATGTAATATGTAACCAAAATAATATGTATGGCTAGTGAAATGTATCAACTAAACCATATGCACAAGAACATAGTATTGAAGTAAAACTTGGTTTAAATCAAAGTTATGTTCTGTGAAAATGCATGCTATACTGATATAAACATTTATGCGGTATTGTGAAAATTCATACATCCAAGCCTTGCGACAGTCGGATAACTATGTAATAATGAGTTATCAAAAGAATATGTATTTGGATTCGGTCATTCCTTACGTCCAAACAAACCCGAGATTTCAGGAATGGGATTTGTCAAGTCCTATGGTACCACTACCTACTACCGAGCGGCATGATCGGTGTTAATGAATGTACATTGTCTCATTTAAACAAACCAAATGTCATAACAAAATGTAAGCATGTGGTGAAAACAAATGTACTAAGTATGCAAATAAATGAACATACATAGCATGTGATGTGATGTGAAACGATGTACTAAGTATGAACTAAATGAACATACATAGCATAAAATGTAATGTAAAACGATGTACTAATAGTGTACTAATGAACATAGCAAGCATATGATATGAAAACATGGAAAAGCATGAAAGTAACAGGTAGGCACATGTGTTTCACCCCAAAATGTTTGGAAAACAGTAAAAGAGGGGTCTATGTACTCACTTGAGATTGCTCAGAAGTCCTAAGATAACCACCAAGCAATGCTAGAGATCTCGGAATATCAAACGACACCTAATATAGGTAACTACATTAATAAACCGGACCTAAATCGGAAGATCGGATAGAATGAGGGATCGTAAACCAAATGAGTATGGGAACTTATGTAGTATGGTTTAACAAAGCCTACATACTAAATGAAACCTAACCTAAGTGCTTACGACCCATTACGACCCGTTTAGGTAGCTTATGCTACTTTAACGCGTCGTTCGCGTAAAACGCGTTCGGACCGCCTAACTAGTCCTATGACAAGTAACATATGCCTTAACATGTCTAATATTGTTGTCAAATCAGTTTAGATGTCAAAATTTATGTTACATATGCTTAAAATGAATTTTGGCGTCAAAAGGGCATTTTGGTAATTTACCTAAGGCATATAAGCTACCTATCGTACAACTACTTAAACGAAGCGACCATAAGGTATAACCTCGGAAGGTTATTCCCTATATACTATGGTCACCTAATGTGCTTGGTCGGATCCTAATGATCGACCAAACGGGTCGGGTTCGAAAGTATAAGCGATTGTTTAGATCGCTTACCTTACGACCCTAAATAAGCACTAAACTAAAAGTGACGAGCTAAGCATGTTAAAACATGCTTAACTAAGTTTAGAAAACAGATTTGGTATCAAAACAAATGGTCTTGATACCCACAAGTAGTTTGGTTACAAAATACGCAAGAATACGTATTCTGACCGAAACTACGGCTCGTCACTGAGCCTAGATAACGTGGTAATCAGTAGGTATAGTCACTAGGGACTATAACCATCGTGATCACGCTCACGTTATGAAGTTCAAACGAACTTCGCATCGACCATAAACTGGTCAATGCAGAAAGTCAAACAAAGTTCGACTTTCGGACTCGAAAAGCAAAAAAGAACGAATGAACACTTACGAAGGGTCCCCGAATGATAATCTAGATCAAAATAGCTCAGGTATGAAACAAAGGTTTCAACTTAGAGCACAAATGATCAGATTCTAGTGAGAAATGAAGTTGGGGTATGTGGGTATTTATAGTAAATGGACAACCGTTAGGATCATTTCTTGGAAAAGGGGGCACGATCTAAGCCGTACACTTGTTGGAAAGTTGTGGTAACTCATTTGCCATCCACCATAAGAGTTTGACACTTGGCACTTGGCCTTTGGAGAGTGTTAAGGGCTGTTAAAAGCTGAAAAAAAACGTTTTGCTGCATCTGGCCCCTGTTTACGGACCTAGTTTGGCAGATTTACAGTTTCAGTCCCTGCAACCTCAAAACTTGGTTTTCGATGCGTTTTTTTGACACGTTTAAGCCCCGTTAACCCCATTTCAAAGCTCTAAAATGAAGTTAAAGTATAGGGAACTTAAAATGTGTTCAAAAATATCTCGGGTGTCGGTTCGTTTAGCCGTACGGTTACGTTGTTCGGTTAATTACGACAGAATGCGCGTAAGCGCGAAAAATGATCCAAATGGCGTGACGAATGGATTTTTCTTATGCCAAACACTAAAATAAAATATTTTAGTGCTTACATAAATTTTTGGATGTCCGGATGTATTCAGAACGTAAGTTATGCACGAAAATGCAAACTTGTGCACTTTTTGACGCTTTTAGTACCTGAATGAGCCAAAAGTTTATTTTAGCACACCGAACCCCTCAAAGCCTATTTCTAAGCTATATAAAGGATATTTAAGGTGTGTTTAACTTATGGTCATGTTCCGGAATGTCTGTTACAGTTCAAATTGGCATACTTTCGCAGTTTGTCAAGTTTAGTCCCTGTAAGCGAATTAACTTGTTTTTGCCATACCAAAGCCTTCAAAACTTATTTCTAAGTTATGTAAAGGTTATTTAAGGTATGTTAAGCCTATGTCACTATTCCGGAGTGTTTGTTGCATTAAACTGGTTATATTTACGCATCGGTGCGCGTATAACCTTCCAGAAAGCGATTTAGAGTTTGGAATTGAACAAAAATTGATATGTGCAAATGATACACATATTTTTACAAATCCCAAGTATGAAATATAATATTTCATTGGTTCGGTATTTGTTTGATGGCCGTGGAGGCACAGGTGTTACAGGCGTGCCCAAGTGTCAGTAGAAAAGACAAAGTGGTAGAAGCTTCTATTGCCCACCACGGGGCCGTGCTCAGCGGACACGGGGCCGTGGTCAACTATAAGATTCGCACAATCCAGGAAAATCTTCATAGTACAAAGATTCTTCTGCACACGGGGTCGTGCTCAGCGGACACGGGGACGTGGTCAACTAATAAGACAAGCTGTAATAAATGAAGAAAGAGAAGGATGTGGACACGAGGCCGTGCCCACTGGACACGGGGCCGTGCCCGAGCTTATGTTCAGCCTATAAATAGGAGTGCTTGGCTCAAGCTCAAACCATCCCTTGGCACACCACCTCTCTCACACTTCACCCACCACCCACCACCACCATAACACCATCATCCACCACCATCATCCATTGTCCATCATAGAGTGTGTGAGTCATCTCGGGATCCAAGATTGATCGTAAGAGTTCTTGACAATCAAGGCCATGTTTGCCTAAGTCTCTTACATCACTTGGTGAAGACAAGTGTCTAGTGTAATACTTTTTATTTCTAATCTTTTCGCACTTTTTATTTGGTTTTGTATTAATGACTTTAATAACTAGTTTCTTATGTTGAAGGTGATTCTTCCTTATCGTTTGTCCGTGGTGTCTTAACATTATTTTACTGTCTATATAAAATAAAAGATTTTCACCATTCATATCTCCACGGTCTATATGGAGGTATGTTGGCTACCTGGTCGGGGGTTAAGGGAACGGTTTGGTAAGAGTCTTGCCATTGTTCAGCGTTTAGAGGTCCTGCAATGGACCTGAGTCAAATTTAGTAGGACCTCCTTCAATACTTAACGGTATTGGATGGCGGGGGTCCAAACTCTTTGATCCCCTCATAAGTTAAACTCGGCTATTTAGGACTGTATCCCTGCTGACTCAGACTACTTAGTCGAGGGTAACGTCACCTCCAAAAGAGGGGCCTACCATTATTTGCATTAATAACTTAATTCATTGTCTTTCAATAATCCGACCCTTTAGGATTGTATCCTTGCTGACTCAAACTACTGGGTTGAGGGTAACGTCACCTTCAAAAGAGGGGCCTACTACAATAACTAAGATAATCTCCTAAATAAGTGCAAAAGTGCGGAAATAATCAAAGGTTACACTATACACGAGTCGGAACCAAGTGATTCATCTTGTCTATCTGTTTTTTCTTTTATTTTTATTTTTCAGCATTTTAATTAGTTTTTATTTTTTTTCTTAGCTTAAAACCTTTTTTCTAAACTTTTTGATTTGATTAGACGTTGAGGATAAACCGGTACTAAAAGCTCTTGTTTCCTTGGACGACCTCGGTATCTTACCAACACTATACTACGCCCACGATGGGTGCACTTGCCCATATGTGTGTTTAGTGTTAGTAAATATCGTGTTTTATAAATTTAAAACTTGGCTAAAAAGTGTTAAAGGGCTTAAAATATACACCTAATATATATAACACTTCACACGCATCACCGTTAAAACAACCAAACCATAGTAAGCAAAACGGAAGTTAACTTTATTCTTTAATAAGATACCTTATTTTCATAGTTAAGTCAATTTGATCTAGAATATTAATTTCATTGGATTCAAATTATATATCTACACACACGTTATTTAACTAGGTAATCTTTACATTACATTACATTACATTTCATTAATTTCATTGTTATATATTTCTTAAATGAAAAAGCTTATTTGTACTGTGAGAAAGTATTGGTGATTGCACTATAACGTATATTGTGAGAAAGTTAAGCTCTACTACTTACGGTATGTGTATATAATGTATACATGTGTGGTCCCTCGGGGATAAAAGTGAAATTGAATTAATTTTAACGTTATTTTATTAATTTCGTGAAAATAACGTTAAAATCGGTGGGCGACTGATCATGTATCATGTAGTGGCGTTGATAACCGAAAGACAAGAGGGTACATGCACAAATCGGCCTTTGTCCCGATTGTTGAGTGTTATGTGCCTCATGTGCAAGGCTTTATACAAAACTACTATCGAGTCGGAGGTCTTACTGGAAGCAATCTCTCTATTCATACGGGGTAGAGGTAAGAGTGTCTACATCTTACCCTCCTCAGACTCTACCTTAGTTTTGCTATTAGTGAGATTTACTGAGTATGATGATAATGATGTATTCTGAGACAATATTGGTGATTCTAGAGCTATCAAGTTATTTCAGGATAATTGGATTTAGTTGAAGACTAAGTGACAAGTCAGAACAGTCATCGATACGAGTTAGGAGGTATTGATTATATGTATGTTCAAATTACTAACGTTATGAGGTTCGAAACCACTGACCATGAAAGTTCCAAGGGGATACAGCCCATAACGATGCTTCATTTGAAAAAGGTGGTCGAGGGTTGTGGGAAAAGGTGGGTAGGGTTGCGCTAAAAGGTACCATAACGATACTTCATTTGAAACACAGGGATAGCTAAAAGTTGCATTAAAATTGATCTCACTGGAATAAGTAGGGCTGACCCATGGATGGCAACGTGGGCGACCCTTTAGAACCCACTCTCCCATGGGCCCAAATTTTAATTTTTTTTAAATGTAAACCCTCTAATAGAAAGTTTGAAAATTAAAGAGACGGCAAATTGATGAAGGGGCGTTAATAGCCCGAGGGCCCATTTTTTCTAATCGCTCAAGGCACCCAAATCCTGAGGGATTATTAGGGATGACCCTGGAAATAAGTAGCAAGTTGCAAGTTGCTACTGCTCGATAAGAACTTGGTTACTAAAGGTCGGTGGCAAGTTCCTACTATTTGGTAGCAAACTGTACCTAAGTAGCAACTAAGGTGCCGTAGCAACTCAGTACTTTGGTAGCAACATAGAATTTTGCTAGCAATGGAGTTGTTACCAGCAGTGTTGAATTTGCTGGTAACCTAACTAGGAGTGTGCAGTTTATTATTTTCTGAATCGATGCTCATTCTCATTGATAATGGCAAATATATAATACAGGATATAAAGATGAGTATGGAAACTAAATCACCTAATGAAAAGGCTATATCTGTACATAAACACATATACAATATATTTACTAACAGACCCCCGCAGTTTGAGCCGTAGCCGGACGAAGGCACAAACTGAATCTGAAACGTGTAAACAGCTGATTTGACAGGCCTTTTGTGAAAATGTCGGCGTACTGATAATCAGCAGGAACGTGAAGGACGCGGACTTCACCAATACGAACCTTGTCACGGACAAAATGGATGTCAAGTTCAACGTGTTTAGTGCGTTGATGTTGAACAGAATTCTGTGTGAGATAAACAGCAGAGATGTTGTCGCAGTAAACTACAGTGGCTTGCTTGACTTGTAAACCGAGTTCAAGTAAAAGGTTGCGAATCCAACTAGCTTCAGCAAACGCATTCACGATATTCAGCTTCAGCACTTGAACGAGCGATTGTTTGCTGACGCTTTGAGCTCCACGAGACAAGATTGTCCCCTAAGTATATACAGTAACCAGAAGTGGAGCGCCTCGAATCTGGGCACCCGCCCCAATCCGCATCAGAGTAAGCGGTTAGTGAAAGAGATCGAGACGGGTTGATGTGCAGGCCGTAATCAAGCGTCCCTTTGATGTAACGAAGAATGCGCTTGAGTAACTGAAAATGAGGTTCCCGTGGATCATGTATAAAGAGGCAAACCTGTTGGACCGCGTACGAGATATCCGGACGGGTAATTGTCAAATACTGTAATGCACCAGCGAGACTACGGTAGAGAGTGCCATCAACAACTGGAGAACCAGAGGAGGCGTTGAGTTTGGAGCCGACCTCAACAGGTGTAGTGCAAGGTTTGCAATTCACCATGTTTGCCCTGTGCAAGATGTCATTCGCATAAGTAGAGTGCGAGAGAATGAGACCCCCGTTCTTGTGCTCGACCTTGATACCGAGGAAGTGATGAAGTGCCCCAAGGTCGGTCATAGCAAATTCCGCCTTGAGGGTAGTAATAATATTCTGAAGCAAAGTGGAATCAGAGGCCATTAGAATAATGTCGTCAACATATAGCAAAAGATAAGCCTTTTGACCCCCTTTGTTAAACACAAAAATAGAAGTGTCGCACACGCTGCTTTTGAAACCGCACTTAATAATAAAGTTTGAAAACCGTTGATACCACGCCTGTGGTGCCTGTTTCAGACCATATAGTGACTTCTTCAACCTGCACACAAAACCTAGATTATTCTGATCAACAAAGCCCGGGGGCTGATGCATGTAAACAGTTTCATTTAGATGACCATGAAGGAAGGCGTTTTTCACGTCAAGCTGGTGAACGGGCCAGGATCTAGAGACGGCGAGACTTAACACAGTCCGAATGGTGGTCGGTTTGACCACTAGGCTAAAGGTCTTGTCACAGTCAATACCAACCGTTTGGATTTTACCATTCACAACAAGTCGGGCCTTATAGCGTTCCAACTGACCAGATGCTAAAAATTTATGTTTGTAGAGCCACATGCACCGAATTATGGGCGCAGAGGTAGGTCTCGGCACTAAGTCCCACGTTTGATTCTCCTATAAAGCTTTGTATTCGGCGGCCATGGTCGCGTTCCAATTTGGATCCTTAAGGGCATGTAGGTGAGATTTTGGTAACGGGGAAATGGACGGGGTGACGGTCGACAGGTTGAGAGGGATACGAGGCTTGACAATGCCGGCACGGCTACGTGTCGTCATGGGATGGGTCGGGTGGTTATTGGCTGGCGGGTCGGTGGTTTGGGCTGGTGTGGAGGAGACGGGTTGGGTCGGAGATTCGGGCAATGTTGGGAATGGGCCGAATTGGGGAGGAATTGGTAGGTCGGATGCTGCCGGTTGGGTAACGGGCTGCTGGGAGTTGGGCTCGGGTGTGGGATGGGATGGAGATGGGCCGAAGCCTGGTGGGCCGGGAGGAGGGGGTCCAAACCGGGAGGGAAGAATGGGTAAATAGGGGGCTGGTCATCGCAGAAGGATGGAGACGGTTTGGGCTCAGGGGAATCGGAAAGAGGAAACATGGTTTCGAAAAAGGTCGCGTGTCTAGAGAAAATGGTTTTGCCGGTAGAGAGTTCGAGACACCGGTAACCACGATAATTAGCAGGATAGCCCAAAAAGACACACAAAGAGGATTTGGGGTGTAGTTTGTGAGGACGAGTGGCGGACTCATTGGGATAGCATGCGCAGCCAAAGACACGAAGGTGTTCATATGAGGGATGTCGACGGTAGAGGGCCGCACATGGAGTGAGGTTATGTAAGGTTTTGGTGGGTAGGATATTGTGCAGATAGCAAGCGGTGTGGATGGCCTCGACCCAAAATTTTGAAGGTAGTGAGGCATGAACAAGAAGGGAGAGCATGATGTCGTTGAGACGGCGAATCATACGCTCCGACTTCCCATTTTGTTGGGACGTGTGAGGACACGAAAAACGAAATTGTATTCCGTGAGTATTGGCGAACTCAAGGAATTTGTGGTTATTAAACTCCCCCCCCCCCCCATAGCACACTGAAACTGTTGGATTTTTAGTTTAAATTGAGTTTGTACAAACGCATAAAAGTCAGGAAATTTGGTAAACACTTCCGATTTGTATTTCAATGGATACACCCAAGCGTATTGAGTGAAATCATCGATAAGCACCATATAGTACTTGTAACCTGCGGTACTAGCAACCGGTGAAGTCCATAAGTCACAATGAACAATAGAAAAAGGCATAGATGTACTAGTGATAGAATCAACAAAAGGAAGTCTTTTAATTTTAGCTAACTGGCACGGATGACAAAACAAAAGAAACATCAAGTTTATTACAAGGTAAAAACTTATGAGAACTAAGAAAATCCATAACATGACGACCCGGGTGGCCGAGACGGTCATGCCAAGACTGAGGGGAAGAGACGGAGACAAAAGCGGTTGCCAGTGAATTCTTGGTGAAGTAATAGAGACCACTCGAGCTATTGTGGCGGCTCAGGGGCGTGCCATCCTTGTAATGCTTCACAGAAAAACCAAAGGGGTCAAATTCAACTAAAACACAATTGTCAATGGTAAACTGTCTAACCGAAATAAGGTTTTTAATAAAGAAATGGAAGGTTTTATTTGGAGTGTGAAGGGTAGTGTCACCGGATCCAAGAACTGGTAAGCGGTTCCCATTACCAACCAACACGGATTTTATGTGAGAAAACGGAGACATAGTATAGATCATACCTTGGTCAAGAGTGACATGAGATGTGGCCCCCGTATCCATATCCCAATTCTCATCCTCTGGGTCAAGAGACACCGCCTGGAAAGCCTGTGCAATCTGAGTAGGGTCTAAGGCATCAAAGTCAGTGAAATGTGCCTGTGCTTGCGAACCCTGTGATGGTGTCGGTGGTGTTTGGGTCTGAGTCGGGTGCTGCTGAGTCGGGGCAGGGACTGTTGGACCGAAGGGAGCCCAAGGTTGGTTCCAGGCAGAGGTGGTTGGGTAAGGACAAGGGGGTGGTGTCCAGTAGGGTGGAGTAGGCCAGTAGGGGTAGGGCGATGGTGGAGTGGGGTAGGAGGAGTAGCGGTTGTAGGTTGCCGGGTTTGGGTGGGTGTTGTGGGGAGGGTTCCGAGGGCCAGAAGCACGGCCGCGTCCCCTGTTCCGAGACGTATTGAGCCGGCCCCTAGAGTCCCGAGAACCATCCCTGGTTGGGTCACGAGGTGGGGGTGCAGGGGCGGAAGCGGGTGGTGGTGTGGGTGTTGTCTGGGCAGCGGCAACCACAGGGGAACCATCCATTATTTCACGAGCAGCACGACGACGTTGATCGTTCAATAGCATCTCGCACGCCTCTGGCCAAGGGGGTTGCGATTGGTTAACCAGAGAGCCCATGGTATCGAATTCAGCGGGAAGTCCACGTACCATCTGAAGAAGCAACCGTTTGTCATCAATAGGCGTGTCGAGCAGATCGTTCAACTGATCAGCTAATTCCCGTAGTTTCTGAAAATAGGCTTCCAAGGACGGGTGATTTTTGAGTGCCATATTGGCAAACTCATGTTCTAAGGCGGCAATTTGAGCGCCTTTATTGTTATGAAACTGGTTCTGGATACGAATCCAAGCTTGATGAGCAGTGGAGTTGTCGGTAAGCACCTGTTTAAGCAAGTCATTAGACAAGGTACTGTAAATCCACTGGAGGACGATTGAATCAATCTCCAACCAGGAATCATAGGTGGGATCGGTTTTTGCGGGTGGCGGCGTACCGTCAATATGAGCAAGAACCCGATAGCCGCGAGCATGTAAAGTAAATAAGCGAACCCATGAAGTATACGAAACCTTCACGCCATCAAGAACGCGAACCTTCTGCTGGATATTGGTGACTGCATAAACAGGGTGGAGTTGGGTTTGGGATGATTTCGGTGGTGGTGGGTTGGCGTCGGTGGTGGTGATGGGTGCATCAGGGCTGGTCATGATGTGGCTGGGTTGGGAGACTGTCTGGCAGAAAACACCAAGACAGGAAACAAAAAGAAACGAGCGCTGCAAGTATCCGGCCGAAGTCGGAGATGCAGAGGAGGACGACCGAGGTCGATTGTGTGGTGGCGGCTAGGGTTCAGAGCAAATTTTGCTCTGATACCATATTATTTTCTGAATCGATGCTCATTCTCATTGATAATGGCAAATATATAATACAGGATATAAAGATGAGTATGGAAACTAAATCACCTAATCAAAAGGCTATATCTGTACATAAATACATATACAATATATTTACCAACACAGTTTACGGTTTTAATCCTTCGAATTTCACAAAGAACTTCCCGTTCTTAGAAGAAAACTTTATGTATTTTCTAATAATTGGTTTTGTACATACAAAAGATTTTAATCTAAAAGGAATCTCTATATACAATTAAGAAAGTATATGTATGAGTCAAATGAAATCGTAACCTACAAGAGTGAGATTTTCATATCTTGAAAAGAATGATAAAATTAGCACACGATGGCATAAAGCTTTTACGTTTGTCTAGGCATGATGAGTTGAGTATGATTGGAACTCTTCGGAAGTTTCATAAGGCAACTGCATAACTAAACCCGTTCAAAAAAACCCTTTGGTCTGAAACTACCATGTTTAAGTGGCACTTAAAGTGCAATTCACTATATTAATGTAAGGGTTAATGGATTTAAACACTCCCAACTATGGCCATTTGGCCGATGGCACTCTCAACTTTCACTTTGGCTCAGACCACTCCCAACTTAACACTTAGGTTGTCATGGCACCCCCTCGTTAAATATTCACTAACCAGGTTAGCCTATGTGGCAATTTTATCTGATGTGGCATGTATGATGTTTCATTTGAATATGATGTGGCCAATTATTTTTTTAAAGGAAATCTATATAATAATTATTATATTTAATATATATATATATATATTATATGTGTATTTATATATGCAGAGCCCCAAAATTCACCTAAATTTCCCCAATTCAATCGAAATCTCTAATTCAATTGCACCCGAAATCCACTTTACGAATTCAATTAGCCAAAAATCCAGTTTTCATTCAATTAACCCTAAACACGATCGGTTCCGATGACCCCAAATCATCATCTTCCCCAATCTTCAACCGATCGTACACTATTCACTCTATACCCACCGATTCCACAAAACCTAACCCTAATTCTTCACTCCAACGCTCCGATTCCGTCAAGAACTTCCCCGATTCAATCAAAGGCAAAGTCATAAAACGAATCGTCTGCAATTCGATTAGCTGGAACAGAGGATCGTGTGGTGATCTACTTCACGAGCTTACGTGGAATCCGAAGAACGACGAAGATTGTTACGCAGTAAGAATGATTTTGAAGTTCTTTAGGGTTTATATCGACGAACGAGATGTTTCAATGGACTCTGCGTATAGAAATGAGTTGTTAAACATCTCCGTCGGCCACCGCCACCACCACCGCCGCGGCTCCACCACCACCCCCGCCGCGGCTCCACCTCCACCACCACTACCAGACACGAGAGAGGGGTGCTTGTTTTGAGTGTTTTGCCTGATTTGGGGTTCAATTTAATGATTTGGGGATTGATTTAGGTTTTATAGGTGGGTGGGTGTGGTGGTGATGTAGAGGTGCAGCGGTGGTGGGCGGTGTGGTGCTCACGGTGATGAAGGTGGAGGCGTTAAATAATCACTAACCTGTTGAAGGTGGAGCTGTGGTGGTGACGGTGGTTTGCAACTTGAGAGATTGGGAGGAGATGATAGAGAGAGAGGGATGTTTAAGTACAGAGGAGAGAAGATTTATATATTACTTGAGCTCCACATCATCTTGCCACCTCATAAAAAATAAGCCATGTCATCAAAAATTGAACACGTAAGCAAAAAGAACTAACCTGGTTAGTGAATATTTAACGAGGGGGTGCCATGACAACCTAAGTGTTAAGTTGGGAGTGGTCTGAGCCAAAGTGAAAGTTGAGAGTGCCATCGGCCAAATGGCCATAGTTGGGGGTGTTTAAATCCATTAACCCTTAATGTAATAATGTTTCTTGCTAGCTATATATAACCGGAGGTAGAGGATCCTGTAAAAAGTGCTCAAAGTGTGAGAAGTGTATTATAACACTATATATAATACTATATAACACCATATAAACACTGTATAACAATATGTAACACCATATAATACCATATAACACTTTGTAACACTATATATCATTATATAACAAATATAACACTATAGGTTGTCTGATAGCATGTCTATGATAGATGTATAGTGTTATATATGTTATATAATGATATATAGTGTTACATAGTGTTATATGGTATTATATGGTGTTACATATTGTTATACGGTGTTTATATGGTGTTATATAGTATTATATATGGTGTTATAATACACTCCTCACACTTCTCACACTTTAGGCTATTTTTACACTATCCTTACCCTATAACCGGATATATCATTTTCTTAAACTTTTTGTCAAGTTGTAGCTCGTGTACGACAAAAAGACATTGGAATAATGTTCTGTTTTTTTTTTAAGTGAACTTCATTAAAAATGCACAACCCGAGTTACAAATTTAAAAACACCACTCCTCCCAAGTTACAAATCTATGCTTGGGTCTATTTTTAACCAAAGAAAGCTCACCGCCTTAATATCGCTATAAATATCTTCAACTTTCACCGCAATGTTGGAGAAAACCTTCTCATTCCTAGCTTTCCAAAACCTCCAACAAGCAATAATCACAATCCCCTGGTACGCTTCCTTTTCCTTGCTCGCCAATCCACAGTGGTTGTAATTCTCCAAAATATCCCGAAACAAAAAAGCATAAAGAAAAGAAGTTTTGCACCACGTACTAACTTTTTACCAAAGAACCGTAAATGTTAAAACAAATATTTAGAACCTTCACTATGGGGTGTGGAGGGGCTTGGGTTGGGGGCATTGTTTGACATGTGGTGAGGGTGGAATCCACAAGCTAATACTCAAAAACTAGAGGTGTGGTGGGACGTCGCTTAGCTGGGCGTGGCCAGCCATGTAGAATTTTTTTTTGTTTAAACTAAATAAAAGTTCATTTAATAAAAATAACTCACTAATTAAAATAAAAGATTACACAGAATATTTTAAAAAACTACAACGAAAATTAAAAAAAAACCTATATAAAATAAAAAAAAAACATAAAATTAAAAACTACTTAAAAGTTACTCCATGTTATATTTTTTTTTTATTATTTCTTCTTTCATTTCCAACGTCATTGCCAATTGTGGGCCGGTAAGGTGATCGACAGTTGGAATTTTTCCTGATCTTGATCCTTTGTTGTTGAAGTTAAATGTATCAATTTTGGTATTAAAATCTTCCAACTGCTCGGTGTACACCTCTTTACCCGAGGCCAAACCCAGGGCCGAACCCGATCTCGATCTTTGAAGCCGCTTTTTTGACGTGTCTCTACCGAGTGGGCGGGAAGGAGAATTATCAAAATCATCCAAATTAAGATCAAACTCTTGATCATGAGCATCGGACTGAGCTTGGGACGAGGGTCGTAGCCGTGGTTATAAGGATGCATTGTAGGATGTTGTGGGTTGCTTTTATAAAAAATAAAGAGATATGGTAGAAGAAATAGAGAAATGGTAAAAATTGTAAAAAATGGTGGGTATTTACATATTGGTTTAATATGTAAATAATTTTTTTTAAACTAGTCGTTTGGCAACGGCTACCCTCAATTTAAACCAGTAAACCACAGCCCGTCATGTCACCCCCCCCCCCCCCCCCCCGGCCCACGCCAGGCACAATCTCCACACCAAGCGGGCAACGCCAACCCCAACGCTAAGCCAGGGTGGTATAGTGAGCATTAAACCCCTCTTCACCGCTCCAACCCACTGCCCACACCCCCATAGTCTAAATATACCACTTTGTATACTAAACTATCAAAACATGGGTTTATGCAAGGGCATGTTCAATACAGAACTAGAAAACTGTGAATGACACATAATAATGTTTGGACATAGTGCTCTGCCAATTTAATAAGAAAGACGTAAACTTTAACACAATCGTCTTAGGTATTTAAACTAAATCAAAATATAGAAGGGAGGACGGGGTGTAGGCCGTCCATACCCTCCACTGCACCAATCGCAGCCCGCCACCTCCACTACCCGCACACCACAGCGCTAAAACCCGCCACCTCCACTACCCGCACACCACAGCGCTAAAACCCCTCCCTCTGGCGGTGGCACCCGGGAACGCCCTCTCTCCTCAACATCTCTCTCACATCTCCTTTTCGGCCACTATCACCTGCCTGTGACTACCATACCGGCAAAGCCCACCCGATACACCGGCACCGGTGTTACCAGCACCACCCGAGAACACCCCGACCAGCTAAGAGTTTATGCAGGGTTTTCTAAGTTATCTACTTATTGTTCCTCTATTATATGTATGTCTTGTTGGCTGTTGTTACTACTAGATGTCAGACCCTCCATTGAGATGGATTTAACTCTCTTTTTACATGTGATCCTGTTGTGATATTTTCATTTGTTATTACTTCTAGATAGTTTCACAAAACAAAACATATTTCAGTTATCCATCTCATCAATCATAGAAGGATCTTTGTTTTGGTCGGGCCTCCACCCTCACACGTTCGTAGTCAAGAAGACCTTTTACAACCAGCATTTTTAATTATAAATTATAAACATCTTAAATAATTACCCTTTTAACCAAACAAACTATTATCTTTAAACCTAGTTTTCATCATCATTAATTCGGTACCGGTTCTTGATATTTAAGTAAAGATATTAGATGTAGAAAGATAATGATTTACATATGTTCTCTCTAGATTTACATTAATTCGATACCGGTTCTTGTTATTTAAGTTGTATGTTGAGTTCATGAATAACTAGATGCAAGTCATTTGGTCCCGGAGCTAATCGGTATCATACATACCAAAAGGTAACTGTTCCGATACAGTTTGTACATAAACTCCGGATTCCCTCCAAGGTGTAAAAATGCCCAAACCACACGTCAATATGGAAAAGGTTAATGCGCAAGTAGAATATCATACACACCATCAAACACGTTTTTTTACCACCACAAGTTCTTACGATCTTACATACGACATTTATGATTCCGTTCAAACTTTTTTTTTTCAAGTGGAGTATCTACGCAAAGAAAAACATTACCGATAGCCTTAGGACGGATAGGTCTCGCTCAAGCTGCTTCAGCAAATCCAACGCGTGACTTACCAAAATCAAACACCGTGTGATATTGACCCATAAAAACATCTCCAAGGATCCTGCAACAAAACACCAAGAATCAGAAATGGCATTCCAGGAGGAACGATTTAATACGTGTCAGGTTAACCCATAAACAGTTTTGTCACCCCTTTCTACTTCATAAATTACCATGATATTAGATATTAATATACTTGATCTTAACATTCTAAACAAAGCAATTCAAGAGGTAATAAGCATATAAACACAGTACCAAAGAGGTCCACGAGGAGGGGCGACATCCAAAGCAGTGAAACCACTTATGCATTGCGCTACTTCTCCCTCACCGACTTTGAGAATGTACTGATCCATCATAAGGAAAAATACTAGTTAAAATAACCGAGATATTAATTATATCACCTAGAAAAGGATATTTTAATTAAAAAGTGTCGTTATCACCTGTTCTGGGGTGAGATCAAAAGTTTTACCGCCAATAGTAAAGGCGATATTAGGCATGTTGGAAAGACTCTGGCAATCCACTGCAGATTCTCCCATTGGACTGGGTATTCGATCACACAACTGCATTTAGATAAATGAAAAACTCAGACCCAATACTCTATATATGGGTTGTGTGTTCTGGTTTCTTTCTTTGATCACAGATATTACTTCACCTCATTGACATAATTAATTATGCTATCTTCAGTCTGGTTTCGTTTAAGTTGGCTTTGCATCCAAACAACAGCCATCTCACAGAATGTACAAATCCCGTCATTTAATCCAGCAGAAGACTTCCCATTATTCTTGTCAACCACACTCTCGATTATTGAACTGTTAAAAATAACTGTTAGTAACAAACGGTGATGACAAAAGTTTACGCAACTTGCAATTTGAGACTGACCTAACATCTCGTGAACCGTCAAAAGTGCATAAATTCATCTGAGAACAGATTTTATCAGGTTGCGCCTACAGAATATCACAACATATTCAGGTTGGATGTCGGAAGTTTTATGAAATAAACTATCAAACATGCTTGTGCGTATAAATGGCATTATGCTGGTACCTCAGATAAGAGCATTTCTATTATAGTCTTTCCGTACTGATCAACCAATGTCTTGCATTGCTGGCTCATTACTCCCGCAGCACCGATTGCGTGATTGATTTGAGTGATGATGGTCTATAGAGAGTTTTGACATTTTTAGCGTAGTCATAGATAGGCTAGCTAGCATAATTGAAATTAGCAAAAGATAAAACCGAAATAGAAGCATGTAATTTTTTAGTAAAATGCCATTTTCGTCCCTGAGGTTTGGCCAGTTTTGCGACTTCCGTCCAAAGGTTTGGTTTTCCACTTTTCGATCCAGAAAGTTTGAAATCTTGCCATTTTCATCCGACTCGTTAACTCCATATATTTTTCTCCGTTAAGTCAAGGGTATTACCGTCTTTTTTAGAATTTTTTATTAAATTAAAAACACTATAAGAAATAAAGATCGACCTCTAAATTGATTTTATTTCTTATAGTATTTTTAGTTTAATAAAAACTGTCTAAAAAGCCGGTAATACCCCTGACTTACCGGAGAAAAATGAATGGAGTTAACAAATCATATGAAAATGGCAAGATTTCAAACCTTTGGACGAAAGTCGCAAAACTGGCCAAACCTCAGGTACGAAAATGACATTTTACTCTAATACTTTTTAAAACTTACCGTTGGACCTGCTAACAAAGAGGTTCCAGAGTCAGCAATTGCTGCACAGCCACCGCTGCAAAATCCTGAAATAAAAACAATTATCTCAGAAATCCTACAAATTTCATAAAACAGTATAAAAATAAAAATACTGCAAAAATTACCAGTAGTTTTATCTCCAATAAGAACGTCACCCATATCGAACTAAGTACAAAAAAACCAATAAAATGTTCAGCAATGGATCAATGATATGAACAAATGAGATACAGAATAATATATTTATGACGGAATTTGAAATAACTCACCTGCCAATAGCCCTTTTGGGTCACCAGGACATACGTGTGCTTACCCTTGAAGTGATTAGGATCAACCCCACCAAACACAAGTTCACCCCCTTCTTCCTCACCAGCGTGGCGATTAAACCAAAAGGAAAACACCGGTTCTTGAACAAGACCTTGATTAACCATGTTGTACCTAAAACGGTATGTGAATATCACAATTTAGTGATCATCTGATTGGTCTAACAATCACACATTTATAAGAAAAACTAGTAATATTGCCCGCGCGCGTTGCGGCGCAGGTACATCGCACATTTCGAATATCGTAAACATCGAATGAATTAGTTCAAATGTTATGTGTTGCGTGAACCACACAAAACGTGTGTTTCGACGTATCCGATTAAACTTAATGTAACCCACATAAGCATTGCGATTGGATAAAAATGTAAAGTCAAGTAAAATAAATCGAATGTATACCGTACAATTATAACGTATTATAGGTGACTCGACTCATACATAGAAAACATAGCGGGTATAGAGGAAAAACATATACGTGTAACAAAAAGATATTAATTAGAGCTTTTAAAAAAGGAAAAAACCACAATTAAATTTCACTCGATTAAGAACAAAATTTACGAAGCAATTAACAATCATAAAATAAGTATAAAAACATATTATATTTTACGTGACTTGTTTTCCAAAAAATTTACGCCGAAATGTAGAATAACTCGAATTTAGACCGACAGGAACGTAAAAATACGCACGTAAAATGATTTTTTTAACGGAAAGGTATTATATTTAACCCCACTCGATTTTTATTAAAAATGTTTACGTCGAAACGTAGAAAACTCAAATTTATACCAAGATGTACGTTAAAATAGTTTTTTTAACGTAAAGGAACGATACGTAATATAGTTTAAAGAAAGTAGTTTAACATAAAAATTTATAATGAAATTCAAAAAGAAAAAAAAATATTTGCAAACAACGTGGATCGAACATAGATCCTTCCAACACTCAACCAAAGCAGACAACCAACTATTATAAATGTAAACTATATTACTTAGTGGTGGGCGGTGGAAAAAAAAGAAAAAAGAAAATTATTTGCAAACAACATGGATCGAACATAGGTCATTCCAACACTCAACCAAAGCACACAACCAACTATTATAGGAATACATTTGAGTGTCTAACAGAAATGTAAATTATATAACTTAGTAGTGGTCGGTGGCTTTTGCCACCGACTTTCTATTTTAAGAGAGTATAGAATAGAATATGGGTATTTTGAAATATCAAAAAATACGGAATATCTTGTATACTAAGTCGTATATAAATAGTTGTAATCCATATGAAAATTATATTTTTTTATACGCCGCCTCTGAATTATGGAATTAGAAGTTTCCTTGTCAAACATATGTTGCCATTATTAGTAATTAATGCATATTTTTATTTTGTAAGATAATGTAGTGTTCGGTGATTTCTATTTTAAGAGAATAGAATATAATAAATAAATATATGTATAATCCAAGTTGTATCCAAAAAGAGAATTGGGCCAAAGAAGGACACAAAGTGCGGCCCAGCCATCGAATTAAGAAGAAGAGCACGGTGAGAAAAATGGCTATTGAATTAGTGTTGTGTCTCGAGTGAATCAATTGCTATCTTGATATCATTTCAACAGATGTCGACCCATGTGATGCATAGTTAGCGGCCCAATCATATTTTTTGATCATTTGAAAAAGTCGGATCTTTTTAATTGAGGTTATCATATCATTCAGTTGTCGGCTTAGTGGGTTTTATTGGCCTTATCAATTGATAACAGATTCACTATACTATAAATCGGCCCAATCAGAATTCATGCACACTTGAAGTTGTCAGCAATTTGAATTTAGATTGTAAAGTGATTGTTGTTGATTGCATATGATAATAAACAAATATGTCAGTTTACATGTGAACATCTAATTCACAACAGTCCAAAATTGTCATCGGCCCAATCAACATATTGTATTTGATATTAGCTTGCATGTGATTGTATTGTGCGGCCCAATTATATTTTGTTTAAAAGTGAATGTTTGTCGACCACATAATTGATAAGTTTCATCAATTTGCAAGTCCATGTGAGTATTAAATGTTGTAGGGTATTATAGGACAAATTGGTAATTTCGACTGCTTTGTCGGTGGCCGTAGCACCGACTTTGTACTTTAAGACTATAGGGAAATGTGTATGGCAAACAAGAACCATATGCCGTTAAAAACGTATGAAACGTAAACAAGAGTCGTAGTTACCAAACGGGTACAGCTTTCCCGACAGATATTTCCTGATATCCGAGCCCGAGTATACCGTCAAACTTGGCTGCCAAGAAAGTGATTCCGGGCTCTCTGGTTGCCTCTATAAAATCCTGAAAACAACCCATCGCAAGTAAGAAATCGATGAAAACATTGCACTCCAAAACCACATGTCCTCGATCTTTACCTGCTCTTTAACGACCAGATCACCGAGTTTGACAGAGTCTTGGCTAAAAACACCAGAGATTGCTCCAGTTCCATACTGAATGGCAGCAGCTGTACCTGAAATATAAATTAACGAAAATTACTAATCCTGTAAATTACACAAAGCCCGATCACAAGCAACAGTCAAAGTTTCATTGTTCTCGTCTTAAAATAAAACAGGGTACAACTAGGCTTGTAACTGAACCAAACGAACAGAGGCATGCTCGTGTTCATTCATTTAACTTTAGCTGAACACGAAAACGAACATATAATCGAACAATTTTTTTTTGTTCATGTTCATTCATTAAGAAAATAGGCATGTTCGTTTATGTTCGTTCGTTTAAGACCTAAATGAACAGTTCACGAACACAAACGAACATAAACAAACAAACTTAAACGAACATAATTTAACAAACATAAAACAACACAAATGAACATAAATGACCAAACATAAACGAACATTAAGTAGTTTTTATATATATGGTTGATTAATTATGATAAGTTCTATTGGAAAGCTTGTTTTTGTTATTGGAAAGCCCATTTTTCAATTAGTTATATGTATATAAGTAGTTAGAAAGCCTCTTTTAGGCTTATATTTGTATAAATATAACTCCATATGTATTTATTATTAATTAAAATATAAACGAACATAAATGAACAAGCATAAATGAACGTTCACGAGCATAAATGAACGTTCACGAGCATAAATGAACGAATATGTGTGTTCATGTTCATTCGTTTATTAAATAAACGAACTTCCCACCAAATACGTTCACAAACAGTTCATGAATGTTCTGTTCATTTACATGCCTAGGTACATAGAGAAACCATCCAAAGCAACCATACCATTCTTCTTGTAGGTACTTGAACGGCTAGCTTTATACTTCTGGTGAAAAAGGCAAGCTACCTGCATATGTATAAAAAAACAATGAACACATAATTGAGCGAAACACATCAATGAGTTCAGAGATCCCGAATTAAGTAGACAAAACATCCAGCAAGGAGAAACTCACTGAAAGGAAGCACTTTGAAGAAGGCACCCATAAATTAGCACTCCCGGTATCGAAAACCACAGTGAACTTTTGAGGCGGAGTTCCGATACCAATCTCACCGAAATACTGAGCGTCCATGTAATTCTTTAGCACGATAACGTCACCCTCTGAATTCCTCAGAGTATCGTAGAAGCCAAAGTTTCTTCTATCGATTCCTTCCATGGACAAACCGTGTTCGCTAACCCGGTTGAATTGGTTCGACTTCCTTTTTTTAAGTCCGACTCGAAGCAATCCACCGTTAGTGGATGAAAATGCAGTCGGCGACAGAATGAACAGCAGAAAGAAGACAAGTAAACTTGTTTTGATTGTGGTACTCATGTTGAACACTGTAAACACAATTAAACAATCTTAGTGACTTAGTTCTTATATATCTGTTGTGATTACTTACAGCAGTCAACAGCATAATGCATATAACCTAAAGATTAAATTGATAATGAAATTTGAATACTTTTTTTTTCATAAAAGTCAGTAACCATCATCATCACTAGGATTCATGCACAATAACTGTCAATATTAATATATAATAATACAATTAGTAACTCATAAATCCAAGGAAAGAATAGTTAAGTTTCTATCAATTCTAAATTGACCACCATCTTTTGTTTTTATCCCATATTCACCTAACCTTTTTTTGCTTTCTTTCATTCATTCAATTTGTTTGCTTTTTTCCATTCACATAAAAAATCATTAATTTCATTCCATATTTTTCATCCATTTAATTTCTTATACCATTTAAAATATGGTCTTTTATAAAATTCCGAGTATATGCCAACATCCAATTTTAATCCATGTCTGGATATAAAATTTACTCAAACCGAGTTGTGAACAGTAACACACAAACTCGTCGATATTCCCTTGGGCATATCTCTTTCGGCTTCTATAACGAGTGCCAGTATCACATCGTTACTGTAACGAACTGAACCGATACCTATTGAATGCCCAACGATAATAACAATCATAGACGCAACGAGCCAAAACAAAACCTAGAAACGTATTTCAGTCACTCACTTGATTTCCACTACTCAAAACATCCAAATAAGAATCATATTAACCGTAATATAATCAATAATCTTCTAATTCACCACCTAAAACAACATGCATTGAGATTTAGTCACACTACTAACGGAGTGACGTACAGATCAGAGCATAAACCCTAACGGAGAACGTAATTACACCAAATATCCGTCAACGATAACTAATTAACAGTGAATCAGTACACAAATCAAACAAATAAGTAAGCGATTGTAGTTATAGATACAGAAAGTAACACATACAGTGATCGGAGATATCGACGGCGGCAGATTGGGAGAGAAAAAAGTGAAAACTAACCGGTGGTATGTGACAGAAGCAACGAAGGTGGCGTAGGAAAAGAGGAATACGTGGTGTGAGAGTGAGACGTGGAATGAGAGAGAAAGCACCGCCTTTTCAGCAATTTAACTGCAACTTTTGTAGTTATGTGCACGCAAGTTTGGCTATTTTTTGTTTATGTGCACGCAAGTTTAGATATTCTTCATTAACGGGACGGACCGTAATAGTATATTCTACAATCGATTCATTTAAACTATGAAAAGTGGTTGTAAGGAGAAATAGAAAATATTTTTTTTAAATAAAACTTTATTAAAACAATCTCTTATCTAATCGGGCAAAAGGTCAAATAAAACAATACCCCCGACCCAAACATGTAAAGGGCCAACACTTACAACATATACATAGGATATTTACACCACTCCTTTCAACAAATATATTTACATGAAAATATATTTTTAACCCACCCAAAACCTCTCGATTTAATCTCTGCTATAATATCTTGATGACTTCTCCTGATTTGATTGAAGACCAACTCATTCATCCCTTTCCAAATACACCAACATGAGATTATAACCAGACTCCGGATTATCTTTTTCGCTTTCTTCCCAACCTGTATAGAGATATGAGAATCCAATAAATCTTTGAGCTCGAAAGCGAAAATCGGTGGTATGTTGCACCACGCACTAACCGTTGCCCACACCCTAATAGCCATCGAACAAGCAGTGAAAAGATGCTCCACCGTTTCCTCATACTCGTCGTAGAATAAGGCACATGACCGAATTAATATCTATGTTCCTTTTTTTCAAATTAACTCTAGTAGCAAGCCTATCCAAATTACCTCTCCACACCATTATGTTACATTTCAGAGGCACTCATTTACACCACTCGAAATTTGGGAGATGACTATTCCCCCTGTCCTTGATCATCACCTTTTTCACTTTTTTCACCGAGAAACCTTCCTGTCTATCATCATTCCATATCCACGTATCATTGTCATTGGACAATCTCACCCCATTGATAACGTTTTGACATTCTTGTCATTCCTTAAGCTCAACAATAGACCCGGGTTGTCTAACCCAACTCCCAGAAAAGCCACCCATACCTTGATCCTTATCAATCCTGTCTGCGATCCTGCAAGACTTACACAATTCTAAAGAAAACAGATGTGGCCATCTTTCCATGAAAGGAAGATCGCCCATCCATGTGTCAATCCAAAAACGTATATCCAACCCATTCCCCACCTTACCCGATATTAACCGATTTAGACCTTTTCCATTTATTTTCTTTTTAGAAATCAGTTTCACTATGTTATTCCAACACCCCGCATATTTACCGTTAAGCGGCAGAAAGCTTCTTTATCTGTGTATTTGATAGTACATCACTCATTCTTTATAATATTTTAATATATTTGGAAGTGACTGTGAGTGGGGGAAAGAAAAGGTAATGATAAAGGTATAAAAAATATTATTTAATTGAAAATAGACATAAAATATAATTGTTTTTAGTGATAATTGTAGGGTAAAATTTATGGAAAGATAACTTAAAATTTCATAAAGTGTGTTCGCAATTTACTATTAAATTATTTAACATTTCTAGCTCTTCAAATGTACCAACCAAAGCGTGGCCATGAAAATCATCCTGAAAACCTTGTTGTGAGCTCTGAGTTGTATGCAAAGGCGGACCCATGTGAAGAGGTGGGGGTGTGGGCACCACCTTTAAAAAAATTAATGTATTTAATAGACAAGAATCCCGATCACACCCCTTAGAAATTTAGTTGAACTTCTCATTCACACTCCCAGATCATAACTCATGGATCCACCACTAACTATTTATCTATAAACATACACTAGGGTTATAAATATTTAGTTATTACCGAACCGACTTAAATATCTAGTTTTCGATTCGGTTCTTAAAATAAATTAAATTAGGTGATCGGGTTTTTGTTCTAGAAAACATAGTTTGGTTAAAATTGAGAAACCCAAATTACATGTATAAGGCTATATCTATAATATATTATAATACATAAGGGATGAGTATTTAAAGATACCTAAAAATTAAGAACACCCCTAAAATGAGGGTAAATTGGTCTTTTAAACACTAGTTATATTTTGGTCCCTCATATTATTACACTTAAATCCTTTTATTTTAACAAAATTATGGATAATTAGTTACATTTTTCCCCTTCCACAGCAAACTTTTAATTCTTTTACGTATTCTTGTCATATCTTATAAACTATAATGTTTTAAAAAAATCCAATGGTACCGTGACGAACTACGCATTTTTGTCGACGTTTTGATAGTTGTCTTGGTCAGTATTATTGTGTAGATTAAAATGTACAAGTAGATGATGCATTAGTGTACAAGTGATTAAAGCAATGTGTCCTACCACATTTCAAATGCTCAAGACTCTCTACGTTGTTGTCATTATTATCAATTTAATAATATTCCAACCCTTTTCACTTCGATTTTCGTTTAATTAAAAGTGTTCACAAATTTGTTCCGGCAACTAGTTAAAATTTGAAACCTTGCACATACGGGTTTGATGTGAGCTTGGTTCGTATTCTGCATGTTTGTGTTATTACATGGTTGGTGCACACACTTAAATGGGTTAGCAGATAGTAAATTGACATCAAACAAGCTCACTTGTTTTATCTAATTGGTTATATTAAAATAATATTTTATGAGTTTTCTTCATCTAATATTGTTTTATACCTAATGAATGGTATGTGGTCGTAATGAAAAAGAGAAACCTTTAATAGGCTAAAACACACATGTTTGAATAGATGATGTCCCCTAAATAATGTAATAACTTTTTTTTGTCGATTTTAGCAAGTTATTTGCATTGCGTTTTTTTAGTCGAAGATTCACATGTGTATGCAAAAGATATTGTTATATGTCCATAACATTTTATTTTAAAAGATAAGCAGGTTGAACAGAAGTAAGCACCATAAAATAATATCATTTTACTTATACATATTTAATTCCAACCGTAAGTGTTGTGCGGATTAAAATGTACAACGGTACTTTGTTCAGATGTGTCCAGTTTACATGTTTCCTACAAGCATAACGACGAAAAAAAAAACAAAACAAAAAAGCTTGCAGCCAGATCAACAACAAACTCACGGCAGAAGACCGATTCCACCCAACTGCCATGAAGATAATTTCGACCTGATCTTCTAAGCCGTTGAAAAATGTTGCTGTGTATTTACAAAAACAAGGCAAAATCAATAACTATAAACAACATAATGAAATCCTTCTTTTATATAAAAAATAGCAGCTCGTAATTAATAATAGTTTAGTACAGCATGCCAAAGACTTCAGACGAGACGGGGTATACACCTCAAATGTTGTCTATCGAGAGGTGTTACGTGACGAATGAACTGCTTGTGAGTGAGAATGTGATGATTTTTCATGCATTTGGTGGTTTATGCAATTACATTCTAAATATAGTTACATGATGTTATTATTTTACATACTTTGTCTGAGATTAAATATATTAATGTTATAATATTTAATCTTGTAGCCTTATAATCATTTATATTATATTAGATCAAAATATATTAATAACCTATTAATAATTAGTTGGTAATTGTTGATGGACCATATTACCCTTATTAACTAATTGGGTTTCCTCTTGGGTGTATAAATAAGGGGCTTATTAGAGAGTTAAAGGGTTTTAGACAAATTACACAATCACAACCCCTCATTAACATCAATTTCGTATCTCTCTCCCCATAACCGAAATCAACCCTACTTTCGGTTTCATCACCATCATCACTTTACACCCTAAGGAGGAACCGGACCACCTTGACAAGATGTCGAACTCTATGGCTGGATCTCTGACTGGATTCTCTACTGCTTTGAATGCAATAACAGGTATGTGTTTCATGTTTTCCATTTAGTTTAAATAGAACTGATCAACATGTGGTATCAGAGCATATGTTGATAAATCAGTTCTGTTTTTCGTATCTATTATTCTGGGATCAAAAATCTGGAAAACAGAAGTTTTTAAAGCCTTAAGATCAAAACTGTTTTCGAGTTCTTTGTGGCCGAAATCCCTGTTTTCAGAAACTGTTAATTGATAAATCGACTCGAAATTATAAAGGATTAAACTTATTGTCACGAAATCCATTACAAAACCATTAAAATCAGGTTTCGGATTTCCAGATTATATTTTTATTTTTTAGGGTTCATCATAATGTTCTAAGAAATCTCGAAAATTCCATAAGATTTGGAATATAATTTTGGATTAGTGGGTGTTTTACTGTTTTTTGATCTGAATTTTATCTACTAAAATTTTCGAAAACTGTTAAAGAGATAATCAGTTATTATTTTCGAAATATTTGATAAGTTTAGATCAGCAACATAACAGGAAACATTATCTCACAATCCCAAAAATTTCGATTTTTCAGTTATTATCACAATAAACAGCTGTTAACAGAGGATTCGAGACTAGCAGACTACGACTCGAGACCATCAGATCTCGACTCGAGACCACAAGGTCTCGACTCGAGACCACAAGGTCTCGACTCGAGACCACAAGGTCTCGACTCGAGACCACAAGGTCTCGACTCGAAATCATAAAGGTCATCAGAAGCTTACAACTCGAAACAGAGGTCTCGACTCGAGACCATTAGATCTCGACTCGAGACCATAACGTGTCAACTCGAGACAAAGGTCTCGACTCGAGACAACAAGGTTGTGACTCGAAACCTCATTATTTTTTTTATGCTATTTAATGTGACCTAAAAATTTTTGCTATTAAATACCTGTTAGTTCGATCCGCGCTAACAGGTGGTTTGCTATTAAATACTTTGTTTTGTTTATACTTAATTAATTAATCAGAATCAGATAATTTTTACAAAACCAAAATAACTTAACTTGAATGAGCTTCTGATGTATTAATTCTGGCCAAAGCTGATTTAATACATCTATTTATTGTTCAAGTATTATAAAAGCTATGTTAAGTATGCATTACAAACGTGAAATGTCTTAATTCTGGCCAAAGCTGATTTAATTCATTTATGTTTAGCATGCTTGACAAGTGCATAACTAAAGTGACTGTCTCATTTCTGGCCAAAGCTGATTTGTCACAATTACTTTGCACACATATTTAAATGATTACACTTCTGGCCAAAGCTGATTTGTCTTCGTTTAAATAGAATTTTACTAAGTCTATTATTTTGATGTTAGTAATAGACATTATCACAGCTTCATAATTAAAATGGTCATTACTTATGCCTGCCTTAGTATAACATGCCCTTAGATCACATTAGGACTTCTTTCTTAGTATCATAACTTGCTCATCTTATTTCCACTATCAGCACCCAATTAAGGGATTCCACCTTTGACTGGTGATAACTTTGCTGCATGGAAGGATGCCCTCATGCTTACACTTGGACTCTTGGACTTTGACTATGCTCTAAGAGAGAATAAGCCAGCGGACCTTACTGCCACAAGTACTGCTGCTGAGCAGTTACTTCATGATAAGTGGACTAGGTGTAACCGCATGTCTTTCATGTTCATGAAGCAGTCCATTCATAACTCAATCAGAGGAGCTATTCCTGATTCTGACGATGCTAAAACTTATTTGGCTTCTGTGGAGGATCAATTCAAGGGAACATCAAAAGCACACGCTAGTACTCTTATCCTCAAGCTGGTGACGACTAAGTATAATGGGAGGAGCGGCATTCGCGAACACATCATGATGATGCATGACATGGCCAATAAGTTGAAGGGCCTAGAGATGGAGATCAGTGATGGTTTTCTTGTTCACTTCATCATCACTTCGCTTCCTTCATCCTATGAAGCATTCAAGATCAATTACAACACTCAGAAGGACAAATGGACGATGAGTGAGCTGATCGCTATGTGCGTGCAGGAGGAAGAGCGTATGAAGATGGATCGCCATACTGATGTTGCTAACTTCACCACCTCAAGCTCTAAGAAGAGGAAGAACAATTATCAAAGAAAGGATGCTTCTAAGGTTCAAAAGCCAAATCCGACTCCTAATACAAGTGCACCTTCCAGCTCTAAGAACTCCTTAGGCAAACCCTACTGCAAGTTCTGTAAGAAAACAGGACATAAGCAAAAGGAATGCCCTGACTTCAAGGAGTGGCTGGCTAAGAAAGGTAACGATTTTTTCATGATACTTGAGTCCTTTAATTTAAATGTTCCTGCTAATTCTTGGTGGTTTGATTCTGGTTCTATGGTTCATGTTACCAATTCACTTCAGGGATTCCTTACAATCCGGAAGCTGGGAAGAAACCAAAGAACACTTAAAGTTGGGGATGATCGGGAATTAGAAGTGAAGGCCATAGGAACATTACAATTATTTTTGAAAACTGGTTTATGTATTAAACTTTATGATACCTTATATGTTCCTGAGGTAACTCGGAACCTTGTATCAGGACCAAAGTTAGACATGGACGGTTTTGTCGTTTCTCATGGTCATCGCAAACTCTCTATTCTCTATGATTCCGTTGTTTATGGTACTGGCATTCTGGATGGTGGTCTCTATAGATTAGAACTAGATGATAATTTTTCCAAATCTTTGTTGTCATATAATATTAATGAATCACTCACAAAGATGGAAAAGAAACAAATTCGAGACTTAGAGACTTCATCTATGTTGTGGCATCAACGTTTAGGCCACATCTCAAGGGAACGATTAAATCGTCTCGTAAAGGATGAAGTCTTACCTCCTCTCGATTTCACCGATTTTGGAACATGTGTCAAATGTCACAAAGGCAAAATGACATTAGCAAATAAGAAAGGTGCCATTAGGAGCTCTAATTTATTAGAACTCATTCACACTGACATTAGTGGTCCTTATCAAATTGCTGGTATAACAGGACATACTTCATTTATCACTTTCATTGATGATTATTCTCGTTACATGTACTTGTATCTTATAAAGGAAAAAATTGAATCTCTAACAACTTTTAAAGATTATAAAGCTGAAGTTGAAAAGCAATTAGATCGTCAGATTAAAGTTGTGAGATCAGATAGAGGCGGTGAATATTATGGAAGACATACCGATGTGGGTCAAGCTCCTGGTCCATTTTATGAGTTTTGTAAGGGCCAGGGGATTGTGAACTAATACACCATGCCTGGTACACCTCAGCAGAATGGTGTCGCTGAACGAAGAAATCGTACCCTTATGAACATGGTGCGCAGTATGTTAGCCAACGCTAATTTACCATTATTCCTCTGGACTGAAGCGTTAAAAGCAGCTGTTCATATACTCAATAGAGTTCCTTCTAAATCTGTCCCTAAAACTCCTTATGAACTTTGGACAGGAAGGAAACCGAGTCTTAAATATATGAAAGTATGGGGCTGCATTGTTGAAGCAAAACTTTACAATCCTTTCCTAAGGAAACTTGACCCTAAAACAGTTACCTGCTTCTTTATCGGGTATCCTGATCATTCGAAAGGTTATCGTTTCTATTGTCCTTCCCATGTCACCCGTATTGTTGAAACCAAGCGTGCTGCGTTCCTGGAGGATTTCAAGGTCAGTGGGAGCAGTACCAACCCTTACGAAGAATTGCAAGAAGTACAAGACGCGGGGGGGAGAGAGTCGTCGCTTATCATTACTCCGTTTACTCCTCTTGTACCCCATGCAACTGCACCTGAAGTCACTGCACAAATTCCATCTCCACAATCAGAACCCATTATACCCCATAACGAAGGCACATCAAACGCTCAAAACCAAGACAACGCTGAATCCGATAATCAACTCAGGAGGTCATCTAGGCAAAGAAGGCCTACTAATTGGGATGATTATGCTACCTACCTGACTGAAATGGATGCTGGAAAGCTCAATGATCCTATCTCTTATAATGAAGCCATTAGCAGTGATCAGTCTTCTGAATGGAACAAAGCAATGATTGATGAGCTTGAATCCATGAAGAAAAATGACGTTTGGGATTTAGTCGAATTACCCAATGGTGCCAAACCTGTAGGTTGTAAATGGGTGTTCAAAACAAAACAGGATCCGAATGGGAACGTTGAACGCTACAAAGCGAGATTGGTTGCAAAGGGCTACACTCAGAAAGAGGGAATTGATTATCAAGAGACGTTTTCACCTGTCTCTCGTAAAGATTCATTAAGGATCGTCATGGCCCTAGTAGCTCATTTTGATTTAGAGCTGCATCAGATGGACGTCAAAACTGCTTTCCTTAACGGAGACTTAGACGAAGATGTTTACATGAAACAACCTGAAGGCTTCAAACCTGAAGGTCAGGAGCATCTAGTCTGTAAGTTGAAGAAATCCATTTATGGGTTAAAACAAGCATCACGTCAATGGTATCTCAAGTTTGATGAAGTCATGAAGAGGCAAGGTTTTATGAAGAATCAAGTGGATCAATGCACCTACCTCAAGATGAGTGGGAGTAACTTTACTATACTTGTCCTTTACGTAGATGATATTCTATTGGCAAGTAATAGTTTAGACATGTTGCATGAGTCGAAGCGGTTACTCTCGCATAACTTCGACATGAAGGATCTCGGAGATGCTTCTTACGTCATTGGCATTGAAATTCACCGAGATAGACACAAAGGGATCTTAGGATTGTCTCAAAAGACTTACATAGATCGTGTCCTTACACGTTACAACATGCAACAGTGCAAACCCTCCGTCGCTCCAGTAGTTAAGGGAGATGTTTTCGGTTCATTCCAGTGTCCGACAACAGAGGTTGAAAAGGAGCAAATGAGCCAGATACCTTACGCGTCAGTAGTCGGGAGCCTGATGTATGCTCAAGTCTGTACTCGCCCAGATATCGCTTACATTGCTGGAATGCTAGGTCGTTATCAGACTAATCCTGGCCTAGATCACTGGAAAGCAGCTAAGAAGGTCCTCAGATATCTGCAAGGGACGAAAGACTATAAACTGACTTATAGAAGAAGTGATCATTTAGAAGTGGTAGGTTATTCTGATTCTGACTTTGCCAAATGCAAAGATGACAAGAAATCCACTTCGGGCTACATCTTTATGTTAGCAGGCGGACCTATCTCATGGAAGAGTCATAAACAACAGTTAACTACAACTTCCACAATGATGGCAGAGTACATTGCTGTTTACAACGCAACCTGTCATGGAATGTTGCTTAGAAATCTGATCACTGGACTCAAAATCGTTAATTCCATTTCTAGACCATTGAAGCTTTACTGTGATAATTCAGCTGCCGTTAGTTTCTCGAACAGTAATAGTTCGACTGGAGCTGGTTTATATCTCGATACAAAATATTTGTTCGTACGTGAACGAGTTGAGGAAAATAATCTTTGTATTGAGTATATTAGTACTAAAGATATGCTTGCGGATCCGATGACTAAAGGTCTCCCACCTAAAGTTTTCGAAGAACATGTATCGAATATGGGACTTACTAAAGACCTTGTTTAATGGCATATTGTACTAGCTTATGTTTTAATTAATAAAATTTCCTCAGTTTGATTTTGTATGTCTCTAACATATGTTCTGCCGGTGTAATGACATATAGACAAATATAAATACAAATCAGACGCTAAAGGGCTTATACATATTTTGATCGTAACTGTTAGGTTTTAAATTGAGGCTATAGTATGACTAATGGGGGTCCTGAGTCGAATGATGATTCAACGGCTGTATTTCTCTGCTATAGTTCTTGGTTTAAGGCTAAAATGAGTGTTAACTCCTGGCCAGGCTTACCTAATACTCATGATAAATGATTACTCGGTTAAGTGGGAGAATGTGAGATTAAATATATTAATGTTATAATATTTAATCTTGTAGCCTTATAATCATTTATATTATATTAGATCAAAATATATTAATAACCTATTAATAATTAGTTGGTAATTGTTGATGGACCATATTACCCTTATTAACTAATTGGGTTTCCTCTTGGGTGTATAAATAAGGGGCTTATTAGAGAGTTAAAGGGTTTTAGACAAATTACACAATCACAACCCCTCATTAACATCAATTTCGTATCTCTCTCCCCATAACCGAAATCAACCCTACTTTCGGTTTCATCACCATCATCACTTTACACCCTAAGGAGGAACCGGATCACCTTGACAAGATGTCGAACTCTATGGCTGGATCTCTGACTGGATTCTCTACTGCTTTGAATGCAATAACAGGTATGTGTTTCATGTTTTCCATTTAGTTTAAACAGAACTGATCAACACTTTGGTCTCTTTTACTTGTTTCTTGCATATTTGATTAAGAATTTGTTATGGATAAGACATAGAGCAAAATGGAAGATGTGTTAGGTATCTACCTTTCTATCCTATATTATATATCACCATAACATGATAAAAATATGTAACTAAAATACTTAACATTTTTTTCAGTTCCACAATCTGCTCCAGCTACTACTGATGTATCAGTTAAAGAGGAGAACAGAGAAGAAACTCATCCTCCAAAGGATGTAACAATCAAACCAAGAAGATATACAAGAAATTCCGGAGGACGCTGATCTCGATGATGACAAATGGTGGTGAGACAATATAGATGACATCCTTTAGATGTTTAAGCCGTATAATTACTAAATTGATCTCATCATAATGTAAAGTACTTAACACTTGAGCTTGTAGTTTTCAACTTTTATGTTTAAAACTTATATTTCTTTATTCGTGTGCTACTTTATATAACTTTTATTTATGTTTAAGACTTATTTTTTCTTATTCATGTGTTACTTTATTGTATGAATGATTTCTTGAAGTACATGATAATTTAAATTTTAAATTTAATAATTACTAGACATGTGTAACACTTAGACCCTCCGTAGTGGGGCGCCACCACACGGCAAAAGAGGGCATAGCGCCGCCGCACACCACTACGGCTAGCGCTATAGGGTAATTTTTTTCCCTCCCGTGATGTATATCACGGCGTTACCATTTCTTCCCCACTCACACACACATATACATACATACATATATATCCCCCACACATATATATCCTCACTACACACTCAAGTTATATAAAGCCTCATAAAGCCCCTCTCTTACCCGTTTCGCATAACGCCCCACAAAAGGGCTTTATGACACACATGGCCTTATGACATATATCCACCACAATAATGTTACCATAAATATTATACGAATAAGAAACCAGTGCTGTAATGCAAACTGTCGCCCCCGCCGCATTACGCAGGCACCCTACTAGTTTTTTTTCTTCTTTTTTTACAACTCGTTAAGCATTTAGCGCATTACAAAACCAAGGAAATAGTACTAACGGACTCGAAATACAAATTGATAAACATTCATCTTGTTAAAACTTAGGTTTCTTCGGTTCGGTTTTCCGGATACCAACTGAGGAGATCAAACTCGAACTGATGAGTACTCCTATAGACAAAAATTGTTTATACAATGGAGTAAAAAGATAATAAATTATATTATTATAGCTATACCAATTTATATATGATTTTTTGTCAATTTATTATCTATATATGTCGTTAGGGATTGAAATCGTTGAGATTATCTTCTATAAATAATAGTGTAACTGATATCATCATAATAAAGTAACCAATAACATTATAACAATATAAATATGTGATGGATTAATTATTTTGTATATATTTTAACAAAGGAGTTAATTGCACGTATGGTATATTTGATCAAGTGTGTTCTATTGCTATTGTCATGGATTGGATATCTTTTAAGTTTTCTAATTATGGGGCTGTTTGGTAAGATCTGAATGGTTAAGGGGCTGTTTGCTAGCCTCTGAATGGTTATTAAGAGGCTACCTTTTAATGGAACCATTAAGAATTTTACCAATGAAAAGGTAGAAGAATGTGACATGTGATGATTTACCATTCAGAGGTTACCTCTTAACCATTCAGATTTGAGGTTACCTCTTATTCATTCAGAGGTTTTAAACCATTAAGAGGTAGCATCTGAATGGTCATTAAGAGGCTACCAAACAGCCCCTAAGTACTGAACCAGTAAGAGGTCAGAACCATTAAGAGCATGTATAATGCTTAACCATTGAGAGGCAAATGTCTGTAGGGGTGAGCAAAAGGAAAAACCCAACCCTACCCGACCATTACCCGACCCGACCCGAGAACCGATCAAACATAAAATACAGAACCGATTCACTACCCTAAATATAGGGTCGGTTCCAGTCCATAGGTCCAAGTCGGGTTTCACCATGAAAAGAACCGAGAACCGAGAACCGACCCGACCCGACCCTATTTTATATGAAAAATTGGAACCGATCTAAATACCTAGGTACTTGGGTTCGGGTCGGGTTGGGTATATTTTCAGTTTGGTCTCGGTTATTTTCAGTCCGGACCTAAACTTGCTCACCCCTAATTGTCTGACCAATTCAGATTAGAGGTCTTAACCATTCGGACTCTGTATAAATTTTAACCATTCAGAGGCAAATGTCTGAACCATTCAAACATCTGCTCGTGAAACAAACAGTCTGAACCATTAAGTGCTGAACCATTAAGAGCCTCATTAAAAGTTAAAGAAAGAGCCCCTAAACTTTAGTTCAAAAGGTTTTATGAATTCAAATTGTTTTCTGGATATTCAGACACGTGTTGTTATGATGATCTATTGTGTTTTTGTGCTTATAGAGGCTTGTCTTTTGTCACTTGAGTTTTCATATTTTTAAAATTGGTTCGTGAAAGCTGTGTTTAAGTTTGTTATCTGCACACTTTGTTTTTCATGATTGTTTACTTGATTATCTGTCTAGTTGCCACGATAATAAGATCTTGTAATTTTCAGTCAAAAAATTTGTCTAGACTGACAGTTATTTTCCGGTTATTGAACCGTGTGGTTAACAAATTTAACCAGTTGTTTTTTGTTCATGATTGATTTTTGACTGTTGTGACATCATTCTCTATGAGAGATAGATGGTTAGACTATGTGTAGTGGTACACATGAGTAATGCTCTCACCCTATGGCGTTTTGCACCATTTGGCAGTTCAGTCAACAATTGGGCATTATAGGATGTTTTTTCATAAATAGGTGTAGTGGGATGTGGGGCATTATGTTTAAAGGGGTTTAATATAATTAAATAAAAAACTATCAAAAAATGTTATTGGACAAAAACCATCAAAAAAGGGTGATTGATCAACACAGAAGGAGCTTGGGCGTGAAAAAAACAACGCCAAGCCAGATTTTGTTGAAAAAAACACTCAGGGGGGTGGGAATTGGGCTTTGTGGGACGTTTTTTAGGGAAAAAACGCCCAAAAAAAACCCCACTACGGATGGTCTTAGGAGTATTTTTTTGCTATAAAATTTTAGTCTGATGTAAACTCATGTGATTCTCTATCACACTTGGTTTTGAATGTTGTGATTACATTATTCTGACTTTTTTTTATTATTAGTTATAATAACCTTAATCATCTATTTATACTAAACTAAACCCAACACTATGACTCAGGGGAATGATCTACTAAAAAGTAGATTTTGCCTAAGTAGCCTAAGAAGGATTGTGATGATTTCATGTGGTATTTCTTATAAGTAGGAAAGAAGAACATTTTGATCCTTATAAATAGGAGTGTGAAAATGACATGAAAAAAATTCAGCACAAAATAATATAGTACAAAAAATCCAGTACAAAAAATTGAGAAAAAAATTAAGACAAAAAAATTTAGCACAAAAAAATTAACACAAAAATATAGCACAAAAATCCAGCACAAAAAATGTTATACAACATACAAATACAACACATTTTTGTGGGTTTTTTTAGTCATCATATTTTATATAGCAATATGGTACTCAAATTAAAGATAAAAAACTCTCGATTTAATGGTGAAATTTTTATGAAAAAATAATGTCGTATACAAAAGTTATGAACGTTTAAAAATGAGTGTGGAACATGCATGTGTCTTGCATGTGGAGAGAGAAAGTCAATAAATAGGGATTTCCTAAGATACCATTACACTCCTATTTTTTCCTACATTTTCATGGTAACCATTGATTTAAAAAATGAATAGTTAGGGTGAAGGGAGTGGTTAAACAGGTTAAAGTGGCAAACTTTAAAATGGACCAATCAGAGAGTGGCACGTCAGAGAGGGTAAAAAGTTTAAACTTTGCTGAAAAGTGTTGGCAATGGTTTAGACACTTGAAAGTGACAAACTTTTTTTTTTGTTTTTTTTTAAATTATATGTTAAATAAAAACAAACAAAACATTAAATTAATAAAAAAAACAATTACATTAAAATGAAACTTAAAAAAAAAAACATAAAATTCATAAAAATTACACGACACTAAAACAACGCAACGACTAAAAAAATTAAAAATCACACGGCCATCCATACTTTTCGGCTATCTCGCGTTTTCGTGCGAGCGTGATCTCCAACATTGCTGGGGGAACATTGTCGTGAGGCCGGTTGTACGTCTTCAAGTCCTTGTCGAATTTAGCCTGGCGCATATTTTCGTCTTGCTTCTCGGCCAACGCCAAATATCTTTCCTCCCGCACCCTTTTGATATCCATCAACTCTTTTTTCATCGCCCTATATTCTTCAAATTTAGTGGTTATGTCTCTTGGATCGTCGCTTGAAGAAGGGCCGGCTTTGGTTTTTTTATCCCTCCTCTTTTGTCTTCGTGGCGAGGGATCCACGTTCATGTCGGGGATAGTTTGATGGCCACTCGTGAACTCGGCATTCGGTGTATCCGGATGGTAATTACCCGAGTCCGACGACTTTCTTTTTGAACTCGAGCCCGAGCTTTCGTCTTCACCCAACAACGGAACTTGGGTATATTTTTCTTGACTTCGGATGACCTCCCACGCCGCCATATGAGCAAACTCATGATGTTCTTTTTCCTTGTAATCCTTAAACGCTTGCTTCAAGACCCAAGAATCGTCGGATCCGCTTGGACGTAAACGGTCCTAAAATAATAAAGTACAGAAAAAAATAAGTATTTTTTTTTAGGTAAAAATTAAACGTATGAATATTAAATAATTTACCGCTTGCTGATAAAACCCGTTGAATAATTTCAACTTTCCGTGCATGGTAATCATCTTGGAGCGGACCTGATGATGGGTTCGGTTGCTTCCTCCGATCGTGTTGTTGAAGTGCTTAAGAATTTTGCCCCAAAAACTATTCTTCCTTTGTTGGTTGCCTTTTCTTTTGTCTAAGGTGTAATGAACCCAAGCCTTGGCCAATGCCTCCTCTTGTATAGGAGTCCAATTTTCCCGTTTCGCTTTACCACTCTTCCCTCTCGGCTCGTTTGCGGGTTCTTCTTGATGGTGGCCTTCGTCTTCGTCATCATATTGCTCTTGAGTTTCCGCCACAAATTCTTCGTCGTCTTGTGAGGATGGGGTTTGAAAAGAGTTTCCGCCAAACGGGTCAAAAGTTTGGTTGTCTAGGGAATCATAAATATTTGGAGCAACCGTGGTCGGACCATGTGGAAAATAGTTATGCGGCGAAAAATTTGGATGGGGTTGGGTGTTGAACCCGTAAGTCGGTTGCATGCCTTGGCTATAAAAAAATGGAGGTTGGCTATGTGTGGCGAAGCCTAGTTGCGGATGATACGGCGGAGTTGAACCACTCGAGCCGCCCCGTTGAGTTGGCACACTCGTCCTCGAGCCAACCCGTTTAGTTGCCTTGCCATCGCGTTTACTTGAGCCTTCCATTTGCAAATATTGGGTCAAAAAACTTGGGTGAAATTTGGGAAAATAGAAGGAGAATCTGGTTGCAAGTTTGGAGAATGTGGTTGCAAGTGTTATTTATAAATAAAAAGTCTATTTTTTTTTAATTAAACGGCAATAATGCCGTTACACACACACCCCAATGCCCAATTTTGTCCTTTCTCCTTTGTCGAATCGGTGAGCACATACCGATAGGTATGTTTGGCGCGCGGTAAACTAGGGAGGGCGGCGATGTTACCGCTCGGCTTTCTCCTTTGCCGAGTGGTTTCCCGCACCACTCCCTTCACCCTTAAGATTACTTCTCATCCTACTTAGACAAAATGAAGTTTTCATTTGATCTTATCCCCTATGACTCAAACACCAGTTAAAATAATTGTTAAACCCAAATTTGATAAGTATATCTCATTAAATTAAATACTAATACTTATCTAGACCAATAACTAAATAAAAATAAATAAACCAAACTTTATCTTCAACCCTTTTGAATTATCTTGAACCCACTTCACCTCAAGAATATTAACTCTTTAGTCTCTCTCTTAATCCTAATCCCTTGATCAAGCCCTGCTAGTCCAGGCAATCTCGACCTTTCCTGGACCCCTAACCTCTACCTCGGCCATATCCAACGTCTTTACGGTTTGAACTTCCACTGCATTTTACTTAATGCTAAAACGAATTAAACCCTCATTTGAACGTTGTTTTACCACTATGTCACATTCTTCCTTGACATGCCCCCGCTAATATCAACCACCAACAAAGATAACAACCACATGTTGATCCATCCCTCAACCGCCAAACGAAACGAATCCCTATGCCACTCACCAATCCGTTCCTTCCGCGACATCCCCTTTGGTTTTTCCGCAACAAAAAATCGAACTCCCCGCTATGATTTTCCTACTTGGCGAGAAAGGGTCTCTGACAAAAATAAAACACAATAAAACTGGGGTTAAACCTCCCGCTTCTTCTTGATCAACTGCTTCCTTTCGATATCGTTTGGACTTTGATTTCAACCTCGAAACACTTCTCGTTTAGCTGTCGAACACTTCTGATACCATGCAGCCCATTTGTACTTCCCCATGACACCGGTTAACCTGAACCATCTCCCCATTGTCGCCGTCGTAGAACACATCCATTAGTAGGCCTCACTTCACTTGTTGCCACAGGTCGGGTTCGGGTTGACCCATATTAAAAACGGGCCGGGTCGGGTTGACACGCATAGAAATGGGTTGACCCATTAACCCGTTTAACTATTTAGATTTTTTTTTATATTTTTGTTTTTGTTTTTTCCGTTTCTATTTTACATTGTTAGTTATAATAATGTTAGTTTTGACACATTATATTATTTATTTGTCACACTGATACTCATCATTAAACATGTTATCGATAACCCGCTTAAAACCCAACAACTCGCTTATAAATCGTCAACTTGTATGACTCATTTAAAATTATGGGTTAAATGGGTCGGGCTCGGGTTGACCCGAATTATGGGTCAGGCTAGAGTTGAAATTTTTGACCTGATTAATAATATGGGTTGGTTTCGGGTTGAACATTTCAACCTACCAACCTGCAACCTGTCAACCCATTAACCCATCAACCCGACATAATTAACACCCCCTACTAGAAATTACCCCGAACTTTGCAAAAATAAATAAATAAATAAATCAGTATGAAAATTTTCCACTGTCCAACCATTTCCACTTTTGCCATCTTTTCTCTCTTTCACGACTATTGCTTGGATCACCACCTTACCACCTTATCTTCTCTTTTTGGTTGCAAAACAATTAAACAACCCTCCTGTTTTTCCCTTGCTTCTTCCAACGCAATAAGCCACTCTTTTTTACGGTAAATTTGGATGATTGACGGACTACTAGAGTATCATCGTGCCACTAGCGAAATCATTTGATCATATCCATCTCCACTAGGCAATAATGCCTATACACCAATTGAGCTGGAAACCCAATAAATTTGGGGAAAACCCCCTTTGTGAATCAAACCCATGACCTAGTGGTCATAAGCCTTATCCCACCAAAAAGATGCCACTAGGCTATAATGCCATGGGCGCAATAAGCCACTCTTGTTTCTTTGATTTTTTGTTTTACCTTAGCGACACGGGTATCAAAGACACAAGATAACTCCAACTTCCTTTTCTCTTTCTACGTCTTCAATAACCCCATCGGTGCAACTGCGAGTGGCTGCTCTCCCTTTTCGGAAAACAACTCTCAAAATCGTTGGCACCAAGCTCTCTGATACCAATTGTTGGAAATCAGCCCCTTTATCAAACAAAAAAAAATGAGATTGAACGAACTCGTTCGACTTTTTTATTATTAAACCAAAGTACAATAATTAGAATAACCTTAACCATCTATTTATACTAAACTAAACCCAAACCTACTATGACATAAACACCAATTAAAATAATTATTAAACCCAAACTAGATAAATATATCCCATTAAATAAAATACTAATATTTATTTAGACCCAATAACTAAATAAAAATAAAGAGTTAATTACACAGATGATCCTTGTGGTTTATTGAAAATAACACTCTTGAGTACTAACTTATTGTTTTAATAGCTTCAGGTTCTATGGTTTCGATTTTTTAACACCTTTGAGTATTAAGGCTAATTGTCGTTAATTTTTCTGGTAAATCACTGTAAAATAACTAAAATACCCTTATATAATTCTTTGCTAGTACTCAAAGTTGCCATATTCAATAAACCATAATAACTATCTATGTAATCAATTTAAAAAAAATATATAAAAACTCATTATATTTGAAAAAAAAAATATTATAAAATATGTTACATAAAAATATTTAATAATTATATTTCTAAATTTAATATACATACAATTACCGAATGTCTATTATGAGAGAAAACATTGTAGTAGAGACAATGCTTAGTATTTTAATAATTTTTTATATAACTATTTAAAAAAATGATAAATATAATACTCATGCATATTATCTCAAATATAATATAAACACATTTTTTTTCTCTTTTGTTATATTTTGACTAAAGTTATTTTATTATGAGAGAAAACACTGTAGCGTAGTACAGACAATGCTTAATTTTTTTATTAATTTTTTATATAACTATTTGAGTAAACTGCAATTTTACCCCATGTGGTTAGGGGCGACTGACACTCTTACCTCATATTTCCAAAAAAAAAAATGTTGTTTTACCTCCAATTTTGGAAATAGGGGGTAAGGTTCTCATTCGCCACTAACCATAAGGGGTAAAATTGCAGTTTACTCTAACTATTTTTAAAAATAACTATGGTAAATATAAAACTCATGCATATTATCTCAAATATAATATACACACATTTTTTTCTCTTTAATTATATTTGTACCAACAAATTTTAATTACCATTCTTTGTTTTATTTAATTAATATTATATTATATTATATCTATATTATACTATATATTATATTCTTTGTTTATATTACATTATTATATTATATTATATTATGTTATGTTATGTTATGTTATGTCATGTTAAATATAGTATATGATATAATACAATATGACGTGATTATAATATAATATAACATAACAAAGCACATAACATAATATTTATAAAATATAATGTTAACTAAACTAAAAAAAATTGTAGTAAAAATTTAAATCAGGATATAATAAAAGATAAAAAAATATGTGTCATATTATATTAAAGATAATATGTATGGGTTTTATATTTATCATAATTCTTTTTAAATTAGTTATATGAAAATTAATTAAAAAAAAACCAAACATTGTCTCTAGTGTTTTCACTCATAGTTTGGTAATTGTGTTTGTATTAATTTTTGAAATATAATTATTAAATATTTTATGTAGCATATTTTATAATATTATTTTTTTAAAAATATAATAAGTTTTTATATTTTTTTAGAATTAATTACATAGATAGTACTTGTGGTTTATTGATGGTAACACTTTTGAGTACTAAGAGAAAATTAGATAAGGATATTTAGTCATATTACACAAATTTAACAGAAAAATTAATAGCAGTTAGCCTTAATACTCATGGGTTTTACAAAATCAAAATCATAGAACATGAACCTGTTAAGAAAATAAGTTAGTACTCAAATGTGTTATTTTTAATAAACCACAAGGACTATCTGTGTAATTAACTTAAAAATTTTATTTTCAATTCTTTTGATCATTATAAAAAAGTGTTATTTTCGGTTGTGGATAGAAAGTCCACTGTCAAAAAAAAAAGTTGATATGACATTGTACTTCATGCTTTTCTAATGGCACACCCCCTGTCTATCTACACACTTTTTCAATTCAATACGCATCGTATAGGCCTATACGATGCGTATTGAATTAAAGTAAAAAACATGGCAGACTGACAGGTGCAAGTTATGTCTGGCGGCGGTGTAACACCCCAAAAACGAGTTTGGTAATCAAACCCCGTTAATAGTAAAAAAGGGTAAAATACAGTAGTGATAAAAATAAACCCAGTAAATATTAGGATCTAAATAAGTAAGCCTAATATTAACTAAAAAGTGAATCAAATCTTTGGAGGAAATAAAGCTTATAAAAGACCCGAGGTAACGGGGTGTATGTAACACCCCTAAAATATAAATCCTTTTATTATAAATCCGACGTTGATATTAACGAGATAAACTAACTAGTGATAAAACTAACCTAGTTAGATAAGAGTTTAGGGATAATAAATTAGAGTGTTAGAAACACCCAAAATAAAAACCTCATGAAAGTAGGAGGGTTAAAAGTGCCAAGTATGAAACAAGTTTTATTAAAAACAAATAAAAGAAAAATCCAACACACACACTGGTGTGTGGATCGACCAGAACACAGAAGGGGGCGACCAGGTTTCTTCAAAACCCTAACTCACCAAAAAATTCACAAATTGAAGGTCAAGATCAATTCCAAAACGAAATCCGAGCCTAGATTGGTGATCTCCATTGCAAGGGGGTCATAAGGTATGTGAAATTAATATAAAAATCGTATAAATGGACTAAGGGTCTTACAAGTTGGTAATCAGAGCTCAAGGTTAAAAGAATAAAGTGTTCGGTTCGAGGCTTGATCGCAAATCCGGTAAGTACATGTATATTAATAGTTTAGCATGCTAAAGTGTTGTAACAACACATAGGGCTATCGTGTGATACACGTTACCTCAATTAAATGATAAATATAGTTGACGAAATTGCGCGCGTTGACGCGTATAGTAGAAAAGCCTTGTATTATAATACGGGCGATTATTGAAGTTGATGTTACTAATTCTTGTAAATGTTTTAATTGAAGGACACTCGCATCTGAAGATAGCGAGAGTTTAACAAATTGCGGATATGACGGTGGAACGGTCCCAGATATAACAAGCAGAGCATACTCATCAAGGACCTAAATCGCGTGACGATCACGAACAAGGTTAACGACATAGAAAGCCCGTTAGGGCAAGCATTTACAGGTGCGCATTTTAAATTATTACGTGAATAGTAATATGCAACAAATACATAGAGATTGAAAGTTGCATATGTAGATTAAAAACTTGAAAAAACCCGAATAGAAAATCTATCCGGGATATTGCTTCCAAGAGAAACAAATAGAGGCATTACTTACATGGGGTGTAATGTGAAAATTATAAAAAGGTCATGTATACCAGGTATTGATCGCTTACTCTGGCCAAGTAAGTGGTGAGCACGTGGTACCATGAACTTTTTATGATGGACATGCTTACATTCGATGTAGTAAGGACGAGGTGAGTGGGACAAATTAAAAAGTACCCAAATGAATCAAATGAGCAAAATATTTGATAATAATGTAAACACACAGCCGGGTGACGGAAGCGTATTACGTTAGGATAATGAGCCCGAGTGAAGGGACAAAGATTAATGTAAAATGATTAAGATATGCATTGGGAGGGGGTGTACTTACACTTGAACCCGGAGAATGCAAACATGTAAAATGATTAAGATATGCATTGGGAGGGGGTGTACTTACACTCGAACCCGGAGAATACAAATATGTAAAATGATTAAGATATGCATTGGGAGGGGGTGTACTTACACTCGAACCCGGAGAATACAAACATGTAAAATGATTAAGATATGCATTGGGATGGGGTGTAGTTACACTCAAACCCAGAGAATACAAACATGTAAAATGATTAAGATATCCATTGGGAGGGGGTGTACTTACACTCGAACCCAGATAATGCAAATATGTCTCTTAATGGGCCGTTTTTGTAAAACGTCAAACTTGAGGACAAAGTCGGAATATAAAAGTGAAGCGAAGTCTTAATGCATACCGGAATGGTTGCAATAACAACGACTTCGTTAAAACATCCAGTTGATGGGTAAGGATTTAAACACATGCGTAGACCGAGAAACGGGAACTCGGATGGAAAGTTAAAAGACTCAGGTTTTGAGTCAAGACTAAAAGACGACAAGATGATGTAAATAGAAATTTTGATAAATTATGTTCAACTATTTTAAAGTTGAACGGGTCGAACAAAGAATGAAGTTTGACATCCATAAATGATAAAATTTCACATGAATAAGTCAAACGGGTTGAATATAATATAATGCCGGATGGCGTGAGTAAGCGGAAACGGGATAACGGTAGCGTCAAAAGCAAAAGAATAATGAGCCCGGTAATGGGACATAATCAAATACGAATATATGTAAACTGGATAATGGTGAGCATAAGATGAACCGACGCACAAATGACGTGAGAAATCATAAAGTCGGAAAAAAATTGTCCGAAAGAAAACAAATGTAGCCTTAGACTACGGTCAAGGTCAAAGGAAATTCCAAGACGAAAATAAATGATTTTGAACATAAAAGGGTACCTTAACACCATATACATATATAGGTGTATATACCGTTGAATAAAGACTTGAATAAAAGATGATCTATGGGATTATCATAACCTACGAGAATATAAATGAGGCTAAGGTCTACGGGACCAAAAAGACCTTCGGGTCCCAAATAGAAGGAAACGAATTGTTAGGGTCTCACCTTAATAAGGTAAAAATGTGAAAATATAAAGAAATAGCCTACGAGGCTAACAAAAGAACCTACGGGTCAATAGTATACAACAAGGAAACTGGCTGTAACTTCCCGTGTAAAATAATAACGGGAGATAAAGTTAGTATAAAAGCGACAGGTTTCGCTAAGTTAATTAAATGGGTTATAAGCAAAGAGATTGTAAAAGGCCTGGTTGACAAAAGTGAAAAATTTCACTAAAACATTAAACGGGCAAAAATGACAAAAGAGTTCACAATTATTTAAATTGTGCTACGTCGCAAAAGTAAGTGAAGTCATTATCGAAATGACAATGGAAGGGGATAAGTCCTTGGACGTAAATTCCTTGGAATTGACATGAGCTAAAATGAAAACGTTAAACTAAAAAAAAAATTCAATTTTTGGTAAGAAACAACGTTTTAACACGTATGAATACTATGAGACGAATTTCGGAAATGAGTAAATCAAAGAACGTGGGTCTTAACACCGATGGGTGCGAGACGATACGTCCGAAAAGAAGAAGCATGATAAAGAAAAGTCGTATTAGACTTAAACGTGACGTGACACGCTCACAGACAAGAAAAGAAATATAGAGAATGATATAGAATACAGTCAAGTCGTAACGTGAGTTGCGAGATATGAAAATTAGAAAACAAGCAAAAAGGCCAGGTTGGCAATAAGATATACCCGAATGACGGGGAATAAAGTGACGGCGACTAATCAGTCTAGCCGATAAAACATTTCAAAGTCAGATTAGTGTTACGACTTATACAAAGCACTTGTCGATATGAGATTAACTTGAAGTAAGCATGTTGAAAATAAATATAACTGAGTGATCAGATGACAACTCGGTCGAATAAGTGACCAGATTAAGAAATACAAGATGAAAGTATCGGCCTATGAGGTCATACACGTAAAAGACGCATATGCTATGAAACCGAAAAGACATTACCATAGTTCCCTGGTAAGAGTATTGTGCGTGAGCAATGCTCAAGTGATCACCAAGACTAAGGTCCGAATGATCTAAGCTGATAAAGTACGTGAGAAAGGTTTCGGGGACGAAACCTCTTTAAGGGGGGTAGACTTGTAACACCCCAAAAACGGGTTTGGTAATCAAACCCCGTTAATAGTAAAAAAGGGTAAAATACGGTAGTGATAAAAATAAACCCAATAAATATTAGGATCTAAATAAGTAAGCCTAATATTAACTAAAAAGTGAATCAAAGCTTTGGGGGGAAATAAAGCTTATAAAAGACCCGAGGTAACGGGGTGTATGTAACACCCCTAAAATATAAATCCTTTTATTATAAATCCGACGTTGATATTAACGAGATAAACTAACTAGTGATAAAACTAACCTAGTTAGATAAGAGTTTAGTGATAATAAATTAGAGTGTTAGAAACACCCAAAATAAAAACCTCATGAAAGTAGGAGGGTTAAAAGTGCCAAGTATGAAACAAGTTTTATTAAAAACAAATAAAAGAAAAATCCAACACACACACACTGGTGTGTGGATCGACCAGAACACAGAAGGGGGCGACCAGGTTTCTTCAAAACCCTAACTAACCAAAAAATTCACAAATTGAAGGTCAAGATCAATTCCAAAATGAAATCCGAGCCTAGATTGGTGATCTCCATTGCAAGGGGGTCATAAGGTATGTGAAATTTGATAGAAAATCTCTGCTTGAAATTCTGATGAACTTAGAGAATTCAGAAATTGTTGATGCATGATTGTTATATGGATGAAATAGGAACATAGTAGTGTCTAGGAGTAAACCCTAGACAAGTATATGTTAAAATCATGCTTAGCTCAAGTAGATTCAGATTTTTGTTGATACTAAATTCATGTATGAGATGTTTTTAGGGTTTTGATTGCTAAAAATAGTGTTATGATGTCAAGAAAATGCTTAAATTGAAAGCTGAATTCAAACAGCTTCTGATCAGAATTTACAGCCGACTTGTATTGGCTGTAACCTGAACAAAACGTGACAAAAACATGTGTTTCTTGAGTCTAAATTGTAATTCCAGGAAATATCTTTAAAACCCCACTGGAATCGCATTTTTTCGACGAAAATTGAGCGTTTTATGAATTTTTCCGTATCGAAGGTTCAAGCTGCGTTTTCTGGCAGAATTTGCAGCCCATTACGAATGTCATAACTCAATTTAGGAATTTAGTTATGACCTCAAATTTTACTGTAGATAGTTTTAAGTGATTAAAAGAATAGCCAATTGGAATTTTGTCAATCGGATAAACGAGGAATTTTAAATGAATTTTTTCGTAAGCTGCAGTCAGAAGTGACGAATCTGATTGTAGCTTAGTAAATGATTTTTTACAAATTTTTGGTAAAAAGTTAGATCTTGAAATTTTAACACAAGGCCTAACCCTCCGATAGGTACGCCACATAAAAAAATCATAATTTTTGAAGACTTGTAAACAGGTTAAACAAGTCACCAAAAACAGCCTATTTTCAGTGATACGAAACTTGATTGTTGATGTTATAAATCATGCCCACAATGTTCATATGTTGAAATTATGAATCAAACGCGTAATTTCCTAGTTCGACTAATTACGTGTGATGTGGGGCAATACAAATTTTAATTAGGAAGTCGATTTAGCTTATATGCACATATCATATAATTAAGGGTAGTTAACTTTTGAAAAGTTAAACTAACCATGGACGGAGTCGAATAGTAGTTCTGACATAGAAAATACGTAAGGTGGAATAGTCGTGGTTATAATGACTAATCTAACCACCTTGTGAATTATGATGATAGTTTGACTCTTGACAAGCTAGATGGAGGCTTGGGAATGAAGCGGGTCAAACGGAGCAAGTGCGAAAAGGAAAACGTAATTTGGATGCAAGGTAAGTTAAGCTTACGCCTTTTTATTCTTACTACTAAATACTTATAATGCAAGTCAGAATAAGCGAGAATGACAAGAAACCATACATTATGGTAAAAAGGGTAAAAACGGTAAAATGATAACCCGAATATGGGTTAACGCATAAATAAAAAGGATTTGAAAGGACACCAGTTGGCATAAGTCAAAATGGGTCAAACAAAGCAAGAAACGACCTTTAAGCAAGATGAATTTAAAGAGTAAATCGGAATAGGTTTAAGGGATGAAATGGTAATTAAATACCATCTCATAATTATAATTGATCATTTTGACTAAACGGGTCAAATGGTGTTGTTAACACCATTTGACAATAATATCTTATGATCGCGTGTTGAGTTTTGTAATCGCAGAAATTTAACACATGGCTCGCGTTGTTAGTTGACTAGTAATTAATAGCGAAAGGTATTTTAACGGGTCAATCTTATGACCCGAGCCAGGTACGCATGTTTAGAATTATACTTAAAAGCGATATTTTGGTCAAATATTAGCGAAAGTCCTTCGTAGTGAATAAGGGACTAAAATTGACTAAAAAGCCCTCGATGGGTAAATTAGGCGAACAACCCATAAAGGTTGTTTAGTAACCTGCATTTGATTATGGAATCATTAAATTCGAATTAAAGTTATAGGTATGCACCTTCGTGCGTCAAATGCCTAAAAATGGGTCAAATGCGTAATATGACCAACCGAAAGGTAAAATTTGGGAAAATTGGTTAATTATGTTAAATCCACCACAAAAATTAATTGTGGTGGAATGTAAGTAGTTATCCTAATATGAGAATGCAAAGTGTGAAATGAGATGAGCAAGTTAGATGCTTAAATGCATGAAAACTTCTAAACGGGTCAAAATAAAGTAGGTGGTAAAATGTTGGTTTAAGTGTAATAAAGAAAAACGTAAACCGGGTAACGGGAGCGTAAACTATATGAATAATGGATCCGGGTAATGGATCATAGCTTAGATATGTTAAGAAACGAACCCCAAGCGATTAAAATGAGTTTGGATAGCTTTGGATGTAAATTGGGTGAAAAATAAATGTGCAGAGTTGACACGGCCGGGTGAACATTTGACACGACCGGGTGAAGGGGCTGTGAAAAATACATGTTTAGCTGACACGGCCGGGTGAACATTTGACACGGCCGGGTGAAGGGGCTGAAAAAAATAATAATAATAATAAATATTTCTTGTGTTCAATTATTTTGTTCAAATGCTTTGATTTCTAATCGTTTGAATGAAATGTAGGTTTAATATGCAATGCCGAAGGACAATCAAGCTCGTTAAAGAATTGAACACAATCAAGAATCAAGCTTCCTCGAAATGATTCGTCGTCACGTTTTTAAATGGCGAATTCTCTATGAAATGTTGAATTGTGTTATTTCTTAAAGTTTTTAAGAAATGCATATTTTTGTAATGTATGTGTAAACATATTTAAATAATTATAATCGAAATTTATATAAAAATCGTATAAATGGACTAAGGGTCTTACAGGCGGGCCTAATACGCATCGTATTGTAGGTCCCTCGGAGGTTGAGGTTAAACCTTATCCTTGTTAAGTTTAACACACTAGCAAGTGCGGAATCCAAGCTAGAATGCAAACCGGTAGTTTATATGAGAACACAAGCTACAAAGAGAAAGGTAGACACACAAGATATCAAAGTTTTCTCTTGTATTTCAGTGGACACGGTTACAGCCCTTGACCAAACTGAAAATACGCTCTCTACAAGACTAAGTTCACTCACACCATAAAGTGAACATATTACAACAGTATATATAACCTTCACAGCTCGTCTGGTCGAAGGATCAATTAGACTGATCGAAAGATCATCTATCGAGATACAACCTATCGAAGGATCCACATATACCTCGAAGGATTGACATCCTTCGAGGTCCATCTATATCCATCGAAGGTTATCTTTCGAGCTCATCGAAGGATATAAACAATCCTTCGATGACTCATCCTTCGACACACACAATCTTACAAATTTGTTCTAAATGCTTGACCAAGTCAAACCAGGAGGATGGTTGACTGGTCAAACTTACATTAAGCACACATATAAACACATCTAAGACGTAACAAGACTAACACAAGACATCGTTTTATATCATAACAAAATACAGACAAAGTACAGACACAAGTGCACCAACAAACTCCCCCTTGGCTGTAGCTTTGTCTCGATCTTCGTGTCTTCAAGTCTCTGACGTCCTTTCAACCGTTAAGTGATGCGATGACCATGCACTTCCCGCATTCACAAGTAGGTTGAAGCAATACCGGGCCATCTTCTGAAACTTCATTGCTTGTTCCCGATCTCTAACCAAGTAGTTGATCTCGTGATCCTTAAGAACAATAATATCCGACCTGGACATGTTAGTAATCCACATTGGATCTATCATTCGAAAGTTCTCCTGACTGTCTCGGAATAAGATCACGGCTTCTCCAGTATCTGCATCATAAACCCAGCAACGAAAGTTTCCCAGAAAATCTGTCTTCATTTTCAACAAAGGTATCTTCTTCATCAACTTTGGAGGATCATAAACCAATCGATAACGAGCGGTATTTGTCTCTGGATCTAGCGTGAACCTGATTGGCTCGTATCGAGGAAACTGCGGCTTGTATAGAGGGTCCTTCCAACCTTTTCTTCGTTCCAATCTGATCTTCTTCGCAAACAAATCCACCATCTTGTCTTTGACTCGATTAATTACCTCCAGCTGAGCCAAAACCGCAACATCATAATAAGGAAGTGAAAGAATGCTGAGAGGAGACCTGAAGTACTGAAGGCCGCATTCTCGCTTCACAACCATGCAATGAAGCTCCTTGATGAACATCCAGCTGATAATACGACCCCTAGCCTGATTCCTTTCCAGAATCATGTAGTTGGCCTGATCCAACGGAGGGAGCGGAGGAGGATTCCTAGCTAGGAAATCCGCTCGCCATTCGTTCACGGTCTTCTCACGGTTTTCTTGGACTGAAGGAGAATCTGAAGAAGGATTAGAAGATTCTGCTGTCTTTGCTTCCACAAAATCATCATCAAGCGAATTAATCTCCACATTATCTTGACTAACATAAACGGGACGTTCCGGATCCGAACCGATGAAGATTTCTTCAATCGTAGAGAAATCGGTTTCGTCCGAAACTAACGGAGTAGCATCAATCGTGGTCAAATCAACTTCATCCATTGCTGTCGGAGCCAATACACATTCATCAGACATCTCAGTAACGTGTTCTCCCTCTTCTAATAGTTCACCCGTGACTGGATGATACTGTTGAGCAATTGAGGATTCAGGGAGATCAGTGAACGCTTCCGGCTCAAGACTAATATGTTCAAATCCTGCCGAAGCTTCCAACATTTCAGTCTGCTCAGATGGACCAGTAGCTGTTGGAGGAGCAGAAGGAGCATCTTGAGATGTACCAGACCCACCTGCAGCACCGGATGCAGTTGCACCGGAACCTGTGGCAGCTGGTTGATCAGGATTTGCTGCATCATCATCCTTATCATCGCCACGCTTTGAGGGAACGATGCCTAAAGCTTTGCACCTTTCATTCCAAAGCGTAACCACTTTGTGATCAAATCTCTTGAAATTTGCTTGAACAGGCTTGAAGGCTTCCATTAATCTATCATCACGATTCTTATAGCGATCTGACAGCTCTTCATGCTTTTGTTTTAACGTTTTTGCCTCACGTTCTAGCACAGTACTATGCCCCTTCATTATCTCAACCTCTCTGTCACGAGCCTTGTTAGCTTCTTTCAGTCTTTCTATCTCTTGAGCTTGTTCTCTTATCTTGACATTCTGAGCACTAACAAGTGAGACCAGCTTGTTGTGAGCCTCAGCATCTGGTGTTCTCTGTACACGGTATTCTTCAATCTTTCTTGTATTCCGACCGACTAAGGTACCCAGTTCACTGACTTGTTCAATCAGGAATTGAATTTTCTCAGCATCAGACAACCCAGATAATGTTTCTGCTAGAGTAGGCCGTGAGGGCTCAGGTCCTGAAAAACCAGTCTGGCCAGATGGACCAGAAGTACCTGTTGGACCAGGAATAACAAGAGGAGGACGTGGATGTGTACCTGAGACAGGGGTTGCAGGCGGCTGTTGATCAACAGGCGCCGTGCGTGCCCCAGAAGACGTCTGTGGAGATGAAATCAGCTCTAGCATCTCTGATGTAGTTAATTGTTCACTGATAGGAGGCAGCTGATGCTCCGGAGGCGTTGAAAGCTGGATCGGATCAGGTATAGGGACATCACCAGCAGTTTCACCTGTTGACCTTGATCCGCCCTTTGATTTCTTTGAAGTACGAGTACCCTCTCTTCTTGCTTGCCTCTTCCTTCTAAGTAAACCAGGAGCAGCAGGAATATAATCATCATCTTTGTCAGATTCTGCGGCACTAACCGGTTTATCAATACGTTCAAAACCACGAAAATTCCCGCGCTGATCATAAGCCTTTCGCATCCCTGGTGGAGGAGGATTATCATCCTCAGAAGACGAATCATCTTTACCCGAACCTCCTTCAACATCAGACGACGAACTGCTTTCATCCGCCAACCTCCTTGGCTCGTCCACCTTACTTTTACCTTTTTCAGTCGCATCATCGCCTGATCGACTTGCAGGACCAACAACATTACCACGGACATCTGATTCTATGAACACTCCTTGAACTTCTTCTGCAGCAACATTCACATCAACTTCAACATGTGCTGCAACACTGGAACTGCCAGCAGACTTCTTGCTCGATGCTTTAATTCCATGCTTAGCCCCGAGTTGCGTGTTAGCCAAAGCGATTAACCTTGGCTCTTCATCATCAGAATCACTCGCATCTCGACGCCATTTGTTGTTCTGCGGTGCCTCGTAGGCCGGAACATCGAGATGACCAATAAGCTTTCTAATTGGATCCGATTCCTTATAGTTGGACATGGATTTGAAAATCAGCAGTGTACGCTCATTCATCGGATTGACAGGTAGAACATCTGCTTCAGCTTTAGGAAGATCAGGAATCTGATCATCAATCATCATCTGCAGGAATCTAGGATATAGCCAAAACTTGGTAGATGTTCGTTGAGTTGCTGACGGGAGTGGCCTTCGAGCATTTTCTTTTAGATTGTCGAAAATATAGCGTGATATGTTGAAAGGCTTGTTCAGAATCAAAGCCGTAAACAATCCCGTTAAATCAATCGGCGACAGATCATATCCAGATCGTTTGTTGCTCAGGCAGTGAATAAGGATATGCAATAAGAACTTGTATCGAAGCGGCATAAACTTTTTGTTGATCTGATTTGCAAGAACGTTATCGCTGTACCGTAACCTCATCAGCAAGCCCCGCTGACATTGTAAATCAATAGACGTAGAATCTTCTGGTTGATCTCCTAGTTGCAGACGTGCTCTGATAGTGTTTTCTGTAATCACCACGGGTTTCTCAGCAACTGATCCACTAATCACTTCCTTGTTATCCACTGTTTCAACCACAGCCGAATTCCAGAACTCCTTGATATGAGACTGATAAGCAGTGTGCTGTGTAGTGATTGCATAGTTGATACGAGTGCGATGAAGATACTCCATTATTCCCGTGAATTCCGGACTGATTTTGCCTTCCGGTTGCAAATACGCGGCCATGTTGTGTCGTGGCTCCGACATAGATTCTACTTCCGACTTTTCTTTCTTGGTTGGTTTTGCCCGTTCTTTCTTTTCTTTCGGTGCCATTTCTGTTCATGAAAACATGGACACGTAATGAGAAACAGTCAACAGTCAACAAGAATTCCACACTTAGGAAAAATTTCAATTTCTTGGAAAAATTCTAAGTGTTGAATCCTCGAAGGATGCCATTTAGCCATCGAAGGACTGAAACATGGCTCGAAGGATGACAGACTGTTCGAAAGATGTTACTTTCCTCGAAGGATGAAATTCCTTATCGAAGGATCATCTTTCGAAAAATCAAGAATTTGAAAGATATCTTGATCATTCGAAAGGTCTGATCAATCGAAGGATGAATCCTTCGAGAAACTTAACATCTTTCGAGTCTCAATTCGAAAGATATTTTGCAACACATCTTTCGAGGTTGAGAATCAACATCCTTCGTGTTGATTTCCGGCGACACTGTTCATCGGAATATTTTCGGTGACAGTTTTAAGTGTGTTTTAAGTGGTTTCAGATCATTTAGGTACATCAAACATCAAACCATTTAAAACATTACTAACAAGACACTTAAAACAGACATAACAATATCAAACCCAACACCGGACACAAAACCCCAACCCGGATACAACCACATACACATGAACCAATCAATCAAGAACACACAAAGGCTTTCAGACCATTAAAGTTCAAACCAAAGACTCTGAAACATAAAACATCAGTCAAGATATAACATTATAAACATCAAAAACCTACAACAAACATATTCACATTGCATAAAGACACATGATCAAATGAAGTGTTTATGTCGTTGTTTGATAAGTGCATTCGGATTATCCTACCGAGATTATAGATGGAATCCTGATACACTAACTTTTTGATTCAAATTTTGGCAGAGTTTCGGTAGGATCAGACGATTTTGAAATAGTGAAGTTGAACAGTTATGTTGAAATGAAGAAGATGATACCTTTTTATACTCTGACCTCGAAAGTCGAACCGTCTCGAAGGATAAATGACCTTTCGAAAGATGAAAAGGTGTTTCGAAAGATCAGCCTTGGGTCGAAGGATCCCTATCTGGATCGAAAGATACCAGATATTTGAAGGATCTGGATCGAAGGATACCAGATATTTGTGGGAATCCTCGAAGGATATCTTTCGACCTTATCCATCTTTCATAAAGGTCTGTTGACCAATTCATCTTTCGACTGAGATGATTGACTTTCATTGACCTTCTGATCTTTCGAGGGCCATTGCTTCCTCGAAGGATCAGATTTCCACCAACACTTTGGATTTTTGGGAATTTTCAATTTAAGCCCTTCAAATTCTTAAAAGCTTTCAGAAATGACCGTTTTGAAAAATTGTCCGTTATGAAGTTCTGCAAAGGTCAGTTTTATGAAGTATTTCGGCTTGTCAGATATCTGATCGAGTACCAACATCGGTTAATCAAAAAATAAGATTAAATTGAAAATCTTTTTGGATTTTGATAAAATAAAAGACAACAATAAAAGACAACAATAAAAGACAACAATTTTAGAATCCTTTGAATGTTATCAAACGACATCACCGCTAATGTCGTGCTGATATGCACCAAACGACAAAAACTGTTTAAAAAGACAATAAAAGTTAATCACTAAAGTTAAGCAGTAAATAAATATGTACAAACACAACAATATTTTTGCGAGTTTCTGGCGAAGAGAATCATATCAGTTTGCGGTCTTTTGTCAAAACACATTTCCTTTTAATATTCTTTTACAGAAGAGGATAAGTATTCTACCACAATTACCGATATTGTTATCCACTTAAACTCAACGATCAAGTGTAATCATAATGCATTGAGATACATTAAGGTATGATTTATACTTACCGACCGGTGTTCATCCACTCACGACACATTCCCGTATCAAGGTATGCACGAGAGTTCATCTTACTGGGGAGTATACCATTTATCATCCGTTTTTAACGTATATAAAATGTGAACAAGTCACTTATTTGATTTGAAAACAAGCCCTATGTGATAGAATCACTTATTGATGAGGAACTTGATTTTCATATGCATGAGGGCACAGGAGCAAGTCCGTGAACAGGTCAGTACTTTCGTACAGCAGAGAGACGAACTTGACTCCCGGATAAATGTGATATTTTATCACTTATTTGTTTGGACATGTGATTGTTTATCACTTATTGAGGTCGAATGCAATATGTACACGTATGTATGGTATCATGGAAGATCTAGACTTGCGTCCCCGTTATTTTTCGGTAAAAGATACAACCATGATACCCAGATGATAAACAGCATAAACCCCAAATATCTCAGAACCTCGGCAATCTATCAAACGAAATTTTGGTACCAAGACCATATGCCAATGAGCGGTTCCCACGCGGTTTTCAGTTCATTATGTTTATATCCCCTGCACACTTTAAAATGATCGTGAGTCTACCGGTACATCATTAGTAGAGCTACTTATCTTTTTTTCTTTTCTTTTGATTTCCAGAAACATGTTTCGACCGACCTCTGATGTAATATCATTTTCTCTTATCTTGCCAAGAAACTCATTTTTGTTTTTCTATTGTTTTTGTGTTTTTCTGAATTTTCTCCCCCTTAAATGCAGAAAGTAAATAAAGTAAAGACATATTTTTGTATTTTTGCGGTTTTTCAATGTTTTTGTATTTTCTTTGAAGCTTTCTCCCCCTAAAATTTAAAAACAAGGAAAGTAAAAGACACAATTTTTTTTTTTTTTTTTTTTACAAAAATATTTACAAAAACGATTTTCCGATGTCGGTTACTCTTGCTTCACCTTTATGCCGTTTACCAAAAGTAAATAATCGAATCTTGATTTATCAAATGCTTTGGTAAAAAGGTCGGCACGTTGGTGATCGGTATGAATGTGAACCACATCGATAAGTCTCTTTTCAAAGCAATCACGTATGAAGTGATATTTAATATCGATGTGCTTCGTTTTTGAGTGCTGTACAGGATTTCTAGTGATCTGTAAAGCAGCTTCATTATCAACATAAATAGGAGTAGTTAGGAATTCAAAACCGTAGTCCCGCATCTGTTGTTGGATCCATAGAACCTGGGAGCAGCAACTAGACGCAGCAATGTATTCCGCTTCACATGTAGACGTAGCCACACATGTCTGCTTCTTGCATTGCCAAGTGACTAGGCGATTGCCTAAGAACTGACATCCTGCTGTAGTTGATTTGCCATCTTTCTTGCAGCCGCCGAAATCAGAATCACTGTAAGCCTTGAGATCGAAGTTATCATCCTTAGGGTACCATAACCCGGTGTCAGGGCAACCCTTCAGATAACGAAATATCCTTTTGACAGCAGCATAGTGAGAGACCTTCGGATTCGCTTGGTATCTGGCGAGAAGGCACGTTGGATACATAATGTCGGGTCTTGATGCGGTGAGATACATTAAAGATCCAATCATAGCACGATAAAGTGAAGAGTCCACAGCATCCCCTTTTTCATCCGGAGTAATCCCGTGATTCTGCGGAAGAGGAGTAGAAATTGGCTTTGAATCGGACATCTGGAACCGGCTCAAGATGTCTCCGACGTACTTGGTTTGATGGATAAAAATTCCAGATTCGGACTGATTAACTTGCAAACCCAAAAAGAACGTCATTTCACCCATCGCACTCATCTCGAATCGATCTTGCATCACCTTCTCAAATTCCTTGCATAAATTATCATCGGTAGAACCAAAGATAATGTCATCGACGTATACCTGTACCAACAGAAGATCTTCACCTTTTTCTTTGATGAAGAGGGTACAATCGATCAAACCCCGTCTAAACCCGTTGTTCAGCAAGTAGGTAGACAGTGTCTCATACCAGGCTCGAGGTGCTTGATGAAGACCATATAATGCTTTATTAAGTAGTAAAACTCTGTCAGGATGTAATGGATCTTCAAACCCCGGTGGTTGCTCGACATATACTTCCTCTTCGACCACTCCATGTAGAAATGCACTCTTAACATCCATCTGGTACACCTTGAATTTCTTGAAGGATGCGTAGGCTAGAAAGATTCTAATAGCCTCCAGACGTGCAACAGGAGCATACACTTCATTGTAGTCAATACCTTCTATCTGACTGAAGCCTTGAACAACTAACCTTGCTTTGTTTCGGACAACAATTCCACGGTCGTCCTTCTTGCACTTAAACACCCAACGAGTTCCGATCTTCTTGTAGTTATCGGGCCTATCAACCAATTTCCATACGCCCAACTTCTCGAACTGCAGAAGTTCTTCCTGCATGGCTTCCACCCAGGAATCATCTTTCAATGCCTCCTTCCAAGATCTAGGCTCTTCTTGGCTAACATAGCAGGCGAAAGACCAATCATTTTGTTGTCCCGATTCTCGTATCTCAGCATACAAGCCAGCATTTTCGTTATTTCTGATTTGATTCCTTGTCCTTACACCACTGAGAACATCACCTATAATATTCTGCTGAGGATGAATGTTATGAATTCGGGTTTCAGGAACTAGAGGAATGTCAACATTGGTCCTCAAGTTATTGATATTTAAATTCCCGATATCATTCTGAAGCTGTTGAGTTGTAGAAGATGATGCATTTTCTTCTTGGACAATTGGTGCAGACACTGGATCCGTTGCTTCTGAAGTACCTTGAACCGGACCCCGTGCTTCACCATCATTTGCATCAACATACTCCTCATCTTCCGATGACAAATTGTAGTCGACAGCATCATTAAACACCTCATTTGAAGTGAGATTGTTGACAGAAGAAGATGCTTGTGAGTCAACAATGATTGGGCGAGCTAACTGAGAGCCAGTCGCATTCTCGCTTTCAGACAACATTTGAGCAATTGCATTGTCATCATCAAATGTCGGCAGATTGAATGAGTTGAAAAGACCATCATAATCGAACATCCATGGATCTCCAGAAGGCTTCGGAGGATTAGAATATCTTTGAACTCTTACTTCACCCCACTCTTCAATCCTCTTGGTAGTCAGGTTCCATACTCGCAGATTAGGAGTAGCATACCCAAGGAAGTAACCTTCGATAGCTTTGGCACCAAACTTCCCGTCAGGCTCAATCATGGTACATGGTGCACCAAAAGGTTCTAGATATTCTAAGTTAGGAGTGTTCTTGTGTAGAAGTTTGAAGCACGTTTTGCCATGTCTTTTCACTGTGAGAACCCTGTTTAACGTGTAGCAAGCCGAGGCAACAGCTTCAGTCCAGAATCGAACTGGAAGCTGAGACTCAACCAACATGGTTCTTGCAGTCTCAATTAAGGTTCTGTTCTTTCTTTCAGCGACTCCGTTTTGTTGTGGCGTGTACCGAGAGCTATATTCATGAAGGATTCCTTTTGCAGTGCAAAATTCATCCATAACCCTGTTTTTGAACTCGGTTCTGTTGTCGCTTCGAATTCGCCTCACCTTTAGATTATAAAGATTTTCCAACAAGGTGATCAAATTCTTTAGAATCTCTGGAGTCTCGCTCTTGTGGACCATGAAATCAACCCATGAAAATCTTGAATAGTCATCAGTGACTACCAAGCAGAAAACTTCCCCGTGCACACTCTTGTGTTTGACTGGGCCGAAAAGGTCCATATGCAGACGTTCGAGTGGCATGTTTACAGTGTTAACCTTCTTCAATGGATGTGATTTCTTGATCTGCTTCCCTTTCTGACACGGCACACAGACATCTTGAAGTTGAAAATTCTTCACATTGACACCTCTCACCAGATTGTTTTTGACAAGGTGATTCATTTTTCTGAGGTGAATATGACCCATCCGTCTGTGCCAAGAGATCGTCTCCTTTTCAGTGGCTTTTGAAATAAAGCAAGTAACTTGTTTGGACTTGGTTATTGCTTGGCTCATATCGAGGACATACAAATCATTAACTCTTGGTGCTGATAAGAGAATCCATTCTTCGGGAATCTTGAATCCTGGCTTCAGCACATAACAACCGGCATCATCAAAATGCACGGTGAACTTCTTGTCGCAGATCTGAGAAACACTTAGGAGATTGTGATCCAACTGTTGCACATAATTGATTTTGTCGAAACTCACAACTCCATTTGAGATCATTCCCTCGCCGGTGATATACCCTCCTTTGTCTCCAGCAAACGCAACATATCCTCCTCTTATACTACGCACATCGAAAAGAAGACGGTAGTCGCCCGTCATGTGCCTGGAAGCCCCACTATCAACAATCCAATGACTATTAATAGTTCCTCCTGGAGCCGCCTGCACATGTAATTAACTTATCAGTTTGAGAGGGGGACCCAAGCCTTTGTGGACTTGGGTCGTCCTTGATCATCAAGGAAAGTGATTTCAATCACTTGATGATTAGGAAAAAGAACCTGTGGTGCTCCCCCTGATTGAATTACCTGTTTTTGCTTCCAAGCTGTTTGTCCTTTACCAGTATTTGAATTTATTGTTTTAGCATTTACTGGTTTTACAGTTTCAGATTTTGCTTGTACAGGTTTTTCTTCCTTGACCTCTGATTTTAGGGCCTTTTCAATTACCTTTTGATTCTTTTGCTTTAACTTCTTTTCCCTTTCTTTCAAGACACGTGGGTCTTGTTTCGGGGAAACTGATCGTTTTCGGTAATCGATTTCTTGGGGAGCACTCGTTGTTGACTTCAGCTTTTGCACGTGTGGGCAATATCTTACAATATGCCCAACTGTCCCACATTCAAAACATGTTCTCCGCTCTACAAACTTCGGAGAAACATGTTGATGACCAGACGGAGAACCAGACAATGAACTTTGTGATCTAGACGTGCTTGGGCCTAAATCACATCCGTTGGTGTGTTGGGTGTAATTATTCTGATCATTTCGTTTTAAAATTCTAAACTGTTGTATAAACTCAAGGTTAGATTTATCCTGAAATGTTTCAAGTTTGTCTGAACCCGTGGATCCAACAAAGTTCATTTTCGGTCCTCGCTTCTTAACATGAGCTCTTTTGTTTTGCACCTTTTGTTGTTGAACCTTAGGTTGCTCAACCCTTGATTGTTGAATTTTAGGTTGTGCAGCCTTAGGTTGAGTAGCCTTAGACTGTTCAACTTTAGGTTGTTGAACCTTTGGTTGTTCAGTCTTAGGCTGCTGAACTTTAGGTGCTTGAACATTCTTGTTCTGAGCCTTCTTTCCCTGTACCTTACCCTTTCCGGAGTTGACTTGTTGTTTTCGCTCAATTGGTAGTTTTTGGTTTCCGTATTGTTTTCTAATTTGTTCACACGGAATTGGATCACATTGAGTGACGGTAACTTTGCCACTTTTGTTCCCCAAAAACTTATCAGTGCATCCTTCAAAAATTTGCTCAATTAAATCTTGATTTACATTTTTAAGTGGAAAATCTTTGTTAGAGTAGATTTTGCTATCTCCTTTGAGCGTGTACAACAAGTTATTCTCTTCACGGCTAGATACAAGGGACTCCATTGCTTTTGACGTTTCAGTCTTACTCGGTTTCACTGGTGGATCACACAGGATGTGATTCTCAATTGGAATATCTGTTGTAACCGAGTTAGACTGTTGTTTCACAATTTCTTCAGATTCATCATCCGAAGAATCAGCATCCTCAACAATGGGAGGACTCTGTTCCTTAACGCACGATGAATCTGTCACACTCTCAGATTCTGATTGACCCGAGGATGATGCACCAGTTGTGAACCCGAGGCCTGCTGCAAAGTCATCTAGATTGAGTGGCACAGTAGATTCAAAACGGGTCATATCCTCGTCATCAGGCAATTTGGAGTAATTGTGATTCATTGGGGGAGGACATGATTTGAATCCAATACATGTTTTATCCCCCTTTTTCTTTCTCTTTTGAACGTCAATGATGTGATCCAATACAAAGCGGGAATTGGAATAGCTTTCAAGTTTCTGCTTAATTGTTTCACATTCACATCGAGCTGTTGCCAACTCTACCATTTGCTTTTCAATTGTGTCAATAAGATTATTGTTAGCATGTTGTTTTCGCAAAACAGCCTTTTGTAATTCTGAAACATCATGTTTTAATGACGCAATTGTTGCTTTAAATTCCTTTTCATTTCTGGTTAAAAACAAGTTAGCTTCAGTTGCTTTAGAAAGATCTACAATCAATTCTTGATTGTGTTTGTATGTGATTTCAAACTGACTTTCCTTTTCAGCATATTTAACATTTAAGCTATCACAATTTTCACAACTAACTACAGTGGGTTCATCGACACATACCTGACTTGATGAACTGTCGACATTAGCCATAAAGGCTGAATGGAAAGAAAAAGATCCATCTTCAGAGAAGAACTGAGCAAGCTTCTCGGAAGTTCCAGCAGATTTCTGGCAAAGAATAGATCTCCTCTTGCATAATGCTTCAGCTTCAGCCAAAAGCTCATCAACTTCCAAATCTAAAGCATCACTTGATAAATCACCAACATCAAGTGATTCCCCATCCATGCTCCCACTATAACCCGAACTATCTTCATCTTCTGAAGATTCACCAGCAGACACGGGTTCTACGACCTTCTCAATCACTTTAGCATAACATGCCGTTCCACCATTTCCTCCTTCTCCAAGCTGAAGGTTCCAATTGCAGATTTCATCAGCTTGAACAACCAATCCTCTGTGGGGATTAGTGTTTGTGGATCCAGATGCATTTCCTCCAACGAGAACTATTGATCTGTCAGAATTGTTGTTCGGTTGCTGTTGTGGCTGTCCTTGATTCCTGAAGGGATTCTGATTTCCTTGCTTAGGTGGCTTCTGACACTCCCGCTTGAAGTGACCCTTTTCACCACAATTGAAGCAAGTGACAGCATTCTTATCAAAACCATACTTGGTGTTGTTGTTGCTATTCAAGTTGGTTCTCCCCGTCCTTTCCATAAACTCCTTTGCTTTTCGAATTGCACTAGCAAGAGCCCATTTGATATCCATCATTTCAAACTCTTCTCTATCCACTTGCTGGTAATCTTCATTGGTAAGATTGATATTCCCAATCTGACCTGCGACCAATCCACAATAAGCACTAACCAAGGTGTTCAACATCTCCATATGCTCCTTGGCTATTTCGACACTGACTTTGGAGAAGTTGGAAGTGTCTAATCTGACTGTGTTCGGATTGGAAGTGGCTTGAAAGTTTGAAGAGCTTCCATAAAACCCTTGCTGTTGCGGTTGTTGCTGCTGTGCTCTGCTTGGATCTAAGAAAGGCGGTGGTGTGAATTGCTGAGCTGTCGGTTGCACATTCTGTTGTAGAGAAGAAGAATCTGGTCTTGAGTACATCATCGGGTATGCTGAAGGATCAAACTGATTTGTTGTGGAAGGCCCGGTGTTTGAGATGAAAGCTGTTTGAAGCTTCGCATGTTGAGAGGCTGGTTTTTCTCCACTGATACCTCCTGCAATCCCATAGTACATCTCTGGATTTTGAGGAGTTAGTGTTCTTTTTGCCTTAAGCTTTTCTTCTACATCCTTGTTTTCCAATCTTTGAATTAACTCATAAACGGTGATTGTGTCTAGAACACCATTTTCTTTGAGAATTTCAAGATAACTGCTCCACTTTGCTGGTAAACTATCAGCGAATCTCTTCACCATTTCTTGTGGAGTGGCAGTGACTCTGAAAGCAAACATCTCGCTCAACAAGTGATGGAACCTTGTAGATAAATCTGCCAAAGTCTCATTCTCCATACACGTGAATCCTTCAAACTCTTTCTTCAGTAATTCTTGCTTGATCTTTCTAGATTGAGCATTTCCTTCACATCGTAACGTGAGCATATCCCACAAGCTTTTAGTAGTCGTGCAGTAAACAAACTGGTGGTAAATGTCTTTGTGAAGAGCTTGTGTGAGAATCATGAATGCCTTCTTTTCTAACTCAAATTTCTTCTTATCATCATCAGACATAGTGCTGTAAGTTTCTGGATTAGATCCTGCAACTTCCAAATCATTGTCAAATGCGGTGAAGAAGCACATCCATAGATCTTGACCTTGCCCCTGAACATAAGTTCTCAGCCTTTCTTTCCACCATCCCCAATCATTGATGTGATTTAGCTTTGGCGGTTTTGTGCTTGTACCAGTTTCACTGTCGTTCTGCATCATAGCTTGAATGCTGTTGCTTTGATTTGTGACCAATGCCCATTGATTTGCAGTTATCATTGCAGCTTGAGGTGGGGCAATAGCCTGCATCCATGCAGTTTTGTTGAAATCTGACGTAGATTGCGTAGCTGATGATTGCGTAGCTGATGATTGTGGAGTCAAAGTTGTTTGAGTCCACGCAGTTGGATCCCACTGACCGTTTGTTCCCATTTATGTTAATATCTCGAAAGATAACAACCAGTCGAAGGATCCTTGATCGAAATACCTGAAAAACACAAACTTGTTAAACTTAAACAGACTAGAATCGAAGGAACAGAACTTGTTCGAAGGATCAACAGTGTTCGAAAGATCACTGTTGAGTTTCGAACAATGATTTCGAAAGACTCTCCAATCGAAGGATCCTTGTCTTTCGAATAAGACCTGTAGATCGACAGATATATCCTTCGAAAAGATTCCTTGGATCGAAAGATAAGTCACAGACTTCGAAGGATGTTCGAAAGATGATTATCTATCGAACCTCCTTTGATCGAAAGATGATCTTTCGACTTCGAAGGATATCCTTCGATCTGCACTGACACAGTTGACAAAAGTTGACAGGTTGGTGAAAAGGTGATTGGTTGGTAAAAACTTTCGGCAGAAGGTATGTTCAGACCATACTTTCAGCCAACCCAGATTTGACTAATAAAATATTGCCTAAAAAGAAGGTTCTTATCCAGAAACCGGTCACCGGAGTAAGCCGGAATTTGGCCGGAAATTACCAAACTTCTTAAAAACAAGTTTTTAAGTTACCCAACCCGTTCTTTAACACACCCGGTTAGTTTAGAACACGTTTTTACGTCAAGAACTGTGAGAAAAACACTAAAAACAGATGTTAAACCATGTGAGTTTTTGTCCAAACACTCCAAAGTCTTGTATAAACTCGGTTTTTTTTAACAAGGAAAAGAGCCACGGCTCTGATACCACTGGTAGGTCCCTCGGAGGTTGAGGTTAAACCTTATCCTTGTTAAGTTTAACACACTAGCAAGTGCGGAATCCAAGCTAGAATGCAAACCGGTAGTTTATATGAGAACACAAGCTACAAAGAGAAAGGTAGACACACAAGATATCAAAGTTTTCTCTTGTATTTCAGTGGACACGGTTACAGCCCTTGACCAAACTGAAAATACGCTCTCTACAAGACTAAGTTCACTCACACCATAAAGTGAACATATTACAACAGTATATATAACCTTCACAGCTCGTCTGGTCGAAGGATCAATTAGACTGATCGAAAGATCATCTATCGAGATACAACCTATCGAAGGATCCACATATACCTCGAAGGATTGACATCCTTCGAGGTCCATCTATATCCATCGAAGGTTATCTTTCGAGCTCATCGAAGGATATAAACAATCCTTCGATGACTCATCCTTCGACACACACAATCTTACAAATTTGTTCTAAATGCTTGACCAAGTCAAACCAGGAGGATGGTTGACTGGTCAAACTTACATTAAGCACACATATAAACACATCTAAGACGTAACAAGACTAACAAAAGACATCGTTTTATATCATAACAAAATACAGACAAAGTACAGACACAAGTGCACCAACATAGGCCTATACGATGCGTATCAGGCCGCTGTTTTTTTGAATTTATTTTTTGTTGTGTTGTGTTGTGTTGTGTCGAACGCGAACCCGAGAAACGAAAGGGATTTCGAGCTGTTCGTCAATGATATGATTGATAAAAGAAGCGCTTTTATCATGTGTCATATTAGATGTGTTATGGTGAGATTTTTTAAGTTTGCACAGTGGGAGAAAGGACCAGCACCTCTGTCAGTATTGTTCTTTAAATTCGCATAAACATATATTCGTTTCATAACCTCCTCCTATAAATCAACCACAACTCACCCGATACGTCTTCTCTGGACCACACATGATAAAAACACTTCTTTAGACAATCTGGGATTATGTTCCGCTTCTTCAAGATTTACGTCTAATGTCCAAGTTTGATCACATTTGACTTCATCGGCGGCAGTCCAATGACTTTCTTGAGTCACATATCCGACAATAGGGCCCACGGATCTTATGCCCACCGAGACCGACCTCTAAATCATCATAGAAGACGTGTCGGGTTCTTCTTGTCACACCCCAACCGATGGCGGAAACATCGGGGCATGGCACTGAGCGAAACAGATTGTCCAGAAGTTTCCATAACAATTATCATTACCAATCAATTTAAAATAACATGTCCCATACCATGTCTCAAAAGGTAAACAAATTATTATAGACAAAATCTAGGCAAATAGTTCTATTCCGACAACTCAGATTTTCAAATAGAGCAATTGTTTATCTGCTTCTAGAGACCCTTGATTAAATTTGTACAGACAACTATTTGTTGGCCTCTAGAGCCTTATTCTAGCCTCGATTTCCTACCAGATGTGCATCCTAAGCACCTGTCACATACGTTAAAATAAAGTCAATACATATAATGTAAAGGTGAGCATACAAGTTTGATAATAGCATATAGAGTTCGAAATTCGTTTACGCATAACCAGCACGTACACATAGTGAAATGAAGCACGTTAGTTATCGACATAGATCCATCGATACCAATGAATGCGGGTTGACTGCCAGAGGCAGTTCGCAATACATGATTACCACCGTAATCCATGCAAGTAATTGTCCTTAACAACCCCTGCGAACAGGTGCTGAGTCCAAACTATAGTACTATCTTGCTAAGGCAGGTAGACAACATTCCATGTGTAAACATAACAAACAAGCATTCATAAGCCACGTATATCATGCATTAACTGTTAGCGTTCAAATAGTATTGAGTAGTGTGTTTGTTGTGTTTTGAATATTCGTAACGTATGTAACACCCAAAAGTGCGTAAAGCAAAAAGGGATCGAGTATACTCACAGCGATGATGGATTGAAGGGATCGCTTAGAGAGTAGGGTTAGCCTGATCAGAACGATAGCATAACGATAAGCGACGCGTAAAATAGTGCAAGGTGTAAGTGGTTTGGACAGCAGCTCGGTCGGATGGGTAATCCGACCGGATGGTCCAGTCGTGTGGGTGACAATCCGTTCGGATGGTCATCCGGTCGGACAGGTTGTCCGGTCGGATGACTGTTCGAGTGGATTGTTTCTTCCTTTGATGTGTTTGTATATGATGGCTTGTACTTTGAAGTTTTCGTTGTAACATTTTGAAAGCATTGAAGTATCTCTACCCTTCAAGTCGGTCGATCGGACGGTCTGTCCGATCGGACGACAATCCGATAGGTTGACACTTCAGCGAGAACAAGTTCACAGCAGGGCGGTCACTCGGTCAGGCAGGTTGTCCGATCGGGTGGCATCCTCAGTGCATTGAACATGTTGAAAATTGTTTAAGTCCAAGTATCTCATGATACGAAGAGTAATCCGGTCGGGTAGGTAGTCCGATCGGATGGCAATGCGTTCAATACTCAAACTTCAGACAAAGTTGGTTAAGTGGGGGACCCAAGGTGTAAGCCGTTCGGATGACCTAGTCGCTCGGATGGCTTATCCGGTCGGACAGTAGTCCGGTCGGATAGCACTCCGTGCTGGTCGTTCCGTTCGTCTTTCACTTGGCTGTTTTGATTGTTTGTTGCTTTTATCGAGATGTTTTGACAACGTGTTAACCAACAGAACTCCATCTTGACCCAAGTAACCCGATCGTCTAGGAAATCACCCTAATTCGACCAGTTAACCGGTTCGAGATGGTTGTTCTTGGTTAACCCGAAGTCGGTGGTCTCGTGAGTAGAATCCGGATCTTGAGCTAGTACAACACCGTGACTGAGTAGAAGACTAGAACGAGGTCCGAATCTATCGGTTTTGAGTGCATTGAGTGTAAAAGAGTTGAAAGAAAGTTAGAAACCATCTTTCAATCCTTTTTCACTATGTTTATGTTTAGATCTATGCATGATCTTTGTGTATTCGTGTGGAAATCGATTAGATCTAAGTTGTTCTTGGTGGATTGAGGCCAAAACATGAAGTTCTTCGAGAACACATGATGACGTCATCCTAGAACGCCTCAAATCTAGTGATTTCACGGTTAAAAGTTAAGATTTAAAAGATAGAAAGGTGTAGGAGTGCGTGTAGAACAAGAAAGTACAAGATTTAGGACGAGATCTTACCGAAATCGAGAGAAATCGAAGAAAAGGTGAGGAGAGCGTGCTGTTCGGTCAGAGAGTTGCCCAAAAGTAGAAAGTTTGAGAGTGACATGGGTATTTATCGAGTTACCCAAAGAGGAAAGTGTGGGTTGGTCGGATGGCATCTCGCCCGGGTGACTTATCCGGTCAGATGTCACCTCGGTCGGATGACATATGGCACCAGATCAAGTGTCTGCCCGGTCGGATGGGCAATCCGGCCGGATGGCACTTGGTTCGGGTGTTCGGCGCGACGAATTTTGAGGTTTCGATTTCGATTGCGAGTGATTCGATGCGATAGATTTTCCTATTCAAATTACTTTTAATCCCAACCATTCATATCTCGCGCTATCTCTTCTCCACTAATTATCATAGTTCGATTTCGATTGAGTTCGATTGCGTTTCGATTGATTACCACAACATAAAATAAATAAACATGCACAAGTAACACATAAGGCACACACACACGTATAACAAATAACCAAAATGCATAATTCGAGTTGAGAGTGCGATTGTGATTCGATGTCGATTAAATTGGATTGATTAGCGTTTAGTTGACTTTATCGCATTGTTACTTCCTATAGTTCATAGTCGTAAGTCGATTAAATGGCGAATAACACGCGTCGATTATTGTAATTATTGACAATTACTACACATAATACAACTAAAATAAACACATAAAAGAAATTCACTACAAGTCAAGTTGCGCGGAATCGGTCGTTGACTTTGACCTTGACTTTGACTTTGACTTACGAAAACACGGGGTGTTACTGCCTCCCCTAGTTGAGGGAATTTCGTCCCGAAATTAGTTCGTAGCCGTAACAAACAACGGCGGGTACTTCGCCTTCATGTCGCTTTCGAGTTCCCAAGTGAACTCTGCGCCACGTTTGCCTTCCCATCGGACTTTCACAATAGGAATGCGCGAGCGTCTGAGTTGCTTGGTTTGGCGATCCATGATCTCAACGGGCTTTTCCACGAAGTGTAGTGTTTCGTTTACTTGAATGTCGTCGAGGGGTATTGTAACAACCCTCAGTAAAACCGACTCTCTCAAATATTTCCAACACTCTATTATATTTTAAATTGTTCCAATATGTCTTTAAAATACACCCCATACGCGAAAACGAGCCTCAAATATATTAAATAGTATTAAAAATAAATAAAAATCTGAAACATAAGTTGAGGCGGGCCGCGTAGACCCACCCCAAGCATTTACGCGGGCGGTATCAGGGTTGAAACCTGATATCGTTGATTTCTTTAGTTAAGGCGGGCCGCGTAAGATCCCGTTTAAGCTAACGCGGGCCGCGAGAGATCAACAACGCGAAGACACCAGAGGCCGACACGTGTCGACATCGTGGCGAGTCTAGGCGATGACCCGGATCACCTAAACCCTACCCGTGCTAGTACGCGGGCCACGTAAGCCCCGCTTATCTTTTATGCGGGCCGCGTGAGACCCAGTTTCAGCAACTATATAAGCAGGCATCGGGTTTCAGTATTCCTCGTTCATTTCTTTCTTTCTTAAATGAATTTCTAAGTAGTAGAAGTTATAATCGGGTATTATATCCCCTTAATTAGCGAGGTTTTGCTCTGTTGTAAGTATTATAACCCCGGTTTCGTAATAGATACGCTGCCCGATCGATTTAGGGTTCCGTAATAACTGTCGTGGTTCTGCCCGTCATAGTTGTTGGAATGCCGTCTCGGGGAGGGTATCATTAATATTTTCAAAGGGTTATGATACTAACCAATGTACATTTGTATAAATTATAGATTTTATCCAGGAAACCCTTACGCGAAGTCTAAGATAGCAAAATGAGTTTATCCTCTTTTTGTTAACCTTTTGTAATATTTTACAAAACCTTAAATGTTTTACAATGTGATTAAGCGGTGATTGAGTCTTTGTAGTTCTTCAATTACTGCCGGTATGTTGGGGTTTTGTATACAAAATTTACTACCGCGAGTAGTAAGTCGGGGATGACAGTACGTTACCATTGGACAACGAGTTAGCCAATGTGTAATATGAGCCACAAGTCAGGATTGACAGTACTGAATGAGTAATTGTGTAGAAATAAACAATGTGATCGCTCTCAATACTGTTTTAATTGATAAAATGTTCTTGATTAATCTGGGATTCACTCACCAGTATTTCCCACTAACAAATGTTTTTAAAACGCGTTTCAGGTAACACAATGTGATAGCCAATTTGTAAAAAGCCAGCTGGAGAGCACTGAAGGCTTGGGAAAAATGTGGCTATAAAAGTTACCTAAAAGACGATGTTTTAAATTCAATAAAATAGGGTTTATCCCTATAAACGTATTGTAATAAGAAACTTGGGTTTTGCCCATGTGATTATTAATATTAAATATGGTGGTTTTACTCTAATAAATATTTCCTAACTACGGTCCTGATGTAATTTTCGCTGCCAAATTAACAAGCTGATACCACCGAAATTCTGAGTTCGCGTCCGCCCGTTCCCGGGACAGATAAGGGATCGGGGGTTGCGATAGGAGGTGGTATCAGAGCCTAGCCACTAGTCTAAGCCAAAGAAGTGTTCTGCTGACACTTAAAATTTAAACTTTGTGTTAGGAAATAAATTACGGAAATACGTGCATAACTGTATTTATTTGTTTTGTGTTATTTGACTATTTGTTAGTTGACAGTATGAGTGATCAAGGACCCTCAGACATGTGTCGTCAGTTGTCTGATTCACCTAGGAGTGAAGGTACCTCATCACAGCCTGCCCTTTCTGGGTATTCTGCTGATCAGGAAGAAGGAATGTTTGCTTTTAAAGCTCAGTCAGAAGAGCCATTCCCTCATAAGAAACGAGGATGGTTCAGTAAGGAAGCCTTTGCACGTAGGAAAAGAATGCGAAAGTTGCAACAGCAAAGAGCCTTAGCAGCCGTTAAGCGAAAGACAGATGCCCATACACAGGATATGCTTAATAGAAGCCTAGCCAATTTCCATATCCTAGCCACAACTGCTACTGACCCAAGTCTGGAACAACTAGTAGCCCCACAACCAATAATCCCAGACCAATCCTTGGAGATAGAAAACCCTGAAAACCAGGTGGAGATGCATGATTTTAACCCAGAGGAAATACCTAGGGTACCTGCACCGAACCCCCTAGACCCAAATTACGACCCCTGGTGGGACGATAATAGGGACTTTGTGCAACGTTACCCAGAAGACACACCCATACAGAACATAGGAGCCTATCCAGGTATGGACTCTTTAGATCCCTATTACCATGATAACTACATTAGGGAGATCTTAGAAGATCCTTAGCAATTTCAGGCACTTTCACCCCCATATCAGGAACCCGCACCCCAGATTCCGAACCCAGTCCTAGAACCTGCACCCCCAATGAGTGCAGATAACGTGCAAGAACTTAGGACTTTTGGGGAGGAAATTTTAGAAAGCAGTGAGAGAATGAGACAGGTGGGAGAGCGTCTTGTATGTAAGTAAGATGAGCGCAATATGGATTTTTGGATAAATCCATATCCGTGATGTGATAGAAGAGATGGTAATAATATAATAAAATAAAAATAAAATAAAATATGTGTGTACGGATGCCTATTACTATTAGTGTTATTCTATTTCTTTTGGTATTGTAATTTTTATTTCAGTACTAGAATGTAATAGATGCATAATAGTATATGAAAATAGAGTAAAAGTCGCAATGATCGACGTTTTTGGCTAAATTGCGTATCATGTGATTAACTATATTAAATATTATCTTGTGATATTAATATGGGGTAAATGTTTAAAATTCAGATGGCCGATGAAGGAAATCAAGGAAATCTGAATAATGATAACCAGAGTAACATTAACGTGGTTAATGAGAATCCAAGCATCAATAACAATGGAAACCAAATGGATAATAGTGCTGTTCAACATATAGTGGCACAAGGAATCATAGATGCCATGCCATTTATTATTCAAACTATTCAAGAAGCAAATAATAAAAGTAAGCATAGTAGTAAGCGACCCATCGAACCCGAAAACAGTGTAAACAATGGACCTTTATTTCAATTGCCTATTCCCAAAAGGAGAAGAACCGTGTCTTACGGTTGTTCTTATAAAGAATTCTGGTCTTGTAAACCAATGGAATTCTCGGGCAACGAAGGGGCTATTGCAACCCTACGCTGGATAGAGAAAACTGAGGCAGTCTTAAGAATAAGCAAGTGTGCTGAAGAAGATAAGATATTGTTTGCTTCTAATTTCTTTAAAAATTCAGCACTAGAATGGTGGAACACTATCCTCCAATCAAGAGGAAGTGATAGAACCTACAATATGGAATGGGAAGAATTTATGAACAAGGTAGAAAGGAAATTATGCCCACCCAATGAAAAGGAACATATAGCAAACAAATTCTTAAACCTTAGGATGACTGGTGTGGATAGTAAGGGATACACTAAAATATTCTTCGAATATGCTAGAATAGTGCCAACTCTTGCATCACCTGAACCAGTGTTAATCTCCCGTTATATTTGGGGATTAATTGGAGAGATAAGACACGTAGTCAAGGCAGCTAGACCTCAAACTATAGAAGAAGCTGTAGAACCATCAAATACCTTGACAGATGAATTAGTTCGTACCCGAGAAGAGGATCAAAGGAGGAACCTAACCCTGAAGCTCACACAAGAATTTTGATATTCGTTAATTTACACATATTTTAGTCCCCCGGTTTACCCCTATTTTATGCGTTTTTGGCCGTAAAACCGTCATTCGGATACTTAAATATCTACACTTTTGTTTACAGGCCGAAAACAGCATACCAGACAAGATGATAGCGAAAACGAGGACTTTCCGGACAAAACGACGAAGCTGCGGACATTCTGTTAAGGAAACTGACCTGGGCCTGTGGAACGGTCGTGCGACCTGATGCACGACCGTGCATCTCCGACAAATGCTGAGTAACCCGGCATTGAACGAGGGTGCGACTAGGCGTGCAAGGCATTTAAGGTCAGCTCGGTGATGCACGGACGTGCCATCTGAAGAACGACCGTGCTTCTACGATGATCCAGCCTGATCTCGGTGATGAACGCCCGGCCCAGCAGCTCGTGCAACAAGAAACCGGAACCGAACGACCGTTCCATCTGAAGAACGGTCGTGCGATATCGTATCTGGTCAAAGATCTGATGACGTATGCAGCATGGTGACCCATCCCCAATAATTGCTTAAAGTGCACGGTCGTGCCATCTGAAGAACGACCGTGCCACAGCGGAAAAATATAAAAAAAAGAACAGAAACATTCTGTTCGACATTCTGGATTTTTGGGAGCTTCACAGGCGAATTTACAGGCTCCGGAGGCTTTGCTTTTGACCCGGATTCAAGCCACATTGTGCCGTTTAGCTCCATTACTACCCGTATCCTTAGTCTAGTACTTGTTTATGGTTTGGTTTTCTAATCTTTCCATGATTTTGTTAATCTTTCAAGTACTTAGATTATTGTTTATGTATTATTGTAGCCTTTGGGCAAAAACACAACAATCCCTTGCTAGATTATAACCATTAGTTTGTTAAACTTTGTTTGTAATGACACTTTGAAGTATTTTCTATGATTATCTTTGATGATTAGTTTGCAACCTTGTTATTGATATTGATTTCTTGATTATAAGTAATTATGTTGGATGATTGATGCTTGGTTAGTTAAGATAGTTGAAAAATGAAGCTTAATTAATCTTGTATTAGTAAACTTTGAACTTGGTTAACTAGATTAGCTTGGTTTAAATGTATGCATCATGATACTAGAAATGGTTAGTGATTTAATAAAATGTAATTATTGTTAATCAAGAGAGCTTGCCGTCACGTAAGGACCTTAATGGGTTAGATGGTGTCGTTATAAATTCTTGCCATGATTTATTAGCTTAGTTAGTAGTTTAGGCCAAAAATTGCTATCTTGGTGAATTATTGTGCAAGATTTGTAAAATGAACTCGGTTGTGATTTAATCTAGTTTATGCTTGTCTCGGTGGTTGCATTGTGTTTATCGGTGTCTCTTTCCTTGATTAAGTGCGGTTAGAAAACTCCTAACGGATAACTAACTTATTTTTAAGAGATTTTCATAGACATTTATCAATTGCACGTTAAAGAACAATTTTAGGTGGTTAAAGTGTGTTTATCGTTTTAACTTTCCGAATGATTGTCATGTTAGGATTCCCGAAAGGGATACTAATTGTCTTAAATTGGAATATTGACCGAATGCTTCTAGTGCCAAAACCGACTTAGTTGACATGCTTTGGTTGTGTATTAAGCAAGGCTTTTTATCTATTATCTATTACGTTTTTATTATGTACTTGTTTACGCTTACTTTAGTTTAATTAAAATCAAACAAAACTTATGTTTTTACCGGTAGTTTAGTGATAAAGGTCTAGTATTAATTCTCCGCCCATTTCCTTGGATCGATACTTGGTTCTTACCGATACTTTATTACATATATGACGGGGTACATTTGCCTCTTTCGTGTGTGTTTTGATGTAAAAGTAATAATCACTTTTATAAATTTAAAACCAAATCGTGTGTAAATTCATTGCAAAATTATGTATATATACGCACACGCCAAGTTTTTGGCGCCGTTGCCGGGGAAATGGCGAGTTTTAGGAACGACCCGAGTCATTAAGTTATCGGTGTATATACTTGTTAATATTTGTGTATAATTTCTTGATTATTTATTTGTTAATATTTCTTGTTTTTATTTCATTTATTCGTTTTCCAAGTCATTTTTGGTACACTTGTAAATTTTTATTCCATTTATTTATTTAATCCGGATTTATTATTTATTTATTCTTTGATTTTTCGGCTTCGGGAAACCATTTTTGTATTAGCCGATTCATTTATTTTTATTGTGTTGATTTTTATAAAATTTCGGGCCCATTTTCGAATTTTTATTAAATTTTCAGCCCATTTTCAATAATATTCTGCTTCTATTCAGCTAAAAAAAAACATTATTTTTTATTAATAAAATATTCACCGTGTCAAATTTTCGTTTGCAGGTTAATGTTCTCGACCCCCGCTCCAGAACTTGTTGAACCGTCAGACGAGCCCGAACGTGATCTTAGGAGACGTCTACGAGCGAAAGGTCGGGCGGTTGGGCTACTGCTCGCCAGTGGTGGGCCGGAGCCGGTGGTACCTGCTGAAGCCGAGGGCTCAGGAGGAGACGTAATCATGGCAGACGATGAGCGACCGTTGAATGAGACAAATCAGCCTGGCAGGGCAGGCCTGGAGCCGAGTATTCTTCAACCTACTATTGATGTACCTACTTTTGAAATCAGATCTAGTATAATTAATATGGTACAAAATTCAGTACAGTTTGACGGACGTGAGCACGAGGATCCCGGGAGGCATATTGTTGCTTTTCTCCATGTTTGTTCTACGTTTAAGATTACAGGTGTTTCGGAGGATGCAATTCGGTTGAGGTTGTTTCCGTTTTCGTTACGTGACAAAGCTAGAGCTTGGCTTATGTCACTTCCAGCCGGGTCCATCAGGACCTGGAATCAGTTGGCGGAGCAGTTTATGCAGAAATATTTCCCACCTGAGAAAACGAACAAGCTACGGAACCGAATTGTGTCTTTTCACCAGGACGAGGGTGAGTCGTTGCATGCGGCGTGGGAGAGATTCAAGGATTTGTTGATTGATGTGCCACATCAGGGCTACTCCAAGAGACAGCTGGTTTTAACGTTCTATCAGGGGCTCAGTTACAATACACAGGAGCGATTAGACGTGAACGCGGGAGGCGATATAGGAACTAAGACGCCGAATGAAGCGTATGATATTATTGAGAAAGCCGCGTTGAAATCCAGCTCTCGTCGGGAGGGAGATAGAGGCCGGTCATCATCATCATCATCTCGCGCAGGAGTCCATGCTGTAGACGACTATACGGCCATTACTGCACAAATCTCGGCTCTCGCATCGAGATTCGACAAGTCCCAGATGATTGCGCATGCGGGCTCGGGTTGTGACCAGTGTGGAGTGTCACACGAGCCTGGGGCATGTTTTCAGGGAGTCGTATACGAGGGCCACGAAGAGGTAGATTTCGTGAGTAATCAGGTTAGGCCACAGAACAACCCTTACAGTAACACCTATAAGCCCGGTTGGAGAAATCACCCAAATTTTGGGTGGCGTGCGAATACAGGCAATCAAAATCCTTTGGGATTTACTCCGCGCGCTCCAGCGCAGCAGGGTCAGGGTCAGGGTCAGCAGTTCCAGCAGTACAACCAATCGTACCAGCAGCGTTCATACCCGTATCAGAATCAGGGCTCTGGGAGTAGTTCCCAGCAGCAGGCCCCTCAGTCTAGTTCTAAGCTGGAGGATATGATGGCCCAGCTTCTTACTAGCTCCTCGAGCGCGAATCAGTTAGCTGAAAAACGCTACCAGCAGAGCGAGGATCGTTTTCTCTCTCTCATGAGGGAGAAATGAGGAGTCACAAGGCCTCAATTCAGAATATAGAGAATCAGGTTGGTCAGCTGGCACAGATGATGTCAAAGAGACCCCAGGGTGGTCTTTCGGGTAATACCGAACCTAACCCGGGCCCGCACAGAGATGTGAATGCTGTAATGACCAGGAGTGGAAAACCTACCGGACCCGTCATATCGGACTCAACGCCGATCACTGAAGCGGTCCCGACCGACACACCGGATGAGGTGCATGCCAGGCTACGCCCAGCAAGTACAGCACAAGTCCAGGAGCCGGTCACAGGTTACACGCCTCCAGTGCCTTATCCAGGAAGTTTGAAGAAGCAGAAGATTGATGAACAAAACGGCAAGTTTCTCGAAATGTTTAAGCAATTGCATATAAACATACCGTTTGTTGAAGCTTTGGCCCAGATGCCAAAGTATGCCAAGTTTCTGAAAGACATCCTCTCAAATAAACAAAAGCTCGAGGACATGTCTTGTGTGGTTATGAATGAAAGCTGCTCTGCTATTCTCCAGAATCGCCTGCCTACAAAAATGGGCGATCCAGGCAGTTTCACGCTTCCTTGCCTCATTGGCAATCTGTCTGTCAGTAATGCGTTAGCAGATCTAGGAGCGAGTATAAACCTTATGCCCTATAAGGTTTTTACAAAGTTGGATCTAGGTGAGCCGTCACCTACGAGGATGAGTATTCGACTTGCGGATCGTTCTATCAAGTATCCACGCGGGTTTGTAGAGAATATGCTTGTTAAGATTGACAAGTTTGTATTTCCCGTGGATTTTGTTATCCTGGACATGGATGAGGACTCGAGAGTGCCTCTGATACTTGGACGCCCGATTCTAAATACCGCCCGGACGATTGTGGACGTGGCGGCGGGCAAAATCACACTCCGAGTAGATGATGAGCATGTGACGTTTGACATTAAACGTTCTATGCAGCATCCTCAGAGTCAGGACGACGCGCTCTATTATCTTGACATCGTCGACACTTATGTGAGCACGCATTTCCAGGGTACGATCGAGGAGATAGATTCGGACACACATCTGTTGTGTGGGGACTTAGATGGCATTACGCAGGAGGGCTACTATTTAGAGCAGCCAGTCTATCAGATTGGTGATGATGGTCCCCAGAGTCCGGATCGATTCACAGAAATGGATCACGAAAGTGAAGTGAAGTCGAAGCCTTCAGTGGAAGATCCTCCTACCTTGGAGCTTAAAGAGCTCCCACCGCACCTGGAGTACGCATTTCTGGATGAGGAGCGTCATTTGCCTGTCATTATTTCATCTGGATTGGCGGGAGAAGAGAAGAGCAGACTGCTTAATGTGTTGAAACTTCATAAGAAAGCAATCGCCTGGAAAATCATGGACATAAAAGGAATAAATCCCTCCTTCTGTACACATAAAATTCTAATGGAGGATCAGTTCAAGCCGTGTGCGCAGCACCAGAGGCGGCTGAACCCAAACATGCAAGAGGTCGTTAAAAAGGAAGTGATTAAGTTGTTAGATGCTGGTATGATCTATCCCATTTCCGACTCTGTTTGGGTCAGTCCTGTTCAGGTAGTGCCCAAAAAGGGGGGCATGACTGTGGTCACAAACGATAGGAATGAGCTCATTCCAACCAGGACGGTCACTGGATGGCGGGTTTGCATTGATTATCGCAAACTCAACGACGCCACTCGCAAGGACCACTTCACGCTTCCATTCATTGATCAAATGTTGGAGCGTCTGTCAGGGAAGTTATATTGTTGTTTTCTGGATGGGTTCTCTGGTTATTTTCAAATTCCTATCGCTCCTGAGGACCAGGAGAAGACCACATTCCCTTCGGTACATTCGCCTACCGGCGTATGCCGTTTGGGCTGTGTAATGCGCCGGCTACTTTCCAGCGATGTATGGTCGCCATTTTCCACGACATGATTGAGGATTCCTTGGAGGTGTTCATGGACGACTTCTCGGTATTTGGGGATTCCTTTGATCAATGTCTGGAAAATTTGAAAAGAATGTTGAAGAGGTGTGAGGAGACTAATCTGGTCCTGAACTGGGAGAAATGCCACTTCATGGTGAAGGAGGGCATAGTTTTGGGACACAAAATTTCTCACGCGGGCATGGAAGTCGACCCAGCTAAAGTCGACATTATATCACGACTTCCGCCCCCACCTCTGTTAGAGCTATACGGAGCTTTCTCGGTCATGCCGGTTTCTATCGGCGATTCATCAAAGATTTTTCAAAAATCGCCAGACCCATGACTCGTTTGTTAGAGAAAGATGCCCCGTTCGTGTTTGGAGATGATTTCTTGAGGGTTTTTGACCTCCTCAAGCAGAAGTTGATTGAGGCCCCTATTTTAGTCGCACCGGACTGGAGTCTGCCATTTGAAATCATGTGCGACGCGAGTGATTACGCTATAGGGGCCGTTCTGGGTCAAAAGAAGGAAAAGCACTTCCATCCGATCTATTATACGAGCAAAACTCTTCACGACGCTCAAGAGCATTACACCACGACTGAAAAAGAGCTCTTGGCGGTCGTTTTCGCATTCGATAAATTTAGATCGTATTTAGTGCTTTCGAAAACCGTTGTATACACTGATCACGCAGCCATTAGATACCTCTTCAGCAAACAGGACGCTAAACCGCATCTAATCAGATGGATCCTGTTGCTGCAAGAGTTTGATATTGAGATACAAGATAAAAACGGTGCTTTGAATGTAGCGGCCGACCATCTGTCTCGGTTAGAGCACGGAGACATCGAGGATTCGCGTTGGGATTCAATCAATGACAAGTTCCCACACGAATCTTTGATGGGTGTTGAGATATGTGATGAGTCGCCATGGTTCGCTGACTTTGCGAACTATCTTGCTTGTAGAATTCTGATAAAAGGGTTGACTCACCAGCAAAAGAGGAAATTCTTTTCAGATCTAAAGCACTACATATGGGACGACCCTTTCTTGTTCAAGGTGGGTGCTGATCAGGTGATCAGAAGATGTGTATCAGGGACTGAGGCGACCGACATTCTGCGCCAGTGTCATGAGGGACCTACCGGAGGCCACCACGGGGCCAACTTCACCGCGAAGAGGGTGTTGGATTCCGGGTTTTACTGGCCGACCATTTTCCGTGACGCGCAGAGTTGGGTGAAAGCGTGCGATGCTTGTCAGAGGGCGACGAACATATCGGCACGCGACGAAATGCCCCAGAACTGGATACAGGTATGTGAAGTCTTTGATGTTTGGGGGATAGACTTCATGGGACCATTCCCCCCCTCACGTGGAAACAAGTACATACTCGTGGCTGTTGACTATGTATCAAAGTGGGCGGAGGCGCAAGCCTTACCCACTAACGACGCCAGAGTAGTTATGAGGTTTCTTAAGAGTTTGTTCGCCCGATTTGGCGCTCCGAAAGCGCTCATTAGTGACCGAGGGACTCATTTTTGTAATACACAGCTTGAAAAGGCTTTGTCCCGATACGGTGTGCATCACCGTTTGTCCACACCCTATCATCCGTAGACAAGCGGGCAGGTGGAGGTCACGAACCGTGGGCTTAAGCGCATCCTTGAGCGGTCTGTTGGAGCGAACCGCAAGGAATGGTCGGACAAACTTGAGGATGCATTGTGGGCATTCCGTACAGCTTATAAGACCCCTATAGGGACCACCCCCTTTAGGTTGGTATACGGAAAGGCATGCCATTTACCGGTGGAGTTGGAGCACAAGGCTATGTGGGCTTTGAAAACCGCGAATTTGGACCTAAAAACCGGAGGTGAAGCCCGGTTTCTCCAAATTCATGAATTGGAAGAATTGCGAGAACAAGCCTACGAAAGCTCCGTACTCTACAAAGAGCACACAAAGAAACTTCACGACAAACGCTTGAAGGACCATAAAGAATTCCAAGCGGGTGATCTTGTTCTTCTGTACAATTCACGGCTGCGCTTATTCCCTGGGAAGCTTCATTCACGCTGGACAGGACCATACACGGTTAAGGAAGTATTTCCGTATGGTACTGTTGCAGTAGAGAACGCGGATGGCGTTACATTCAAGGTAAATGGTCACCGGTTGAAGTTGTACGTTGCCGGGCTGATAGAGTCGGCGGTGGAGGTGATTGAACTCCAAACCCCGCACACTTCATAAGTGTGGGGAGGAGAGAGTCTACGCTACTGACTTGCGGATAAAAAATGTAGCAAGAGCGTATTTTGCGCTTTAGGGGTAGTATAGTCTTTTTAGTAGTTTTTCTAGTTTTAGCTTTGAGTCTTGCTATCGACTCGTCGAAAAAAAATTTAGCATGAGTCTACGCAACTGACTCGCCGACAAAAATGTAGCAGGAGCGTCATTTGGCGCTGTAAGGGTAAAATAGTCCTTTTTTTGTATTTTTGTAGTTTTAACGTAATTTAGGTTAGTTAGGTAGTTTACGTTAGTTTGTTTAGTTTTCGTACGTGCCGAGCGAAGGTTCTGTATTGCAATATTGTTAGAACAGTTGGTGTGTCGAAAAAACGACGAAAAACGGCCGAAACGGCTGCTGGAAATAGCTTCTGCAGAAAATTCTGTATCTGCACCTGATGCACGACCGTTCCTCGGGTCGCACGACCGTGCGTCTCCGAGGGCCGGCACGGTGGATCGCACCCCCGGTGCATTTCCGAGAACAGTTGCAAGGGTTTGAATGATGTCGGTGACGCACGACCGTGCCAAACGGAGAACGACCGTGCGTCAGGCTGAGGGCAGTTTTGTCATTTGGCACTATAAATACCCTCATCTACAGCCCCCATTCACATTCGCGAAACCCTAGCCAACTGCAGCCGTTCCCGAGCGATTCTTCATCATTTTCGCACAATTTTTCGCATGATCTCACACCCTTCTTCGCACGGTACGTTCCTAGTTGTAGATTTCTTGTTTCCTTGCTTTCTAGGTTAGATTTCCTCTGATTCTTCAAGAGATTTATTAGGGTTCTCTTCATAAACAAATCGAAACCCTAACCCTTGTTGAATCGAAGTATCGTGAACACCCGGTTGACTTTCAGACCCCTGTTGGCCCAATACTTGTTGATATTTTGCAAAAATCAGGTTGTTCTAAGTACAGGGGTCGAAATCTACAGACACTGTGTCGCACGGACGTTCCTTAGATGGAACGGTCGTGCCATTCCGGCTTGTTCACGATATCTGCTGTTTGTTCGGTGTTGCACGGTAGTGCCACAGATCGCACGCCGTGCAGTTCCGGCATATTTGGGCATTTGGTACTCGTCGTCGGTGACGCACGACCGTGCATCTCGTCGCACGACCGTGCCATATGCCCAGATCAGTTAGACAGTTTCTTCATAATTTGTTGCTCGGCTGTTTTCAATTCAAATCTCTCCTGTTTCTGTCTTTCTAACAATGTTCCCCATTACAGATGGATCACCCTTTCCTTCAGTTTGACCCCGACATTGAGAAAGAAGCTTTGTGCATCCCGAAGCGCGACGCCTTGTGGGAAAGGCGGGGACAGTTCGGAGTCCTACGATGGTTGGACTGGGAAGTCATGCGTGAACTCAATCAGTATGACAGACTAGACGACATGATGAGTCGCCCGCTTGCAAATCTGGTCGGTTGCAACCGACCCGTTTACCGGGAGCTGACTATAGAGTTCTTTGCATCTTATTCCTATGAAAAGCCGGCTGCTTATAGAAGACCTAAATTTCGCTACAAGAAGCGGGTAACTTTTAGGTTATGTGGGCAATGGCATTGTTGGGCGGTTGGTCGTTTAGGAAGGAGGCTAGGGATTTATACTAGGGACGACATGGATAATGAAGATGTCTTCACTAAACAGTTCACCTTCCCTTCTGATGCAGAGCGGGATGCATTTTGGGCAGAAAACGCTATTGGGGATCCCTACAACCCGAGGATGTCAAAGGCCTCGCGACTCCGAGACCCTCTGGTGCGAGTGATGCACCATGTATTCAGGCATTCGATATGCGGTCGCATGGACAGTCTCGGTAACTGTCCCACACCTGACTTGATCTTTTTATATGCGTTGGTTGACAAAGCACCAATCAACCTGGGCGCACGCATGGCTGAGTATTTCGTCAAGAGCTCGGGGCGGACCCCGAATAGTGAGATACATGGCGGTTCGTATGTGACCGAAATAGCCTACAATGAAGGCTATATGACTGAGGAGGTTCTCCAGAGTCTCACTTTGATTACTGAGGGGGTTCATGTCGATATCAGGTCACTGAAGGCCATGGGGGTGATTGTTGAGCTTGATAGGGGGGATAGGTTGAGGGGATTGAATAACGAGGTCTAGGACCCGTTGCCTCCAGATGAGGAGGAAGATGAGGATGTTGAGATGGGAGAGCAGGGTCCGCAGCAGCAGCACCAGCCACCGACACCACCACACTCGCCACAGCACCATGCATTTCATCAGCATGAGGACTGGCCCGCGTTCTACCAGCAGTTCCAGGATATGCGTGTGACGCAGGAGCAGCATGGTACCTACTTTGACGAGATTAGATCTAGCTAGGACCAGATCTGGGCTAACCAGGACGAGATTCGGACCAGTCAGGCTCAGATTCGGGCCACACATGACCAGCTTAGGCAGAGCCAGGATACTTTATATCAGGGGGTCAGTGCGGGATTCTCATATCTTTTCGGGGAGATGCATCACGCATACCCCGACTACTTTCAGCACCCTCCGGAGTTCCCACCGTGGAACCCCCTGGTTTTGGCGATGCCGGCCCGTCCTATACGAGACATGATGATGATGATGATGGAGATGAGTAGTTGGCGGTGGTGATAGCAGTTGGTGGTGTTTTCTATTTCAGTACTTTATTTACTTTTGGGTGTTTATTTTGACTATTATTTAAAACACCCCGGTTATGTATTTCAGACAATTTCCTTTGTGTTTTGTTTGGATTTTAGTATTTATGTACATTATGGTTGTTTTGTGATTTTTCTGTTTCTGTTATGTTTTGGGTGCACATGTGACATACTCGCAGGTTTTATCTATCGGATCTTGGACCGGAGCACGTACCAGATACAGCTTCGGAAGTCTCGTGGCATCAACATCATCTTGAGGGGAGTATTTTTTATCCCTTTCTCTATATTTCGGGTCTCGCATTGGGGACAATGCGAAGTTCAAGTGTGGGGAGGGGTTTAACTTTGTTAACTTAACTTTGTTTGTCCTCATAAAAAAAAATCAGAAAATCAGAAAAAATCATTCAAAAATACTTGTATTTTGTATATATTTTAGTAAATAAACCGGTTGGGTGTGTTTTAGAAAGCTTCGGACTTGATAAAAACTCGACAAGCAAAATATTTTTGAAAAAGGAAACCGGAAAGCGTGACAAACAAAGAAAGACTTACATGATAGTTTTCACACTTTTACCCATTCCTTCCGTTACGTGAGCATATTTGAGCCTTGATTGTTATATATTTGTTCATTTCAGATATAGGAGTGAGCCGGATGTTATGTGCAATTTAGAACTTGTCACTAGTATGCTTGTTAAGACCATGAACTTGTAAATTTGTGTAAAAGTGATAGAGGCACCTAGATTACCCCTTTGTTGTGTACTTGTTCTTTGTGTTGTGCTTCCCGTTCACCTTATATTACCCTTTAGGATTAACCATGTCGTGCCTTCCCGTTCACCTTTGTTTACCCACATTATCGCCCACTTAACCAAATTTAGCCTTTTTATGTTTTAAACCTTTTTAGTGTTGAAACTCGGTCAAAATAATAGTTTAACTAGCTTGTTATTGTTTATATTTAATTGTATAGTTTGCAAAAAAAAAAAAAAAAAAAAAACAGAAAATAAAACACCCTAAAATAGGGTGAAGTTGATAGAAATCGAGCAATTTTGAATGCTTAAATGTTAAAATTTCGTTGATAAGCTCGATTGCGCTTTAGTCGCCTTTTTAAGGCGGTTGTATGTATAGTTGTATTATTTTGTTGCTAGTTAAACGCTACTACCGAGTTTTAACCATTTTCGACACTTTAAATGTCCACTTCCATACCCTTCGCCCAAGCCTAACGTTATAACCCGTAAAGACCTCTTGATTTACACTTGTTTGCATGTTAGTTGGTGGAGACGAGATCTTTTGACAAGCTTATGATATTGCACATTTCATTGACTAGGCGTTGAGTGTTTACACATACACATTTCATGTATGTTTCATAAATAAAACCGAGTGTGTGAACATTGTGAGTCGTGTGAAGATTAACATGTGAGTCAATTAAATGTGAAGTCACGGCTTTTTGGTTGTCGCTTTTTAATTGCATATGCTTTTTGGGTTTGAGTCTTTTGATGTTGTCTTTCGACAAACCGGCTAACCGTTTATAGTAGTTTTCAATAAAATAGTGTGTAAATTATCGTTCTTGTTTGTTTATGTCTTTTATTGCTTTTTAGTTCAGCTTGCTTGAGGACAAGCAAGGTTCAAGTGTGGGGAGATTTGATATTCGTTAATTTACACATATTTTAGTCCCCCGTTTTACCCCTATTTTATGCGTTTTTGGCCGTAAAAACGTCATTCGGATACTTAAATATCTACACTTTTGTTTACAGGCCTAAAACAGCATACCAGACAAGATGATAGTGAAAACGAGGACTTTCTGGACAAAACGACGAAGCTGCGGACATTCTGTTAAGGAAACTGACCTGGGCCTGTGGAACGGTCGTGCGACCTGATGCACGACCGTGCATCTCCGACAAATGCTGAGTAACCCGGCATTGAACGAGGGTGCGACTAGGCGTGCAAGGCATTTAAGGTCAGCTCGGTGATGCACGGACGTGCCATCTGAAAAACGACCGTGCTTCTACGATGATCCAGCCTGATCTCGGTGATGAACGCCCGGCCCAGCAGCTCGTGCAACAAGAAACCGGAACCGAACGACCGTTCCATCTGAAGAACGGTCGTGCGATATCGTATCTGGTCAAAGATCTGATGACGTATGCAGCATGGTGACCCATCCCCAATAATTGCTTAAAGTGCACGGTCGTGCCATCTGAAGAACGACCGTGCCACAGCGGAAAAATATAGAAACAGAACAGAAACATTCTGTTCGACATTCTGGATTTTTGGGAGCTTCACAGGCGAATTTACAGGCTCCAGAGGCTTTGCTTTTGACCCGGATTCAAGCCACATTGTGCCGTTTAGCTCCATTACTACCCGGATCCTTAGTCTAGTACTTGTTTATGGTTTGGTTTTCTAATCTTTCCATGATTTTGTTAATCTTTCAAGTACTTAGATTATTGTTTATGTATTATTGTAGCCTTTGGGCAAAAACACAACAATCCCTTGCTAGATTATAACCATTAGTTTGTTAAACTTTGTTTGTAATGACACTTTGAAGTATTTTCTATGATTATCTTTGATGATTAGTTTGCAACCTTGTTATTGATATTGATTTCTTGATTATAAGTAATTATGTTGGATGATTGATGCTTGGTTAGTTAAGATAGTTGAAAAATGAAGCTTAATTAATCTTGTATTAGTAAACTTTGAACTTGGTTAACTAGATTAGCTTGGTTTAAATGTATGCATCATGATACTAGAAATGGTTAGTGATTTAATAAAATGTAATTATTGTTAATCAAGAGAGCTTGCCGTCACGTAAGGACCTTAACGGGTTAGATGGTGTCGTTATAAATTCTTGCCATGATTTATTAGCTTAGTTAGTAGTTTAGGCCAAAAATTGCTATCTTGGTGAATTATTGTGCAAGATTTGTAAAATGAACTCGGTTGTGATTTAATCTAGTATATGCTTGTTTCGGTGGTTGCATTGTGTTTATCGGTGTCTCTTTCCTTGATTAAGTGCGGTTAGAAAATTCCTAACGGATGACTAACTTATTTTTAAGAGATTTTCATAGACATTTATCAATTGCACGTTAAAGAACAATTTTAGGTGGTTAAAGTGTGTTTATCGTTTTAACTTTCCGAATGATTGTCATGTTAGGATTCCCGAAAGGGATACTAATTGTCTTAAATTGGAATATTGACCGAATGCTTCTAGTGCCAAAACCGACTTAGTTGACATGCTTTGGTTGTGTATTAAGCAAGGCTTTTTATCTATTATCTATTATGTTTTTATTATGTACTTGTTTACGCTTACTTTAGTTTAATTAAAATCAAACAAAACTTATGTTTTTACCGGTAGTTTAGTGATAAAGGTCTAGTATTAATTCTCCGCCCATTTCCTTGGATCGATACTTGGTTCTTACTGATACTTTATTACATATGTGACGGGGTACACTTGCCTCTTTCGTGTGTGTTTTGATGTAAAAGTAATAATCACTTTTTATAAATTTAAAACCAAATCGTGTGTAAATTCATTGCAAAATTATGTATATATACGCACACGTCAAGTTTTTGGCGCCGTTGCCGGGGAAATGGCGAGTTTTAGGAACGACCCGAGTCATTAAGTTATCGGTGTATATACTTGTTAATATTTGTGTATAATTTCTTGATTATTTATTTGTTTATTTATTTGTTAATATTTCTTGTTTTTATTTCATTTATTCGTTTTCCAAGTCATTTTTGGTACACTTGTAAATTTTTATTCCATTTATTTATTTAATCCGGATTTATTATTTATTTATTCTTTGATTTTTCGGCTTCGGGAAACCATTTTTGTATTAGCCGATTCATTTATTTTTATAGTGTTGATTTTTATAAAATTTCGGGCCCACTTTCGAATTTTTATAAAATTTTCAGCCCATTTTCCATAATATTCTGCTTCTATTCAGCTAAAAAAAAAAAAAAACACATTATTTTTTATTAATAAAATATTCACCGTGTCAAATTTTCGTTTGCAGGTTAATGTTCTCGACCCCCGCTCCAGAACTTGTTGAACCGTCAGACGAGCCCGAACGTGATCTTAGGAGACGTCTACGAGCGAAAGGTCGGGCGGTTGGGCTACTGCTCGCCAGTGGTGGACCGGAGCCGGGGTACCTGCTGAAGCCGAGGGCTCAGGAGGAGACGTAATCATGGCAGACGATGAGCGACCGTTGAATGAGACAAATCAGCCTGGCAGGGCAGGCCTGGAGCCGAGTATCCTTCAACCTACTATTGATGTACCTACTTTTGAAATCAGATCTAGTATAATTAATATGGTACAAAATTCAGTACAGTTTGACGGACGTGAGCACGAGGATCCCGGGAGGCATATTGCTGCTTTTCTCCATGTTTGTTCTACGTTTAAGATTACAGGTGTTTCGGAGGATGCAATTCGGTTGAGGTTGTTTCCGTTTTCGTTACGTGACAAAGCTAGAGCTTGGCTTATGTCACTTCCAGCCGGGTCCATCAGGACCTGGAATCAGTTGGCGGAGCAGTTTATGCAGAAATATTTCCCACCTGAGAAAACGAACAAGCTACGGAACCGAATTGTGTCTTTTCACCAGGACGAGGGTGAGTCGTTGCATGCGGCGTGGGAGAGATTCAAGGATTTGTTGATTGATGTGCCACATCATGGCTACTCCAAGAGATAGCTGGTTTTAACGTTCTATCAGGGGCTCAGTTACAATACACAGGAGCGATTAGACGTGAACGCGGGAGGCGATCTAGGAACTAAGACGCCGAATGAAGCGTATGATATTATTGAGAAAGCCGCGTTGAAATCCAGCTCTCGTCGGGAGGGAGATAGAGGCCGGGCATCATCATCATCATCTCGCGCAGGAGTCCATGCTGTAGACGACTATACGACCATTACTGCACAAATCTCGGCTCTCGCATTGAGATTCGACAGGTCCCAGATGATTGCGCATGCGGGCTCGGGTAGTGACCAGTGTGGAGTGTCACACGAGCCTGGGGCATGTTTTCAGGGAGTCGTATACGAGGGCCACGAAGAGGTAGATTTCGTGAGTAATCAGGTTATGCCACATAACAACCCTTACAGTAACACCTATAATCCCGGTCGGGGAAATCACCCAAATTTTGGGTGGCGTCCGAATACAGGCAATCAAAATCCTTTGGGATTTACTCCGCGCGCTCCAGCGCAGCAGGGTCAGGGTCAGCAGTTCCAGCAGTACAACCAATCGTACCAGCAGCGTTCATACCCGTATCAGAATCAGGGCTCTGGGAGTAGTTCCCAGCAGCAGGCCCCTCAGTCTAGTTCTAAGCTGGAGGATATGATGGCCCAGCTTCTTACTAGCTCATCGAGCACGAATCAGTTAGCTGAAAAACGCTACCAGCAGAGCGAGGATCATTTTCTCTCTCATGAGGGAGAAATGAGGAGTCACAAGGCCTCGATTCAGAATATAGAGAATCAGGTTGGTCAGCTGGCACAGATGATGTCAAAGAGACCCCAGGGTGGTCTTTCGGGTAATACCGAACCTAACCCGGGCCCGTACAGAGATGTGAATGCTGTGATGACCAGGAGTGGAAAACCTACCGGACCCGTCATATCGGACTCAACGCCGATCACTGAAGCGGTCCCGACCGACACACCGGATGAGGTGCATGCCAGGCTACGCCCAGCAAGTACAGCACAAGTCCAGGAGCCGGTCACAGGTTACACGCCTCCAGTGCCTTATCCAGGAAGTTTGAAGAAGCAGAAGATTGATGAACAAAACGGCAAGTTTCTCGAAATGTTTAAGCAATTGCATATAAACATACCGTTTGTTGAAGCTTTGGCCCAGATGCCAAAGTATGCCAAGTTTCTGAAAGACATCCTCTTAAATAAACAAAAGCTCGAGGACATGTCTTGTGTGGTTATGAATGAAAGCTGCTCTGCTATTCTCCAGAATCGCCTGCCTACAAAAATGGGGGATCCAGGCAGTTTCACGCTTCCTTGCCTCATTGGCAATCTGTCTGTCAGTAATGCGTTAGCAGATCTAGGAGCGAGTATAAACCTTATGCCCTATAAGGTTTTTACAAAGTTGGATCTAGGTGAGCCGTCACCTACGAGGATGAGTATTCGACTTGCGGATCGTTCTATCAAGTATCCACGCGGGTTTGTAGAGAATATGCTTGTTAAGATTGACAAGTTTGTATTTCCCGTGGATTTTGTTATCCTGGACATGGATGAGGACTCGAGAGTGCCTCTGATACTTGGACGCCCGATTCTAAATACCGCCCGGACGATTGTGGACGTAGCGGCGGGCCAAATCACACTCCGAGTAGATGATGAGCATGTGACGTTTGACATTAAACGTTCTATGCAGCATCCTCAGAGTCAGGACGACGCGCTCTATTATGTTGACATCGTCGACACTTATGTGAGCACGCATTTCCAGGGTACGATCGAGGAGATAGATTCGGTCACACATCTGTTGTGTGGGGACTTAGATGGCATTACGCAGGAGGGCTACTATTTAGAGCAGCCAGTCTATCAGATTGGTGATGATGGTCCCCAGAGTCCGGAACGATTCACAGAAATGGATCACGAAAGTGAAGTGAAGTCGAAGCCTTCAGTGGAAGATCCTCCTACCTTGGAGCTTAAAGAGCTCCCACCGCACCTGGAGTACGCATTTCTGGATGAGGAGGGTCATTTGCCTGTCATTATTTCATCTGGATTGGCGGGAGAAGAGAAGAGCAGACTGCTTAATGTGTTGAAACTTCATAAGAAAGCAATCGCCTGGAAAATCATGGACATAAAAGGAATAAATCCCTCCTTCTGTACACATAAAATTCTAATGGAGGATCAGTTCAAGCCGTGTGCGCAGCTCCAGAGGCGGCTGAACCCAAACATGCAAGAGGTCGTTAAAAAGGAAGTGATTAAGTTGTTAGATGCTGGTATGATCTATCCCATTTCCGACTCTGTTTGGGTCAGTCCTGTGTAGGTAGTGCCCAAAAAGGGGGGCATGACTGTGGTCACAAACGATAGGAATGAGCTCATTCCAACCAGGACGGTCACTGGATGGCGGGTTTGCATTGATTATCGCAAACTCAACGACGCCACTCGCAAGGACCACTTCCCGCTTCCATTCATTGATCAAATGTTGGAGCGTCTGTCAGGGAAGTTATATTATTAACAAGAATGTTTAGTAGAGACAGCAAATGGAGAAACCGTTAGGATTTCTGAAATCTTGCAGGGAGCAAGCATAGAAATTTTAAATCAAAAATTTATTGCAAATCTTTATCCCATGAATCTGGCAGGATTTGATGTTGTTTTAGGAATGGATTGGTTAATAGCCAATAAAGCCAGTATTTTATGTGATCAAAATTCAATTCAAGTAAATTCACCAAAAGGTAAAACGATCACAATTAAAGGAGATAAACCATCTAGATCTACAAAATTTATCTATGTGATGAAAACTGCAAGTTATATAAGAAAAGGTTCTATAGTGTATTTGATTTCTATAATCACTAACACTGAAGGAAATGATTTAAAAGATATTCCAATAGTATCTCAGTTTTCAGATGTATTTCCAGAAGAATTGCCAGGGCAACCTCCAGATAGAGAAGTTGAATTCAGGATCCATTTAATACCAGGAACGACACCAATTGCCAAAGCACCTTATCGTTTGGCACCTGGAGAAATGCAAGAATTGAAGAAACAATTAGACGAATTGTTAGAGAAAGGATTCATACAGCCAAGTTCGTCACCATGGGAAGCGCCGATACTGTTTGTTAAAAAGAAGGACAGATCAATGTGTATGTGCATTGACTACCGTGAATTAAACAAAGTCACGATTAAGAATCGGTACCCATTACCAAGAATCGATGATCTGTTTGATCAACTGCAAGGAGCTCGATTTTTCTCTAAAATCGATTTAAGGTCGGGATATCATCAATTAAAGGTACAGGAAGAGGACATTCCTAAAACCGCATTTAGAACAAGGTATGGACATTATGAATTTACTGTCATGCCATTTGGTTTAACCAATGCCCCAGCTGCATTTATGGACATGATGAACCGAATATGTAAGCCATATTTGGATAAATTCATAATTGTTTTCATAGATGATATTTTAATTTACTCTAAGAGTAAAGAGGAACATGTAAAACATTTGCACGCACTTTTAAGTTTGTTAAGAAAGGAAAAGCTTTAAGCTAAATTTTCTAAGTGCGAATTTTGGTTAGAACAAGTACAGTTTCTTGGACACCTAGTCAATCATGAAGGAATTCATGTGGACCCCACAAAGATCGAGGCAATTACTAAATGGAAAACCCCTGAGTCACCAACCGAGGTTAGAAGTTTCTTAGGATTAGCTGGTTATTATAGAAAATTTATTCAAGATTTTTCTAGAATAGCCATTCCCTTAACTAAGCTAACCTGTAAATCTTTTAAGTTTGAATGGGGATTAAAACAAGAAGAAGCATTTAGAATTCTTAAGCAAAGATTAACCCATACACCCATATTAGCGTTACCAGAAGGAACTGAAGATTTTGTAGTTTATTGTGACGCTTCCAAATTAGGTTATGGATGTGTATTGATGCAACGCCAAAAGGTTATAGCTTACGCATCTAGACAACTTAAGAATCATGAAGAGAATTATTCAACCCATTAGGAGCTATAATTTTTGCTCTTAAGATTTGGAGACATTACCTTTACGGTAGTAAGTTTACCATATTCACTGATCATAAGAGTTTAAGGTATATTTTCAAGCAAAAGGAGTTGAATATGAGACAAAGACGATGGATGGAGATGCTTAGTGATTATAATTGTGATATCCAGTATCATGAAGGAAAAGCAAATGTAGTGGCAGATGCTTTAAGCCGAAAGTATCATGAAAAGCCAAAAAGGGTAGGTTCTCTTAAATTAAATCTGCAAGTAGATTTAAATGATCAAATAAGAGAAGCACAAGAATCAGTAATCAAGGATGATACTGAAAAATTAAAAGGTATGCTAAAAGAATTAGAACAAGGAACATATGGAATTTGGAGATTTCATGAAAAGAGAATGTGGATACCTAAATTAGGAAACCTACGTTATCATATTTTAGAAGAAGCCCATAAGTCTAAATATACGATGCATCCAGGAAATGATAAAATGTACCAGGATTTAAGAAAAAATTTCTGGTGGATAGGAATGAAAAAGGACATAGCAGCCTATGTTTCTAAATGTTTAACCTGTTCACAAGTTAAAGCTGAACACCAGAAACCCTCAGGATTGCTACAACAGTTAGAAATGCCAATGTGGAAATGGGAATTGATAACAATGGATTTTGTTGCTAAATTACCCAAAATAAAGAAAGGAAATGATACAATCTGGGTGATTGTAGATAGACTAACCAAGTCAGCTCATTTCTTACCAATGAAGGAAACTTTCAGTATGGAACAGTTAGCCAAATTATATGTAAATGAAATTGTTTCTTTACATGGAATTCCTTTATCAATTGTTTCTAATAGGGATAGTCGATTTACCTCTCATTTTTGGTCAAGTTTCCAAAAGGCAATGGGAACCAAGTTAAAGTTGAGCACAGCTTATCATCCTCAAACGGATGGACAAAGCGAAAGAACAATTCAGACAATGGAGGACATGCTTAGAGCCTGTGTAATTGATTTCGGAGGTAATTGGAACGATCATTTTCCGTTAATAGAATTTTCTTATAATAATAGCTATCACACTAGTATCAATGCTGCACCATTCGAAGCACTTTATGGATGAAAGTGCCGAACCCCAGTCTGTTGGGCAGAAATTGGGGAAAAGCAACTATCTGGACCCGAGATAGTGCAAGAAACAACTGACAAAATTATTCAAGTCAAAGAACGACTGAAAGTAGCACGTGATCGACACAAGAGCTATGCTGATAACCGACGCAAGCCATTGGAATTTCAAACAGGAGATAAAGTATTGTTGAAAGTCTCTCCTTGAAAAGGAGTAGTAAGATTCATCAAACGGGGAAAGCTAAGTCCCAGGTATATTGGACCTTTTGAGATTATTAGAAGAATAGGACCTGTAGCTTATCAGCTACAACTGCCAGAGGAAATGGCAGGAATACATGATGTATTTCATGTATCTAATCTCAAAAAATGCTTAGCTGATGAATCACTGATAGTACCTCTTAAGGATATAGAGGTAAATGAACAACTCAAGTTTATAGAAAGACCTCTGCAGATTGAAGACAGGAAAGTCAAGAACCTCAAGCATAAGAGACTAGTTTTGGTCAAAGTGAAGTGGGACTCCAAAAGAGGACCTGAGTACACATGGGAACTCGAATCTGAAATGCAAAGAAAATATCCACACTTATTCCAGTAGATCTCGAGGACGAGCTCTAAAACAAGGTGGGGAGGATGTAACAACCCTCAGTAAAACCGACACTCTCAAATATTTCCAACACTCTATTATATTTTAAATTGTTCCGATATGTCTTTAAAATACACCCCATACGCGAAAACGGGCCTCAAATATATTAAATAGTATTAAAAATAAATAAAAATATGAAACATAAGTTGAGGCGGGCCGCGTAGACCCACCCTAAGCCTTTACGCGGGCGGTATCAGGGTTGAAACCTGATATCGAATATTTCTTTAGTTAAGGCGGGCCGCGTAAGATCACGTTTAAGCTAACGCGGGCCGCGAGAGATCAACATCGCGGAGACACCAGAGGCCGACCCGTGTCGACATCGTGGCGAGTCTAGGCGATGACCCGGATCACCTAAACCCTACCCGGGCTAGTACGGGGGCTGCGTAAGCCCCGCTTATCTTTTACGCGGGCCGCGTGAGACCCAGTTTCAGCAACTATATAAGCAGGCATCGGGTTTCAGTATTCCTCGTTCATTTCTTTCTTTCTTAAACGAATTTCTAAGTAGTAGAAGTTATAATCGGGTATTATATCCCCCTAATTAGCGAGGTTCTGCTCCGTTGTAAGTATTATAACCCCGGTTTCGTAATAGATACGCTGCCCGATTGATTTAGGGTTCCGTAATAACTGTCGTGGTTCTGCCCGACGTAGTTGTTGGAATGCCGTCTCGGGGAGGGTATCATTAATATTTTCAAAGGGTTATGATACTAACCAATGTACATTTGTATAAATTATAGATTATATCCAGGAAACCCTTACGCGAAGTCTAAGATAGCAATGTGAGTTTATCCTCTTTTTGTTAACCTTTTTGTAATATTTTACAAAACCTTAAATGTTTTACAATGTGATTAAGCGGTGATTGAGTCTTTGTAGTTCTTCAATTACCGCCGGTATGTTGGGGTTTTGTATATAAAATTTACTACCTCGAGTAGTAAGCGGGGATGACAGTACGTTACCATTCGACAACGAGTTAGCCAATGTGTAATATGACCCACAAGTCAGGATTGACAGTACTGAATGAGTAATTGTGTAGAAATAAACAATGTGATCGCTCTCAATACTGTTTTAATTGATAAAATGTTCTTGATTAATCTGGGATTCACTCACCAGTATTTCCCACTGACAAATGTTTTTAAAACGCGTTTCAGGTAACACAATGTGACAGCCAATTAGTAAAAAGCCAGCTGGAGAGTACTGAAGGCTTGGGAAAAATGTGGCTATAAAAGTTACCTAAAAGATGATGTTTTAAATTCAATAAAATAGGGTTTATCCCTATAAACGTATTGTAATAAGAAACTTGGGTTTTGCCCATGTGATTATTAATATTAAATATGGTGGTTTTACTCTGATAAATATTTCCTAACTACGGTCCTGATGTAATTTCCGCTGCCAAATTAACAAGCTGATACCACCAAAATTCTGAGTTCGCGTCCGCCCGTTCCCGGGACAGATAAGGGATCGGGGGTTACGACAGGTACAATTAAATCATGCTCAGCCAGGCACTTTCGGAGGCTTGACACATGGAAAGTCGGGTGGACGTTACTAAGTTCCTCCGGTAGTTCGAGTATGTAGGCGACTTTTCCGATCCTTTCCAGAATCTTAAAAGGTCCAACATATCGAGGTGCTAGTTTCCTTTTCTTGCCGAATCTGATCACACCCGTCCAAGGTGATAGCTTTAGGAGTACGTAGTCGCCAACGTCAAATTCAAGGGGATTGCGTCGTCTATCGGCATAACTTTTCTGTCGATTCCGAGCTTTCGTTAGATTGTCTCGAATTTGGAAAATTTTGTCTGTCGTTTCTTGCAATAGCTCAGGACCGGTTAGTAGCGAGTGACCGATCTCGTGCCACACAATAGGCGATCGACATCTTCTTTCGTATAAAGCCTCGAATGGTGCCATTTGAATGCTGGAATGATAACTGTTGTTATACGAGAATTCGACTAACGGCAGGTATTTATCCCAATTACCACCAAAGTCTATGACACACGAACGGAGCATATCTTCAAGAGTACGAATCGTTCTTTCAGTCTGACCGTCGGTTTGAGGGTGGAAAGCGGTACTTAGATTAAGCGATGTACCGAGTGCCGTTTGAAACGTTTCCCACAGCCGCGAGGTAAACCGAGCATCACGATCAGAGATGATGTCGCGAGGCGTCCGATGATTACAAATGATCTCATCGGTGTAGATTCGGGCTAATCGCTCTACCTTGTAGTCTTCCCGTATTGGCAAAATTTGAGCTGATTTGGTCAATCGGTCAACCACAACCCAAATGCTGTCGTGACCTGATGACGTGTGCGGTAGCTTTGTTATGAAGTCCATAGCTATACTCTCCCACTTCCACATAGGGATAGGTGGTTGTTCGAGTAAGCCAGAGGGTCTTTGGTGTTCAGCCTTGACTCTTGCACAAGTTAGGCATTTTCCAATGTAGAGAGCAATATCCCTTTTCGTGCTAGGCCACCAGTACTTGTAGCGAAGGTCCTGGTACATTTTGTCGGCACCGGTATGAATAGAATACCAGGATTTGTGGGCTTCGTCCATCAAAATCTGTCACAAATCGGTCCATTTGGGGATCCAAATTCGGTCCAGAAAATGGAATATCCCATTTGATTTACTCACAAGCTGGGCTCCATCGTGGTAGATTCTTTCTTTCTTCAGAGTGCGTTCATTAAAACATGCATGCTGAGCTTCGCGGATGAGGGTTTCGAGGTCGTATTGGGCTTGAACATTGCGAGTGCTGAGCAAATAACTCTGTCTGCTGAGAGCGTCGGTAACAACATTTTCCTTGCCTGGGTGATAACGAATCTCACAGTCGTAATCGTTGAGTAGTTCTACCTATCAGCGTTGACGCATATTAAGTTCCTTCTGGTTAAAGATATGTTGTAGGCTCCTATGATCGGTGAAGATCGTACACTTTGTACCATACAAGTAGTGTCGCCAAATATTTAACGCAAAAACAACTGCGCCTAGCTCGAGATCATGGGTTGTATAGTTCTTCTCGTGGATTTTGAGCTGACGAGATGCGTAAGCCATAACCTTGTCTCGTTGCATTAGGACACAACCAAGACCCAGGTTGGAAGCATCACAATAGACAATGAAATCGTCGTTTCCGTCGGGCAATGTGAGAACAGGAGAATTGCAAAGCATGTGCTTGAGGGTTCGAAAGGCAGACTCTTGTTCAGTTCCCCAAACAAAAGGCTTGTCTTTATGCGTGAGAGCGGTAAGCGGTACAGTGATCTTTGAGAATCCTTCGATAAATCGTCGATAATAGCCCGCTAGTCCGAGAAAAGAACGGACTTCGGACGGTTTCTTAGGTGTAATCCAACTCTTAACGGCTTCAATCTTCGCAAGATCGACATGAATACCTTGACTATTGACAATGTGACCCAGAAACTGAACCTCCTCCAACCAGAATTCACACTTGGAGAACTTGGCATAGAGTTGATTCCCCTGGAGTAGCTCGAGAACCAAACGTAGATGTTGCGCGTGTTCGGCTTTTGATTTGGAATAGATCAAGACATCGTCGATGAATACGATGACGAAACGGTCGAGATATGGTTTACACACGCGATTCATCAGATCCATGAAAACCGCAGGTGCGTTGGTTAAACCAAAGGGCATAACAACGAATTCGTAATGGCCGTATCGAGTACGAAACACGGTTTTGGGTATATCCTCCTCTTGAATGCGTAGTTGGTGATAACCTGAGCGTAGATCGATCTTCGAGAAGCACGTAGCACCTTGTAGCTGATCAAACAAATCGTCGATGCGAGGTAGGGGGTAGCGGTTCTTGATAGTTAACTTATTCAATTCCTGATAGTCGATGCACATCCTGAACGACCCATCCTTCTTTTTGACGAAAAGGACTGGCGCGCCCCAAGGAGAGGTGCTTGGGCGTATGAAGCCTTTCTCAAGTAATTCCTGGATTTGGTTCGAGAGTTCACGCATTTCAGACGGTGTGAGTCGGTAAGGAGCTTTGGCAATAGGGTTGGCTCCAGGAATGAGGTCTATACGAAAGTCGATATCACGACTTGGTGGTAGGCCGGGAAGGTCGTTAGGGAACACATTAGGAAATTCACGAACCACAGGAGCGTCTTTCACTTCTGTCTTTCCTTTCTTTTCCTTCTCCGCTTCTACAATGTTAGCCAAGAAAGCTCTGTATTCCTTGCGGAGATACTTGCTAGCTTGGACACATGACATGAGCTTGAGACCTTTCGAAGCAGTTTCACCATAGTCGCACAATAAATCACCATTCGCGAGCGAGAATCGAATCATCTTGTCGAAGCACACAACTTCAGTATGGTTTTCGCGAAGAAAGTCCATGCCTACTATGACATCAAAGCTTCCGAGTTGCATCGGAATAAGGTCGATTGGGAAGATGTGATTGTTGAGCTCAAGAGTAAAATCACGGAGAAAAGAATTAACGGCGACAGTTCTTCCGGTAGCGACTTCAACATCGAACATCGAGGAGAGTTGGGAGCGCTTACGACTAAGGAGCTTCTCGAATTCGAATGACACAAAGCAATTATCGGCTCCAGTATCAAATAAACACGAAGCATAAATACCATTCACAAGGAACGTACCATTGACCACGTTGTTGTCGGCTTGGGCTTGGCGCACGTTGATGTTGAAAGTTCGTGCGCGTGCTGCTTGTTGCTGATGCTGGGGCTCTTGTTTCACAACCCTGTTTGGGCACATGTTGGCGAAATGGTTAGGATCGCCACATGCGAAGCAGGCTCTGGCGTTGACCGCGGGTGCCGGAGGAGCTTGTTGACCCTGAGGGGCGATGAGTAGAGCTTGATGAGCAGGAGCTTGTCGAGCACGGCAGTTGGTAGTGAAATGGCCGTACATATTGCAATGAGCACAAAAACGGCAAGCAATGGTAGTCGGGTGGTGGTAGGTACAAGTAGGGCAAAGCGGGTGTGGCCCAGTGTATGCACGCTTAGCAGGCGGTGCATTTGCCACAGACGCCGCTACTTGACGTTGTTGCGCTGGTACAGCTTGTATCGGTGCAGCAGTGATCGCACAGTTCTTGTTGCTGGAGCTGTTCTTTCTCTTGTTCTTCCTCTTGTTGCTCGATGCGGCGGTGGTTTCAGCAGTTGGTGCGGCGGTGGTAGCTTGGTGCAGGTGCTTTGGAGTTTTATCCCAGACACCAGCCTTGAACCGCTTGTCGTTAATTTCAGTGGCCAGTCGGTAAGTTTCTTCGATCGTCTTAGTCTTAGCCGCTTGCACGAAATCTGCAACACAGTCAGGCAGGGCTCGGATATACTTCTTGATTGCCATGTCGGAAGTCTTGACTTGGTCAGGGCAGATGATGCTGAGCTGTTTGAAGCGAGCAGTGAGGGCAGCATTTTCACCTTCCTTCTGCTTTATGTGCCAGAATTCATCTTCTAACTTTTGGCGTTCATGAGGAGGGCATAATTCTTCCAGCATGACCTCCTTGAGTTCGTCCCACGACAGACCGTAGGCTGTATCGTTCCCTCGTTTGTTTCTCTCGGCCATCCACCAGTCTAGTGCGCTGGACTGGAAGACGCCGGTAGCATTTAGAGTGCGGAGATCGTCTGGGCAACCGCTCTGTCGTAGAGTGACCTCAATGGAATCAAACCATTGGAACAACGCTGTAGGGCCTTCCTCGCCAGTGAATTCCTTTGGCCCACAAGACTTGAACTGCTTGAAATTGAAGGGAGCCTTGGGGGTAGCTTTAGGAATTTCGGTTCTCGACTCCTCAGATGAGTTGCTGATGTTCTCGTAGACATCACTCACGACTTTTGCTACTTGTTTGGTGATGATAGCAGCAAGACGTTTTCCTCTCTTTTCTTGACGAGAAAGTGATGGGTGGCGGGATCCAGATGACATTGTCTGCAACAGACATCGTCACAGGACTCAACACAACGTATTCGAATCTCACCTCACACGTCTACTACTTACTAAAGCTTAGGAACACGCAATGTAGTATGAACACATAGACATATAATCACAGATTCACATAAACACAGAAGCACATGAGCACGTAGGCACGTAGAGCACAGAATCCACAAAAGCACATAATCACGAGAGGGCACAGAAACACATAATCATGTAGTCACAAGAGACATTTAGGAGTATATAGAAACACGTAGAGTATTCCGACTGCCTCAGAATACAAAACCTAGCATTCCCAGTTCGTGAGTGTTCGAGTATAGCGATCGCGTTTAGTATCTCGAATAGCGTAGTATAAGCGTATAACATAGCAATAGGTCGTTCTTAGTTTAGCGATTAGTCAGCGATGTGTAGTGTGTTATGTGAGTAGCGGAAGCAAAAAAGGCGTTAGATCGAAACCAGTGATATCTCAAAACGCTAACAAATAAACATGAAACACACAAAACACATAAAATCAACGAATCATCAGAGTTAACAGTTGCAGGCTCAGAATCGAAACACATAAAAATCGAGAAATACATTGTCTGCGGCTATTAGACATTGACTAACCAAAGTGATTCGACTATTCACAAGACTTGTTGTGCACATTTGACCTTCAGGGCAGTGCCTTGGCCTCGATTCTTGGGCACTTGGCGCGCATCCCGTTAGTCATATCGTGACTTCAGGTCGTTGGAGTTCGTCAAGACTTTGGTGAGAGTTTTGTAAAATGGGCGGAACAAGTCGTCAAGGTTAGGGTTTCACCCCTGGCTTAACAACTTTGTCCATGTTTTGATAAAATAGAGGAGATTATTCATCAAAATGCGGATTTCACTCCTGATTTGGCATAATTCTCCCTGTTTGTAGATAAAATGCGGGCTGATTAAGCAACTTTAGTCGAGAGTTTGCGGTTTTCACACCTATTCTTGACTCAGTTGCTCCTTTATGATTGAAAATTCGAGTGCAGTGATAGTGTAGCATAAGCGAGAAATAGCGGTAAGCTCATACATAATTCCTAACGGATATGCACAAGTCGGTCTGTTGGTTCCTAACTATAGACTAGGTATCTAAGACTTCGACCCGGACTAGGTCGAGTCTTGCCTAATTCCCTATAGTTATGGCTCTGATACCAATATGTCACACCCCAACCGATGGCGGAAACATCGGGGCATGGCACTGAGCAAAACAGATTGTCCAGAAGTTTCCATAACAATTATCATTACCAATCAATTTAAAATAACATGTCCCATACCATGTCTCAAAAGGTAAACAAATTATTACAGACAAAATCTAGGAAAATAGTTCTATTCCGACAACTCAGATTTTCAAATAGAGCAATTGTTTATCTGCTTCTAGAGACCCTTGATTAAATTTGTACAGATAACTATTTGTTGGCCTCTAGAGCCTTATTCTAGCCTCGATTTCCTACCAGATGTGCATCTTAAGCACCTGTCACATACGTTAAAATAAAGTCAATACATATAATGTAAAGGTGAGCATACAAGTTTGATAATAGCATATAGAGTTCGAAATTCGTTTACGCATAACCAGCACGTACACATAGTGAAATGAAGCACGTTAGTTATCGACATAGATCCATCGATACCAATGACTGTGGGTTGACTGCCAGAGGCAGTTCGCAATACATGATTACCACCGTAATCCATGCAAGTAATTGTCCTTAACAACCCCTGGGAACAGGTGCTGAGTCCAAACTATAGTACTATCGTTGCTAAGGCAGGTAGACAGCATTCCATGTGTAAACATAACAAACAAGCATTCATAAGCCACGTATATCATGCATTAACGGTTAGCGTTCAAATAGTATCGAGTAGTGTGTTTGTTGTGTTTTGAATATTCGTAACGTATGTAACACCCAAAAGTGCGTAAGGCAAAAAGGGATCAAGTATACTCACAGCGATGATGGATTGAAGGGAGCGCTTAGAGAGCAGGGTTAGCATGATCAGAACGATAGCATAACGATAAGCGACGAGTAAAACGGTGCAAGGTGTAAGTGGTTCGGACAGCAGCTCGGTCGGACGGGTAATCCGACCGGATGGTCCAGTCGTGTGGGTGATAATCCGTTCGGATGGTCATCCGGTCGGATGACTGTTCAAGTGGATTGTTTCTTCCTTTGATGTGTTTGTGTATGATGGCTTGTCCTTTGAAGTTTTTGTTGTAGCATTTTGAAAACATTGAAGTATCTCTACCCTTCAAGTCGGTCGATCGGACGGTCTGTCCGATCGGACGACAATCCGATAGGTTGACACTTCAGCGAGAACAAGTTCACAGCAGGGCGGTCACTCGGTCGGGCGGGTTGTCCGATCGGGTGGCATCCTCAGTGCATTGAACATGTTGAAAATTGTTTAAGTCCAAGTATCTCATGATACGAAGAGTAATCCGGTCGGGTAGGTAGTCCGATCGGATGGCAATGCGTTCAATACTCAAACTTCAGACAAAGTTGGTTAAGTGGGGGACCCAAGGTGTAAGCCGTTCGGATGACCTAGTCGCTCGGATGGCTTATCCGATCGGACAGTAGTCCGGTCGGATAGCACTCCATGCTGGTCGTTCCGTTCGTCTTTCACTTGGCTGTTTTGATTGTTTGTTGCTTTTATCGAGACGTTTTGACAACGTGTTAACCAACAGAACTCCATCTTGACCCAAGTAACCCGATCGTCCAGGAAATCACCCTAATTCGACCAGTTAACCAGTTCGAGATGGTTGTTCTTGGTTAACCCGAAGTCGGTGGTCTCGTGAATAGAATCCGAATCTTGTGCTAGTACAACACCGCGAATGAGTAGAAGACTAGAACGAGGTCCGAATCTATCGGTTTTGAGTGCATTGAGTGTAAAAGAGTTGAAAGAAAGTTAGAAACCATCTTTCAATCCTTTTTCACTATGTTTATGTTTAGATCTATGCATGATCTTTGTGTATTCATGTGGAAATCGATTAGATCTAAGTTGTTCTTGGTGGATTGAGGCCAAAACATGAAGTTCTTCAAGAACACATGATGACGTCATCCTAGAACGCCTCAAATCTAGTGATTTCACGGTTAAAAGTTAAGATTTAAAAGATAGAAAGGTGTAGGAGTGCGTGTAGAACAAGAAAGTACAAGATTTAGGACGAGATCTTACCGGAATCGAGAGAAATCGAAGAAAAGGTGAGGAGAGCGTGCTGTTCGGTCAGAGAGTTGCCCAAAAGTAGAAAGTTTGAGAGTGACATGGGTATTTATAGAGTTACCCAAAGAGGAAAGTGTGGGTCGGTCGGATGACATCTCGCCCGGGTGACTTATCCGGTCGGATGTCACCTCGGTCGGATGACATATGGCACCAGATCAAGTGTCTGCCTGGTCGGATGGGCAATCCCGCCGGATGGCACTTGGTTCGGGTGTTCGGCGCGACGAATTTTGAGGTTTCGATTTCGATTGAGAGCGATTCGATGCGATAGATTTTCCTATTCAAATTACTTTTAATCCCAACCATTCATATCTCGCGCTATCTCTTCTCCACTAATTATCATAGTTCGATTTTGATTGAGTTCGATTGCGTTTCAATTGATTACCACAACATAAAATAAATAAACATGCACAAGTAACACATAAGGCACACACACACGTATAACAAATAACCAAAATGCATAATTCGAGTTGCGAGTGCGATTGTGATTCGATGTCGATTAAATTGGATTGATTAGCGTTTAGTTGACTTTATCGCATTGTTACTTCCTATAGTTCACAGTCGTAAGTCGATTGAATGGCGAATAACACGCGTCGATTATTGTAATTATTGACACTTACTCCACATAATACAACTAAAATAAACACATAAAAGAAATTCACTACAAGTCAAGTTGCGCGAAATCGGTCGTTGACTTTGACCTTGACTTTGACTTACGAAAACATGGGGTGTTACACTTCTGCTAGTGGCCGGGCTTCCAATGCTCACACAGGGTGATAAACAACGCTGATATCATCATAGAAGCGTTGGGATTCAAGGGTTTATGAGTCAAAGTTAACATTCAGATTCAGATTCAGAAAGCAGATGATTTTGTACTTGGTTTATTCTCTTTAATCTATTAGAACGATCCTTGTTTTGTCACGTACATGCGTTTAATTCCCAACATCCTTGTAATGTTTAGAATGTTTGAAGGAAATGTTGGTTCAATACCACCGATTTCTAACTTTATGCTTGCATCCACCACAGTGAATATTAAGAATGCAAAGCCAATTTCAACTTCCATTGATCAAATAATAAAAACCCTAAGAATGCATACACAAATAGTTCTAGTGGACGAAGCAAAGAGACCGTTGTTAACAAAAGTATGTTGTTCCAAGATCAATTCCAAAGATTATTGATGGTAACAAGAGTATTGAGGTGGGTTCAAACTTCCAAGATCAAATTCCAAGATATCAGCGTTCTTTAATCTATTAGAACGATCCTTGTTTTGAGAACCTGATACTGTTATTACATCGGAGACGATTCAAGTGAGTCCTATGAAGCAAGTGTCGGTCTATTCAATTGAGAGGAATCATTGCATTACATCTCCGTTGAAAACAAGTGGTTGTAATGATGGAACCCTTGATTTAAAAAAAAAAACATTTTTGAGAAATTTATATTTCAAAACGCATCGTATAGGCCTATACGATGCGTATTAATCGATGATTTTACTGAAATACCCCTGGTTTTCTGATAAATTCAGGGGTATTTTTGAGAAAATTCAAAGTTTAATACGAATCGTATAGGCCTATATGATTCGTATTAAGCTGATATACGATACAACATAGGCCTATACGATCGTATATGACATTATTTCAAATTTAGTGTTATCGTGTTTCCCTCGGTTCGACGCGTATACGTCTCGTTTTTTGCCGAACTTTCGCCTATTTTGTCGTTTTATTACGTATACCTTCAACATAAGTCGTTTCGGTGCCATTCGGTTGCGTGCGAATATCTTATTCTATGATTACATACAGTTTTGTTTGAAATCCACTTGAACTCCATAGTGCCGTATTATATGTATACGTGTGTGGAAATATCGTTAGTCGCCTACTTTAACGTATTTTTGCGTATTTTGACGTATTCTAACATATTGTTGCGTATTTAATAGTATTTTTGACGTATTTTAGCGTATTTTAGCTTATTTTAACGTATTTTAGGGTATTTTTACGTATTTTAGTGTATTTTAACGTATTGTAACGTATTTTAGCGTGTTTTAACGTATTTTAACGCATTTTAGCGTATTTTAACGTATTCCTGGTCAAATCACACACTATAAAGTTTAAACTTATCGTGTGTTGCAGTTTGGAAAGATGACCGAATAGAGATCTGAATAACAAACTGTGGAGAACTTGTTTGCGTTATCTATCAACATAAGATAAAAATACTCTAAAATTAACAAGGCGGTCTCTTTGTTGCGTACTGATTACTGAAAAGATTTGTTGAGATCGAAGTAAAGAGTAAAAAAGATTAATTGAGGCGTACACAGGGAGAATGTTCTCGAAATTGAAGGAAAAGGAAAAATGGTTGCTGATGTTTTTCACTATCAGGATTTTGTTGGTTTGTTTGAGAGCCTGATTCCAATGTCCTACTACTACAATCCTTCCTACATTATTGAAAATTACTATATCACCCCCACCAGATACATCAATTTGTCACTTTCAAAATTCAAATCAAACGTTCATGTATCACAACGAATGACCGATCTAAGGCAGAGAACCTGATTCAGATACACAAATTCGATTTCAACAAATCTTTCAAGGTCTTAAGTGATGGACAATTGGTTAGAATGTTTGAAGGAAATGTTGGTTCAATACCACAGGTTTCTAACTTTATGCTTGCATCCACCACAGTGAATATTAACTTTGTTGGAATCTACGAAGAAACTGTTCGATTTCACGGTGAGTGGAGAAATTAGCGACGGAGAAACTGTTTGTATTTGTGGATTTCGGTTGGTTCAGAAACTTAACAAGAGAAGCAACTAAAAAAGCGGTGAACGGTATTTAACGTACACACCACATTCGAAGATCCTTGCATCTCAAGATGAAAACCGCAACCGTTTTTTTACTACGAAAACGGTGGCTATGGGAAATACAAACCTGACACGAACCACAATGGACCCAGACTCATACTACCCTTGTCGTTCCGTATTTTCTCCTTTTCTAATTCTCGAAGAATCTCGTAACGCATGACACATGATAAAAGGGGATGTCTAATGGAACACCTGATTGAGAGAAACTTCTTCGAGCTAACCGCCGATATCTCATCTTTCTGTTGTTTAGTACTTCCGAGACGATTCAAGTTATTTCAGTTATTTCTGTTGATTCAGTACTTCAACGTATTTTAGTTGGTTTCGAATATACCCAAAGAGATCTGAACCAACCGAAATCCACTATTGAGACGATTCAAGTGAGTCCTATGAAGCAAGTGTCGGTCTATTCAATTGAGAGGAAACATTGTATGCCTTGAACGAGTCTAGAACACTCGTAATCCTCAACCGGCTTTGAAACCGGACAGAATCTACGAAGAAACTGTTCGATTTCACGGTGAGTGGAGAAATTAGCGACGGAGAAACTGTTTGAATTTGTGGATTTCGGTTGGTTCAGAAACTTAACAGGAGAAACAACTAAAAAAGCGGTGAACGGTATTTAACGTACACACCGCATTCGAAGATCCTTGCATTAGACACAATTTGTTGTAATTTGTGGATCAACAGAAATAACTGAAATAGTTCTCTTTAATCTATTAGAACGATCCTTGTTTTTGAGAACCCGATTCTGTTGTTCAGTACCAACAGAATGCATACACAAATAGTTCTAGTGGACGAAGCAAATGAAACCGGAGCTGTTATCTTGGTTGTTCAGTACTTTCGTGTGCTAAATACAAAGCCGATTTCAACTTCCATTGATCAAATAATAAAAACCCTAAGAATACATACACAAATAGTTCTAGTGGATGAAACAAAGAGACTGCCTTGTTAATTTAAGGGGTATTCTCAAATAATGTTTCCTAGATATTTGAAGACCAACAAATGTCCAAAGTGCTGCTTCTTCGTTCGTGTGAAGGAAAGCTACCGCGTGACAGGAAGCTACCTTGCAAAAATAAAAAAAATTAAACCGACACCCTCAATACGCATCGTATAGGCCTATACGATGCGTATTACTTTTTTGGTGGGGGACAATGGCAGCCTTTGGCAGGCATAGAAGTTTGAACCCACCTCAATACGCATCGTATAGGCCTATACGATGCGTATTGAGGGTGTCGATTTAACCCCGCAAGGTGTGCCAATAATACGACCCACTTACATGTTGGTTGAACCTGTTCTATTTTTCAATGATCAGTTTTATGACTTGACATGGTTAGAGAATATTATGATTCTATATTAATCAGATGTTGTTAAATGTCTAGTGACATATGGCTATTCTTTTCTGGTAATGGATATAAACCTTATTATTTGTTTAACTTGTCTTTTTAAAGGTGTTTCACTAGTGGTAAAGATTTGTTATCATATCTTTTGTCCTAACTTTTGATGCTTTTTTGCTTTACTTGTTACTTTCTTGCAAGTAGTGCGGAAATTTGTATCGTATTATATTTCATTTTGAGCGGACAAATGCTTTACCATTTGTTTTGCATTGGTGCCCCATCAACACCGTGCCCTTTTCTTTTTCGGCCCATCATGACCCATTCTATTCCTTCTTATGAACCATCCAGACTAGTGGTGCACAAAAAACCCGAATCCGGACCCGGAAAAAAACCCGGAACTGGGGTTTTTTTTTATACCCGAACCTACCCATAGGGTAGGGACCAGGTATTCATATCTGATCTAAAACCCGAACCCGGAACTGGTTTTTTTATACCTGGTTTATACCCGGTTTTTCGTAGTACCCGGTTTTATAAATACCCGGTTATGGGTTTTATAAATACCCGGTTATATGGATTGGATGTATTTTCAAAAAAAAAAAAAAGGATTGGAACGGATATACATGAGGAAGAGGTAGAAATGGGAATGTCAAGCCCACTAGAAGAAGACTAAACGAAGACGATCAAAAAACGAAGACGACCAAAAAAGAAGATCTTGGCAAAGACGATTCAAGTCCTATCTATGTTTTTTTTTAATCTATGTTATTTTATCTTTGTTTTCAAGAATTAAGACTTCTAGTTCTTATGATTTAACAACATTATGTATGCAACTTAATGTAATCTTGTTTAATTATTGGGTTTCTAAGAATTATGTATGCACTTTGATGTAATATTGTTTAAAAATGTCATTAAATTTGAATAAGCTAAACCATCCACTAAAACATATAAAGAAGCATTTAATACCCAGTCGGGTTTTTCTAATACCCGGTGTGGGTTTTTTGCCAACCCGATGCATACCCGAACCCGGAAATAGAGTATTATAATACCCGGGTTTTATAAAACCCGACCCGGACCCTACCCGGACCCGGGTATATAGGGTATACATTTTTTGTAGAAAACCCGGACCCGGACCCTACCTGGTTTTTAAAAAAACCCCGATTTTGTAAAACCCGATCCTACCCGAACCCGGTTCCATACCTGGAACCGGTTTTTAAAAAAACCCGATTTGTGCACCACTAATCCTGACCCGTTCCAACTTTTTACATGTTTTAATTTTGCTCAGTTAGACCCATCAAGTTTTGATGGGAACAAGGGCCTATAATGTTGAAACGTTGTTTGACAGAAACATATGTGATATAACCCATCAACAAGTGCCTATAATGTGGCTTGGCAGAAATAGTTGCTATAACACATAATGTATAACTAGATTTTGCCCCGCCCGTGTTACGGGGCACTAAGCCGAATATTTCTCTCTCACAACATGTACGTCTGTGTTTTGGTTACTTGTACATACTACTCATAACATGATCTCAAGAAATTATGTTGAGTCAACAAATTAAATTAAAACACTATCATACTTTTGCTTAAGAAAAACAAAAACGATAGAAAAACAATAATTTTAAACTAGGGGCAAAATTGTAATTTTTTAGGATAAATTAGCGTGTGCCAGGCAGCCGCCTGACACAAATGAAAATTCACACCGAGTCAAACAATTAAAACAAAGCACTACTATAGTTTTGTCAAAAAAAAAAAAAAAACAAAAAAAAAAAAACTAAAATGATGGCATGACTGTAATTTTACATTGGGTCAAAATCATAATTTCACTAGGAAAGCAAAGGAAAACGATGACAAAAATGTAAATTTAGATTAAGGGAAAAATTGTAATTTGGTTGGGTGGGGAAAAACAAAACTAATGGCAAAACTGTAAATTTAAACGGGTCAAAATCGTAATTTTGAATCGAGGGCAAAATGGTAATTTTTAGTTGGGGGCAAAATCATAATTTTATTTTGAACCGGGGGTAAAAACGTAATTTTGAACTGATGACAAAATCGTAATTTTAAAGTGGGGATAAAATCGTAAATTGGTTGGGCCAATGGTGGAGTGTCAGGCAGCTTCCTGGCACTATTCCCCCATTTTGTGTCTGTAGTTATATACTGGGGGCAAAATCTTAATTTTGTTGGGAAAGCAAACAAAAACAATGACAAAAATGTAAATTTAAATTGATGGCAAAATCGTAATTTAGCTGGGAGGAACAAAACAAAACTAAAGGCAAAATTGTAAATTTAAACGGACAAAATTGTAATTTTTAATTGGGGCAAAAGCATAATTTTATTTTGAACTGGAGGTAAAAACGTAATTTTATATTGATGGCAAAATCGTAATCTTAAAGCGGGAACAAAATCGTAATTTGATTTGGCCTAAAGCAGGTGAACTACTACTATTCCCCAAATTTCATAAATGTTATAGAGTTGATACATGATATTATGATTCATCAATAGGTGCCTATACTCAAATCTTACTACAATTAGTTGTTGGAATAAACCACAAGCCAAACCGTTTGTTACGGTTTGGGCGGTCTCACCAACTCTTCATTAAATCTTATCTTTTTACATTTACCAAACAGAAATATGTGGGCTTTCTAGCTATGACCCATATTAGAAACCAAGACTGCCTAAGACAATATGTTGTGATCTCGTCGTAGTTGGTTGTTGGTTACTTTGTTAACCAGTCATTTTTTTTAAATTTCAAACTTACTAATTTCACATGCCTTGTCACTATATCGTTTTACCCAATTTTCAAGTCTTGATAACATGGAGGTCACATATCAAAAAGGACCAAACTACATAAATGACCAGTGACCACCACACATGATCTAATAAGCTAACCGGCTAATCACTAACATCCTCTAGTTTTACTACATATCATTGATATGCTTTACAAAACATGTTACTCTCTCTTTTGAAATAATAATAAAATTTTAAATGCCAAGGCTTATAAACACTATAGTTTTAACATATTATAGATTGACCACAAGAGTTTTATAATTTGCCAAGTAGCCTCAAGTTGGATAAGTTTCTAATCAAACTAAGAGAGTAAGAGTCACGTGACTTTACACATATATATGATCAAATCTAGAACACCTCGATTTTACAGTAAAAAAACACACTCTGGATAACCACATGATCTTATGAACATATAATATCAAACTAAGATTCTATCATCACAAAACCATATTCAGCTAAAAAGCACATTCTGATTTAAAACGATAATGTTCACATCGATCTCATAAGCTAACGAAACTAGACAGCACAATTCAAATGAACGAAAAACAACATAAACTTTGAAACATCAAAACGATGAGCTGCCAAGATGGGTCAGTTACGTCCTAAAACTAGCAAGTAATTCATTCCAAGATGCTTGTTGTTCTTGTCTTGTTGGTCGTTGGATCATTAGTTGCGCTTCCAATTCGTGCGGTTTTCTTGCTTTTTCATTAATAAACATCAAGTAGGTGACAAGGTGGTATGCACTATCCATCCCGAGGGCTAGATGTATGAGGGCACACGCAATCCAGTTGAGGTTTTTAGTGAAGCAGACCGCCAACACAATCAAGACTGTTGGATAATCTTGATGGGCTTTATTTGGGTTAGTAGTGTTTTGTTTAATGGGTCAAATAATGGGTCATAGCCCACTAGAGTATGTGAGTCCATGAATGCACGTGAGTTTGAATTAGTATTCAGTTAGGTTGCTTGTTAACGGGTCTTTGTTTTGTCCGGGTATTAGGGAGAGTCTAAAGGTATCTTTGAAGACTGGCAGACATAAGACCTTGAAGACTGTTTGTTTTTTTTTAAACAGATCTAAAATTGGCTTCTTTCATCTTAAAAAAAAAAGCTATAAACTCTTGCTTCAAACATCTTCACAAAACCCTTTATTCTCTTCCACCCCTTCACCCACTCTCTGCTGCCTCATGTATTAAATTCCAAACTAATAATGCGAATCCAATACAAGATCCAAGACCAGTAACAAATTAACAACGATTGAAATTAATGAAGAAAAGTTGAGAACGAGCACCTCAGCGGCACACCACCATCTTCACCGGTATCGGCACCACCGTAGCCGGCCGGCAACTGCCGTCGTCAACATCAATAATCACCATCATCATCCATACGTGAATCGACAACCAACCGGCATAGGGATAGAGAGCACGGATCTAAGTGATCTGAAAGAAGAAGAGGATGAAGGAGAGTTACAGCCGGGAAACATCAATAATCACCATCATCATCCATACCTGAATCACGGCGGCGCTGCCGTCGAAGCTCACTCGCTGGAAAAGAAAACGAGGGGGGGTGTTCCACCGGGAAACATCTCGATCGATAGCAGGAACGACGAGAGAAACGAGGGGTGAGGGTGTGTGTGTGTTTGAGATGGGGAGGAGCTGAGGGTGTGTGTGTGTGTTTGAGATGGTTAGGGTTTCTTACAAGAAGATGAAGGAGGGGAGTGTACAGGGAGTTGTCTGGGTGTGGTGGTGTTGTCTGAGGTTATAATTATATAAAAAACAAACAGTCTTCTATTTTCAGCTTGCAGAGCTTCAGACCACATCTTCAGTTACAAACATGAGAACAGATGAAATCAGTTTGCAGACAGTTTATGTCTGCAAAAACAAACAGCATCTAAAGGTATCTTTGATTGAGTCATTTGTGTACGTTGGAAGTTAGCCTATTTAAGGCATGGTATGACATTGAATAAAAGTACCAGCATTTTACTTTTCTTCTCTTTCTATTAGAAAATCACTTCTGTTTTCTTTCACTTCAGATTACTTGTGTTATTTCTTGAGTGTTATAGTTCAATTTAATCCAACATTTGGTATCAGAGCTTCGGCTCATACCAGGGATCGTGAAGGGTTCTTCGTGAACCGTAGAGAGAGTCGAACAAGGCACTGTGTGAGTCGTGTTCATGTGAAGAAGAAGACACCGAAAATCTGTGTGAAGGTGTGTGGCTGTGTGCTTCGACGATTTGAAAAGAAATAGATCTGTGTGATCTTGGAGGATTCTGTGTGAATCGAGAAAAATAGATCTGTGTGATTTGAAGATAAAACTTACTGTGTGTGGGTTGTGTTTATTGAAGGAAAAGAGGAGAGATCTGTGTGATCAAAGAGAAGGGAAAAATTCTGTGTGAATTGGAAAATTGAAGGGTGTTTGTCTTTTGTGGTTGAAAAGTCAAACAAAAATCTGGTGGTGAATTACTATACGAGAGAAAGAAAAAAAAAAGGAAACATTATTTGTTTTATTTTGTCTCTTTATTTTTCAGGTTTGAGCATTGAAAATGGCGGATGATAAAACAAGTGGAGGCAATGCGATTGTACCGATGAGTAGCCAAGGTAGTAGTATATCGTTGCAGTGCCCGAAATTAACGGATACAAATTACACTTCGTGGGCGATTTTGGTCGAAACAATCCTATGGGCGAACGGTCTTTGGGAGGCGATAGATCCGGTCACTGGTGCTACTGTGGAAGACAAGAAAAATTACACAACTAAAGCTATAATTTTTCAGTCTTTATCGGAGGATGTTTTGCTTCTGGTCGCAAAACACAAGTACGCAAAGGACGTGTGGGATTCAATCAAGGTTCGTTATCTAGGGGCTGATAGAGTTCAGAAAGCTCGGCTATCGATTTTAAGAAGCGATTTGGAAAAGCTAAAAATGAAGGAGAGTGAGACACTAGACGAGTATGCGGGAAAGATAAGCGGGATTGAAGCGAAGTTCAAGAACTTAGGATCAACTCTTGAAGACGCAACTATGGTAAGAAAGTTGTTAAATTCCGTTCCTAAGAAATATATGCAGATCGTGGCGTTTATTGAGCAATACTCGGATGTCGATACGATGCCGTTTGAAGAGGCAGTCGGGCGATTGAAGACGTATGAAGAAAGGCTTAAATCCCATGATGACGAAGAAAATGACAAAGGCCAATTATTGCTTGCAAAGGAAGATTGGGAGGAAAGAGCTAGGCGGGGTGATTTTGATCAATCCGGACAAGGACGTGGTCGTGGTCAAGGTAGAGGTCGCGGTTATGGTAGAGGTCGAGGTGGTCGGTTCCAAAGCAATGAAGATCGAAAGGATCAAGGTTGGTATAGAGACAAGCGAAACATCAAATGTTATAATTGTCAAGAATACGGACATTATGCGAGCGAGTGTCCTAAGAAGGAAACAAAAGAAGAAGAAGCGAATTTGATTCAAGACGAAGACGAACCGACTTTGCTTTGAAGAAACGGGTGGATCAAGATTATGGGGGTGATTGTTGGATAATCTTGATGGACTTTATTTGGGTTAGTAGTGTTTTGTATAATGGGTCAAATAATGGGTCATAGCCCACTAGAGTATGTGAGTCCATGAATGCACGTGAGTTTGAATTAGTATTCAGTTAGGTTGCTTGTTAACGGGTATTTGTTTTGTCCGGGTATTAGGGAGAGTCTAAAAGTATCTTTGATTGAGTCATTTGTGTACGTTGGAAGTTAGCCTATTTAAGGCATGGTATGACATTGAATAAAAGTACCAGCATTTTACTTTTCTTCTCTTTCTATTAGAAAATCACTTCTGTTTTCTTTCACTTCTGATCACTTGTGTTATTTCTTGAGTGTTATAGTTCAATTTAATCCAACAAAGACAAGTACAAGACAAATTGCCAAGTAATCAAAAGTAGACGATCTCTCGACTTCTTGTTGATCATCCAGATAGAAACACGCAACTAAGATCGCAAACATTACACACACGATCAAATACGCGATCCAGTTGAGCTTGGGGGGAAGAAGTAGCCCCATCATAAGCGAGAATGGTGCAAGAAAAGCCGAGAAGCTACCAACAAATTTCAAAACAGTGTAATATATATCCCTCATATACCGATGCAAGCCCACGCATACACACCAGAAAATTCCAGTCACGACTGCAACGACATATAGTGCGACAATGCCAAAGATCTTAAACACACTGTTATTATCATAACACGGTTAAAATTTGGATATTAATCACAATTGGCATAACTGATTTCGTGTCCCGAGTTAGTTAACAACTCAGGTACAACAAAACAAAGAATGTGATTTGCATACAGATATCATGATAGCATGTCACATATAACATACAGTGTAGCAGCAAAACCAGTGAATCAATAAACACTAAAATTACGGTGTAAGTAAACTTGTTTTCATATAACATACAACCTGGAAAAAAAAAATACTATTCAGGGTCTTATAAACTCAAACCAGACTCATTATTGTTTTCAGCTCATATTCTAGGCAATCAATAGTGGTAGGATATTAGTTATTGGGCCTTCCAAAACAGCGGTGTCAAATAGCGATCCAGAATAATAGAAGCACTAGTATCGGCACTATTGACCACTATTTGACCAAAATTGACCGTTATTTTAGATGCCTTGGTTGATGTGGACTCGGAGGAAGATTTCATGGCTTACGATTGGATCATGTTTCAAATATTGGCACTTATGAGTTTTAACTTTTGATATTACTATTAATATTATATATGTTTTACGTTTTATACATGTCTGTATATATATAAATTCTGCATGATATAAAGTTACTGATATCCCACCGCCTATCTCAAATACCGCCCTTGAATGCTATTTGATTTTGGATCGCTAAAACTACATAGCTCATATTTATACTCGAAAATGAATTACCTGTTAAAAAATTCAGCTCATATACTACAGAGGTAACAATTTACTCATTACAAATTACAACCACATACGCCCCGCTTGCGGTATGCGCATATAATGTATATATGTGTGGGCGCTCGGGGGGGGGGGGGGGGGATGGGGTTGGCTGACGAGCCTTTTACCAGATTTCTAGGTTGTTTTATTCTAAAAATTATTTTGATTTTGATGAAGTTTATTTTTTATATTAACATTTAATATTATTTAAATTAAAAAAATAAAAAACAAAGTTTGCGGCTAGGATAGGCGCTATCACCACTTACAAGTTAATGGGTACTTGGTGCATTTTTTGATGTGGCGAATGATGGTTGATCGCGACTACCCTAGAGTGTCCCTTCCTCCCTAATACATAAATAAAAAAGGAATCCAATTCCATTTTCACGTAAACATGATTTTTAATCAATAATAAATAGAAAACTGATTCGAGTGATCAACGAAAACGTGGTATTCACAAATCTTATATCATAAAAGAAATATTTTATAATTAATTGTAACTAGTTTTTTTACCTGTCGCGTGTTGCGGCGACGCTGTATGCAAAATGATAACGTATAGACTACAATCGACCGAACTCGTTTTCGAACTTAATTTACGTAGAAATGTATGATAACTCAAATTTATACTGTCAAATCAAAACATATAAAATTTACGTCAAAACATAGTCCACTCAAAACGTACGTAAAAGAAAACATTTTATAATTGACCCGATTCATCATCAAACAAAAACTACGTTAAAGCGTATACAAACTCGAATTTACACCGACACATCCATAGAAAACGTAACAAAATGAGTATTAGGGTAACCTCAAAACTTTAGAAACGCGAGGGGGGGGGGGGTGAGAAAGTGACATTTACAAAGTTAGAGGGTTACCTTTGACATAATAGCAAAGTTTGAGGGTAGAATGGTTGGCACGACAAAAGTATGAGTGTTAAAGAGAAGTTAGAAAGTGTGGTGGCTTTATTGTGAAGTTAGAAAGTAGAGGGCTATTTTTGTCAAATGTTAATTGAATTTTGTCAGCTTAGAAAAGTAGTGGGTTTTTTTTGACAAATAAGAGTCATGGTCACCGAACATGCTCTTTAATATATATAATTAACAAGGAAAAATAGACGCGCTCCGACGGGCTTGTTAAAAGGGAAAAAAATAGACGAAAAAAGTTGAACCTCACACGCACGTTACGGCGTGTTAACTCGCAAAATTTAAAACGAAACGTAAAACGGAAAAACTTGCGTTAGATGAAAAGTATGAGGGACGAAAGTTGAAAATAAAAAAAAGTGTTGGGTTAATTGTCTAAGATGAAAACATTTGGATTAATAGTAAATAAAACAAAGGGGTTAAAATGCAAAAGATGAAAACATATGGGTTGAAAGTGAAAAATCAATTTTTTTTTTGTAAAACTCTCCATGTTTGAGTTACAACTCCTTAAGGCAACAAAATGTTGCTAATTTATATTATGGAAATTACCATTGTATTTTTTTCTGTAGAGTTGTATACAGGTTCATTTAAAACCTATATTGACAAAAATATTAGTGATAACATATTACGATGTCTGATACGGTTACACGGGTAATTGACCTATTAATACACAAAATTAAACAGGATTTAATGTGTCGACCTGTTATAGATACAAAATCTGTTAACTTCGTGTAGGTTCGTGTGTGTTATCGTGTTTGTGTAAAAATTGCTAGTCCTATACATAGCTATCAGGAATCTTAAGTAGGGGTGTTAAATGAGTCATGTTCTTGGGTTGGCGGGTTCAACCCGACCCGAACCTGAAAATTTAAGACGAACCTGGACACGGCCCAAACCTGATAACTATGTCATACATATAAACCCGAATATTCATGGTTAATTGGAACAGGACCTATTCAACCCGATTTTATTTATTTCGCAAGTTTTTATATTAAAATTAAAATCTTACCACAAAAAACACAAATTTATATAATACAATTACATTTTAATTATAAAATCTTATTTTAATTTCTCTTTTTAAGTTATATTCATGGTATAAAATGTCACACCCTGACTTTTGCGGAAGCGTGATTATGGTGTGACTTTCTTAATACCATTGCATTCAATCATAACAACAACTATATGATAAAACAATATATTTGTCACCCATTAAATAAGTTTAAAACATAACGACATTGTTTTAAAATGTAGACTTCAAATTCAAGTTTCACAGACCATACAAATTGGTTATGAGTTCACTAAGGACTCATCAAAAGATATTAAATAAAACCCAGGTTTTGGAGACGTATCTCGTCCAGGAATAAGACACACTGACTAAACCCAAGGACCATGGATGACATCTTTATTCCTAACGCAGCATAAAACTTCCAACACCCGCCGGATCCACTTACTAATTCCCTGAAATACATGTAGTTTGAAAACATCAACAAAAGTTGAGCGAGTTCATGTGTTTGTTTGTGTGTTGAGTAAACCTTTGAAAGTATGTCTGTATGTATGTAAATCCTAGTATGAAAGCAACAAGGAAAACAGATCACCAATGGTTTGCAAAGCCACTGATATGTGTGAAGTGATGCAGGAAAACTCAAACCTAGCAGATTTGTCTCCGGGAATAAGACATAGTCACCACATGGGCCACCCTGGTCCGCATGGGTGTGGGCTCGCTACACCCAAATAGATCTATCACTCATGTCCCTCGGTCCTACAACGAGGATTAATGGCCTTAAGTGTTGTACCCATCACCCACATGATCAAGCAGTACCCTTCCTTAGCTAACCATACCATGTATAAAACGTTTGTAAACAGCTGTAACATGTACTTCACCCCCGAAGTTATAAAACTGAAAACAGTTAAAAGAAAAGGGGGACATGAACTCACAGTCTTGCGTCTTCGGGTCACAGTAACTCAAAGCTCCTTCGGTGTACACGACTACCTACAACGTACTAATGTCTATCAGACGAACGGGTCGTGCCTTGGTTTAGTATTAATATCTTTGAGTTATGTTTCTTTCATACCTTTGATATTATTCCAAGTTATATAATTATTGTCAAAATAATTAATATTTTAGCTTAAATTATATCTATTACATTTTGGAATAATTGTTAAACAATATATATTAACTTAATATTTCCCAAGTATTGATACTTGTATTTCCTTCCCAAGGATGGGGGTATCTTATACATGTGTATTCGTATTCTTGTAATTGTATATTTTGCCATGTATTGGTGTCGTATTTCGGTGTGTATTTATACGTGTGAGAATACGTATTTTATAGTATTCATTAAGTATTCATATACTTAAATTTATATTAAACTTTCCGGAATATTATTTCTAATAAAAGTCCACCAATATATATATTTCCAAAATATATATATATATTTAAGAAATATTACTTAGAAAAATTATTTATAATTTTTCTCTTGGCAAAATATTTGTAGTTCCAAAATAATATATTTTCAAGTCTAACTTTAGAAAATATATATAAACTTATTTTTATCCAAAAATAATGTATTTCAAGTTTACTCAAGAAAATATATATTTTTCCCAAAAATAATATATCTCCTAAAAATTCCAAGTAAATGTATTTTTACTTCCCAAAAACAATATATTTCCTTCTTGCCATAATATGATATAACTTGTGATAATCATAAAAATCATATTTTCGTTTCCTTGCGTCCAAAATATTATTTACCAAAATATACTTATGAAGTTAGTTCCGGAATATTTTGTAAGTTACATTTCTTGTTCGGTTTCGATAATATTTTATGTGTAACTTGTATATTTATTCCTTGATATTTTGGTAATAATTTGGATTGTAATCCTTGGTATTTTGATGTGTTACATTATTACATGCCCTAAAATAATATAACTAATACACAAAGTATACAAATAATCACACACATTGTGTCTTCTAAATATATATTTCCCAAATACGTATTTAGTCACTTTTATTTATGAAACCAACCTCCAATATTTGTATTTTTGTAACAAAAAATTATGGCAAAGTTTATGTAACCATTTATTGTTGAAAATACACTTGTAAGGGGCTGTTTGGTAGCCTCTGAATGGTCATTAAGAGGCTACATCTTAATGGAACCATTAAGAATTTTACCAATGAAAGGTAGAAGAATGTGACATGTGATGATTTACCATTCAGAGGTTACCTCTTAACCATTCAGACTTGAGGTTACCTCTTATTCATTCAGAGGTTTTAAACCATTAAGAGATAGCATCTGAATGGTCATTAAGAGGCTACCAAACAGCCCCTAAGTGTATGTTTACAAATATTTTTCTAAGTGTTTATATTTTTAGAAAATTTTGCCATAGTTTCCCCTAAAAATGGAGGTTTCCATGCTTTCAAGCATATCATTTTCTTTTGTAAAATCACCACAATCAATTTACAATCAACTCTAAACAACCTTTACTTATCAATCTTGCCAAAATCATGCATATTCTACTACTTTATGAACTTGAAAGTTTATGAAAATTTGTAGTAACTTGGTAGGGTGTTTAGTAAGTTTAGTTACCCTTTAAAGTGTGGTTGTTTATATAAAAAACATCACTCTTGAGTGACTTAGATGTTTACAACTTGTAATCATGTTTTAGAAAAATGTTTCTTAATGAAATTTTCTTGTTACGCAAGTGTTTCTACACTCGGTTAATCACTAAAAACAAGTCTTGTTCATGTAAGAACCAAGATTATATGAAACTTATGTTTTTAACTTGGTTTCTTTGAAATACCATTTATAAATATTTAGATTCATATGATCAACAACTTACTTTAATCATGGTTTTTCAAGAAAACATTATTTCCTTCAAGTTCATGCTTTAAGTGTGGATGATCCATCATCCTACAACAATCTCTACTTTCACATCTTGCTAAACTATGTTTTTAATCATGATTTAGCAAGACCTTATGATGATTAACATTACTTCTACAAACAATCAAAGATCGACAAGCATAACAAATTATATTCATCAAGATATCTTTACTAAACAAGCTTATGTTCATGTTCAATTCATATGATTTGGTGTTCTTGATGTTTTTGATCATGATTCATTATTAACCACATAAAATAGATGTAAACTAGCAAGATTAAGATTCTTACCACTAGCACAAGGCTAGGGATGATCAAGAGGGGAAATCAAGAGGATTAAAGCAAATAGAGAAGGTCCTTCAAGATCCAAAGCCACCAAACTTCCTTGTATGATCTCTAGCTTCCTTGTATATGCTTAGAATGAATGAGATTGAAGGAATGAAGGTGATGGTGGTGTGGGTTGGGTTCTGCCGAGAGCAAGAGCAAGGGAGGGAGAGAGAGTGGTGTGTGAAGTGTGTGAAGATTATGATGGTTATGATCAAACGGTTATACTTATGACCATCCTAGCTCTTTATCTTGAGTATATTATGCTAGCAACAAGGGAACACAATCCATTTAAATAATGAAATGAAATCTTGAAGTACGGTAGTGAGGTATGGCCGATTATAGGTGGGGGGGGGGGGGGGGGTGTCTAGGTGTAGGTTTCAACCCTTTAGTTACTTTAAGGTTAAATATCAAGTGTTAGTTAGTTACTTGATATTTTATAGGGTGTTATGATGTTCGGGGACCATAACTAGCTTGGAAATGTTAAAACAGTGCTTCTAGTGTAAATTTGATGTTTCGGGTAGTGTCCGGTTGTTCGGTTAGATACTGATTCGTTAAAGTGCTAAACTTTGCAGTTTAGTGTTCTTTATGTACCTTTTTGTGACACTTTTAATTCCCGACACTTAGGAAAGCATTCAGGACCATTTAACCAAGTTTCTGCATAATATTAATGTGTTTAAATGTTGATTTATGCTGAATTTTGCTGAATTCAGCACTTTGGGTGAGTTTTTAGCACTTTCAGGCACTTCAACTATCACCTAGAAAAGCAGTTTTGTAATCCTTACTTCCCTACACTCTATACTAGTGTAGTACTTAGTTTCTGGCTCATACTGGGTCTCAAAACACTATCTGTCTATGTGCTAAGTTTTGTTAGCATTTGCTGATTTATCTGTTTACTGTGCTAACTGTGCTTTGTGCATCATTTATGTCAATATGTTTGCATGCAGTAATGATATGACATTATGCAATATGTGATGCACATGTAAATATAATGCAGTAATCAGAAAACAGTTAATTGTAATTTAGCACAGTCATTGAGCACTAATCAAGATTAATTAATTGTACGGATACCTGGATTTTTGACAGTTGTCACATAAAATTCACTCCCAATTTAATTTGTAACATAAAACATATTATAAAAAAATAAAATATAATATAAATGAGTTAAACGGGTCAATCTGCCAACCCGACCAGATTGACACGAACCGACCCGTTTAGTTAAACGAGTTCAGAACCCATTTAGACTAAACCCAAACCCGTGAATTTTGTGTTAGTCTGGTGTTGCTTTTTGGAATCATGTAAGAAATTCACACCCCTAATCTTAAGGCCCAATATGAGCCATTAATACATTATGTCATGTTATAACTTATTCAACATAATATATCTCATTATAACAAAATATACGATTTAATATGTACATTCAAATCTTAACCACATAATCTAATATTTATTAAGAATATTAAAGATGAAACTCGTATATTTGATTATATACGTGTCAACCAAAACCATCTTAAAGGTGAGTGTAGTATTGAAATCCTATTCAAACTTGCAGGTTAATATGATTTAAATCCCTAATACACCGATATAACTAACACGTGGATGTGATACAACTAACACGTGGATGTTGTTGAGACAAACTTTCAATCCCTCACCCCGTCACGTTAGCAGCTCCTCCTTCACCCACCAACCTTATTCGCTATAAATACAAGCTCAAAGCCTTCCTTTCTAAGTCGGTCAAAAATATTCATTTTATTATAGTGTCAAATTAAGTAGAATTTGTCGAGCATTACAACGGTGCATACACTTATATAAATACATATCTGTTTGTGATGATTTTTTTAGAAAAATATTTGGATCAATTTGGTGCAGGTATGTTCATAGATTTGGTTGTTTAGCATAATTGGTCCTTTTCTTGTGTGTCTGTATTTTAATTTTTAAGGATTTTTTAATTAAGAAGTTAATTGATAATTAAGGGCACACGAAGATTTAAAAACACTGGAAATGACAGAGCATATATATATATATATATATATAGAGGAAGGTTAACGTACATTACGGCTTAACGTACATCACGTACGACATGTAATTACGCACATTCATTTTAAAATCACGCATGTTATAACTCAAAAATCCAAAATCACGCATGTTGAAACATAATAATCATGCACATATTGAAAACATTAATCACGCATGTTATAGAACAAATCACGCAAGTTGTTGTACGTGAAGTACGTTAAGCCGTAATGTACGATATACTTTTTCTCTCTCTCTCTCTCTCTCTCTATATATATATATATATATATATATTAGCTACTCATGCTAATGTGTTCTTGAATATCTCTTTCTTGATTTAGGAAGAGAAAGTAAAGATATGTCGTTGCTCCTATGGAATTCGCATGATGTATTTACAGGTACACATTGAATTTCCACATAATACTTTCAATTATATATATATACACACATACTAAAGGGGTGTGCGCACGATTATATATACCCTAATAGGGTGCCCATGCAATATGCAGTGGGGAATACAGAAATCGGTATCACGTAACATGTTAATTTCTAAAATTTAAAAAGAATATAGCAATATCATACTCAAATTAATACAGTAGGAATAAAATGATCATTTTTATGGTTTATTTTTTCTAAATATTAATATATGAAAAAGTTACAGCGGTTTAAAAATGATAGTTAGTTGAAAAGTCAGCAATATGCTATGTATAGCATTTGTTTTAAGAAATTGTATTACTTAAAACTCTATGTATAATAAGTTTTTTTGTCCTGGGAGAGGTAGAGACTTATTGTCCATATTTTGATTGATGTGTTAGTAAGATATGATCTATTTGTTAAAATAGGTACGCATTTATGAAAAATAAATTTATCCTTTTTTGGTATTTATTAAAATAACTTTAAAAACTAGTACCTATTTTTTGTATATTTCTTTTTGTATGGAAATTTAATATTTGTAGATCACATTAAAGTATTTGAAATAATATTCACCAATTTGTTTGGTGGTGTCATATTAATGTTTTTTATGTATAAAACTAAATTTAACCTGTTTTTTATAAAACCTCACATAAAAATAATAAAATATGGGAAATATTTTTACTAATTTATGTGATATATTTTAAAATGTGTGTCGTTATATGCGTTGAAGGTCAAGGGTTCGAGTTATGGAAATAACTCTTGCATAAATGCAGAGCAAGGTTTTGCATACCAGGTTTGCTTTTTCTAAAGGTTTTGGGATAAATTTGAATTTCATCCGGTCACTCTTTTGCCAAAACAATGCAACAGTAGTGTGAAATTGATGTAGCAACTAATATAAGACGTTTCAACAAATGAATCCTCCCAACCTATTTTAGAAGTGTTGGTGTATTTGGTGGTTTTAAAACCTAATATTTGTGATGTGTTTGTGTTGTTATATTTACCCATAGTGTATTATCTTTCTTTCTTTTTTCTCCAAAAAATTAAACAATAAAGGTAAGCCCTGTATTAGTGTTCTTTATGTTTATTTTCTTTAACTTTCATAAACAAACATGGGTTTTTTTTAATAGAAATCAAATTACTAATTTTAGTAATTTATTATACATGTTTTAATTATTGTATGACTTGTACAATAGATGGGATTGAATTATTTTATTTAGGAGCTTGATTATTGTGTTATATTATTGTTGTATGCAGATAATTACTCTCCAAATTTCAATACGACTCACAACACCCTTTTGTTGGAATTGGTGACCTCGGAATTAAAATTGTTCATTTCCGGTAAAATCTCATTCGTTTTTATTGGTTTGGTATCCTTATCATATATATTTGATATTATCTCATTTCCGATTATTCATATTTGAAGTGCTAAAAATATTTCAGGTAAATAAAAATTCATATCATGTTGCACATTTTAACAAGTTGATGTACTAAGCAATACAACTTGGAAAAAGAAGATGCGCGATTATGCTCCAAGTTGCCAGCTAGTTTTTGGACGGAGCTATCATATGCAGTAAATTTGTTTTCCGATATCAATATTCTGTGTTCCTTCAAGACATGACCATGATCGAGAACATTACCATCTTCACAAGCATTATGATGTGGGAAATAATGGCCTAAAGTTTATATCTTAAGAAGTAGGACTATAATTGTCAAATTGTAATAAGGTTCTTGCTGTTGTTAACAAACTCAACTGTCAATAGTAGAAAAGGTATTGTGATTGTAGAATGATCCATGATAACAATATACATTGGAACGTTAGTTAGTTTCTGCAATCGGCTTTGTGGAGCCCGTCTGTGGTTTAGGTCACACGAATGATTATTTTAAGCTGCCAAGATTGATTTCCTGATCAAACACCATTTTTCTAAGGGGCGAGGCTTTGTTTTTAGTAGACTAGGGTTTTCTATTCAGAAGGGGATGGCGGCGCAGTTTGTTGCTCGTCTACCTGCTATCCTTATGTAATTTGCCCTGGTGATTGGAATGAATAAAAGTTTTGACTTATGAAAAAAAAAAATTGCAGCATTGATGAAAATATCATTCTTTGTTTTGTTGTGCACGAGCTGTTGAATGACGCGCAAATGCGACATCAGTTTGTAGTAGTTAGTTTAATTTGTTTGCAGTGATCTAGTTGCTAGCTGTCATTGATCCAAATTTTAACCATGACCCCTATAAGTTTGCTAGAGATCTCTAAAAAGGTTTAGTGCCCTCTTTTGACTTTCAAACTCAAGTTTTATTTTGTCAAAATTATTATGTTGTGAATGTACCTATCCTTTGTTAGTTATCTACAAATTTATTTAAAACAGTAATTCTTAGAAGCAAAAAGAATGGTCAAAAATGAACTAGTAAATAAGTTCATTAACTTAAAACTTAATGTCATAGACAAGTTTTTAAAACTTACCTATTGATCAGTTCTACATTAATATATTAATGGTAAATTTGGATTTGCAGGAAACAAAAAGAATGGTAAAAAATGGAGAATCATGTAGATGAGTTCTTGCAACCCGATATCATTTGTATGCTGCGGCTGCAGCAGCGGAAGCATCATGTCCAGCAGCATATGCAGAAGCGACACAACTGGGAGCGAAGGTAAAATTAACATCTTTATTTTGTTTGGTATTTCAAAAGTGAGCTGAATGTTATTGGGTTAATTATTTTGTTTATATTAATGCATGTTTAAAGGACGCCTATATCTTGCATTCATCACGTCACTCGTTTTGTATTTTCGCCCATTCTTATCATTTGTAGGCTGCTTCTCGTGCTAGTCTATGGTATACTTTCGGGCTATACAAGCCGATCATTTCTTTGTTTTAATTTAAAAATTATTTTAATGGGTGATGGATAGTAAAAATCATTACACTTGCCAATATGGTATAGCCGGGGTTTTCCACTAAGTGGTTTCCTCCTTTGGAGGTCTCAGGTTCGATTCCTATACTAAGTGCAAATTATGTAAAGATGGGAGGGCATCTCTCGGGATTCGAACTTGGGCTGGCCCTTTGGAGTAAGCTGGAATTCCAGTTGATCTACCGTTCAAAAAAAAAAAAAATCATTACACTTTTAGGAAAGTAGTGAGTGAGAACCCTCCTTTCTACGCAACTACACCTAAGTAGCAGTCACTTTTTAGTGAAACCCTCCTATCTACGCAACTACACCTAAGTAGCAGTCACTTTGTTGTTTTGTCTGAACGGTTCAGTCATAACGTTACAATATACAAAAGTCGCTGGAGAGCTCAACGAGTAGGAGCTATCGGAATAGTGAATAAGGAATATCGGCGGTGTGCCTGAGGTTCCTTTATCCCTATCCTGAGTAGTTTTCTGACTCCATTCGCTTCCGGTCTCTTTTCTTCGTCTTCCGGTCGTTGTAGTTGTCTCCCTCGTCCGATCCGGATCTTGATTGCTTAGTAGGTCTGTTACCATTCGCGACTATTTTTATAGTTTAGCTAGAGTGGTACGAATCCTATTAACCTTTTAAGGATCCGTGATTCCCTGTTCATGGATAGAGGGGGAAGGTGGGGTGCGTCTGGTAACAACAAGCGTTTTAAAAATGATGTTTGGTATCCGGTGCTCAGCAAGAAAGACGCTAGAAGGGAGAAGTTGTTCGCAGCCAGATAGCGCAGGCTCCGTGATTGTACCTCCTTCTTTATATCTAATCTCCCGGACTCTTGTAATCGGGATAGGATATGGAAAGCCTTCGGTCATCTGGAAGTGTTAGAAGATGTTTTTGTTCCTAATAAGAGGGACGGGGCATGAAATAAGTTTGGCTTCATTAAGTTATACAAGATACGGGACGTGAATTATTGGATTGGCACTCTAAAGGAAGTTAGAATCGACGGCGCTGTTATAAACGTTGCATTGGCTAAGTTCAATAGGGACGGCTCGAAGGTCGAAAGAATGCAAGAGGGGGAGTGGGTTTCTGTGTTCTCCAGACTGAATAGAGAGGCCCCGGTGGCCCCTAAAGACCGTGTTTTGGAGAAGGAGTCCAAGAGGCAAATAGGCAGTGGTTTTCCTTATGTTGGTGTTAAATCTTACAGTGCTGCAGTTAAGAACCATTGTTCTTCGACCCAGGTGGATGGACAGTTGATTGAGCTGCCCCCTGTTAATACCAAGACGAAAAAGAGTTTGGAGTTCAAGTCTTTGGTGGGGGAAACGAAGGATATTGATATCCTTAACAATCTAAAAGAAACATTAGATGAAGGTTTAAAGATTAGTTACTTAGGTGGTCTTAAGGTTCTCATTTCCTTCAATAGTGTACAAGAAGCAGATGAATACCTCCGATCGAGAGTGGAGGAGTGGGAACAATGGTTTTCTAGGCTTTACATGTGGGAAGGTTTTCCCCCGGTGTTCGAGCGTGTGGCCTGGATAAAGGTATTGGGTGTCCCGATCTCTTTATCGGATCGTCTTATTATTAATAAAATTGGAGAAAGATGTGGTCGTCTCCTAGTGAAATCCGATGCTTCTCCAGCCGATGGAAATATGTCGGAAGATCGTGTAGCGATCTTGGTTCATACTGGTAAACGTATTTCCAAAGTTTTTTCTTTGAAATGGAAAGATCATACTATTCATGTTTGGGTTGAAGAGATTTCTGGACAATGGTATCCCGCCTTTCTGGACTCAAGCGATTCGGTTGACGAAGTTGAGTTGTCATCGGAGTTTGCATCCGATTCGTCGGTGAAGGGTAGTCCGGTTAAGCCACCGGAAGCGGAACAGTCCAATGATTTTGGGGGAGTCCATTCGTCTGGTCGATTGGAGGGCTCTCCAGACGTGTGCATGGAAAATCCAAATTCTCCTCGTTCCCCTCATGCGCATGCAGACGACTCTTCTAGGGATCAGGTGATGGAGGCTGACTTTATGGAGGAGAGAGAAAACGTGGGGGAATTAAATGTTGACAGTGGGGCAAATCTTGGGAGCGATGGGCTTGGTTCATCGCCTAATAGACCCAGTTACATCACCTTGAGGCCCAAAGTTAAATCCAAACAAAAGTTATCAAAAGAGCCTAAGATTCCTGATCTAAACGAGGCGAATATGGAGAACTCGGAGGCGGTTGAAGCTGAGGATTCAGATCCATTCAATATAGCGGAGATTTTCAGGCTCGGGAATCAACATGTTAGGGGAGAGGACGAGAATTGCAGGTCTTCATCTCAACCGGAGTCTAGCCGGAATAATCCGGTCTCCGAGCAGGTGTTGGACGGGTTTGAATCAGAAGTCGCGAAGACTATTGAGTTTGGAGCAAAATTGGGAATTGAGGTAACTGGATTCGATAACCATGTGAGAAAAAATCGTTAGGGGGGAACTGGAGATCAATGGTTCCAAATGAATATTATTTCCCTGAATATTAATGGGGTCTCGTCTGGGGCTAAAGGTTCTTGGGTGAGGAGGCTCAAAGGTAAGGTTAGAGCTGATGTCATAGGTCTCCAAGAGACTCATAAATCAGGGCTTTATGATGTTTTTCTTCGTAGTTTTTGGGATTCTTCGAATTTGAAAGTGGCTTCGGTGAATTCAGTGGGCAGATCTGGGGGTCTGACGCTGATGTGGAATCTGGATTATTTCAGCGATGAGGTGACTGTGAAAAAACAAATATTCCTGTTGGTTTCGGGGAAGGTTTCGAAGATTGAAGAAAGAGTTAATCTGGTTAATATTCATGCCCCAAATGACGCTAGTTTAAAAAGATCTCTGTGGTCCGAGATTTCGGAGCTGTTTAGTCAATTCGATGGCTTGTGGATTCTTTTTGGAGATTTCAACAATGTCAGGTCTGCAGAGGAGCGGGTAAATTCCAGATTCGACATTGGGGCAGCAGAGGAATTTAACGGGTTTATTTCGAGGACAGGTCTTCTTGAATATCCTATGACAGGTGGTAAGTTTACCTTCATCTCTGGTCATTCTGATGTCAAACTAAGTAAACTGGATAGGTTCCTAGTCAATGATTCGTTCATGAGTAAATGGCCTGGTGCTAAAGTTGAGGTTCACCCGAGGGGGTTTTCTGATCATTGCCCGATTTCTCTTTCTTGCAATGCCACCGATTTCGGTCCCATTCCTTTCAAGTTCTTTAACACTTGGGTGCGTGATCAAAATGTGCTGACTATTGTTAAATCAGCTTTGGCGGCTGATTCAGGAGGGGGTAAAGCGGATGTTGTGCTTTCCTCGGTCCTAAAACATATCAAGGGGGAGTTAAAAAATGGAGAAAACAGGTTTTTGAAGCGGAAAATTCGGAAGTTAAGGAGATGTCGAAGATTATTGAGGAGATTAAATTCAAAGCGTCGACTGGGCCTGTTTCGGATGAGGATAAAAATCGCAGAATGATTCTTAGATTAAAGATTTTAGATATGGAACGGGTTAAAGTAAAAAATTTGCAACAAAAGGCGAGGGCTAATTGGGCGAAATTCGGGGATGAAAATAGCTCCTTTTTTCATAAAATACTGAATGTGAATATTGCTTCAAGCAGGATTAACGGGCGTTGCTTTGATAATAGGCTGGTTTCGGAACCGGTAGAGCTCAAGTCTGAGATTAAAAATTGGTTCAAGAAGTTCTTTTTTGAACCGATTAGAAGGATACCAAAATTCAGCGGTGAAGGCTTACCTAGATTGTCGGAGCATCATAGCCAAAGTTTAAGTGCCCAGTTTACCGAACAGGAAGTATTAAGAGCGATCAGAAGTTGCGATGGGGGTAAGGCCCCTGGCCCGGATGGGTTCACCTTGAAATTTTTTAAATCTTTTTGGGAGGATTTAAAAGATCATATTATGGGGGCTTTGCGGGATTTCTACATCAGTGGAAGCATAAAAAAAGGTTGTAACTCCTCGTTCGTGGCATTAATTCCCAAAATTAAAGATCCCGATTGTAACAATCCTCAAATAAAACCGACACTCTCGAATATTTCCGACACCCTAATATATTTTAAAAATGTCCCAATATGTCTTTAAATACACCCCATTCGTGAAAACCGGGCCCGAAATACAATATAGCATTAAAAATAAATTAAAAATCTGATTATTAAGTTGAGGCGGGACGCGTAGACCCACCCCAACCCTTACGCGGGCGGTATCAAGGATAAAATCTGATTTCTGTGAATTTTAAGTTTAGGCTGGCCGCGTAAGCCACCCCCTAAGCTTACGCGGGCCGCGTGAGATCAAGAACGCAGCAACACCCCAGGCCGACACGTGTCACCATCGTGGCGGACCTACCTGATGAGCCGAACAAGCTAGTCCGTTAACTAGCTTTAACGCGGGTCGCGTAAGCCATGGGCTTATGTTACGCAATCCGCGAGAGACCCAGGTTCAGCAACTATATAAAGGAGCCATCAGGTTCAACCAGAAATCGTTCAAAATTCATTTCTCAATCTCAAATTCTGATATTAGGCATAATACGCGGGTATTATACCCCCTAATTAGCGAGGTTCTGCTCCGTTGTAAGTATTATAACCCCAGTTTCGTATTAGATACGCTGCCCGATTGATTTAGGGTTCCGTAACAACTGTCGTCGTTCTGCCCGACGTAGTTGTTGGAATACCATCTCAGGGAGGGTATCATTAATATTTTCAAAGGGTTATTATACTAATCTATGTACATTTGTGTGAATTATAGATTAATCCCAGGAAACCCTTACGCGAAGTCTAAGATAGAAATGTGAGTTTATCCTCTTTTTGTTAACCTTTTTGTAATGTTTTACAAAACCTTAAATGTTTTACAATGCGATTAAGCGGTGATTGAGTCTTTGTAGTTCTTCAATTACTGCCGGTATGTTGGGGTTTTGTATACAAAATTTACTACAATGTGAGTAGTAAGCCGGGACGACAATACGTTACCATTGGACAACGAGTTAGCCAATGTGTAATAGGACCCACCAGTCAGGATTGACAGTACTGAATGAGTAATTGTGTAGAAATAAACAATATGATCGCTCTCAATACAGTTTTAATTGATAAAATGTTTCTTGATTAAACTGGGATTCACTCACCAGTATTTCCCACTGACAAATGTTTTTAAAACGCGTTTCAGGTAACACAATGTGACAGCCAATTAGTAAAAAGCCAGCTGGAGAGCACTGAAGGCTTGGGAAAAATGTGGCTATAAAAGTTACCTAAAAGACGATGTTTTAAATTCGATAAAATAGGGTTTATCCCTATAAACATATTGTAATAAGAAACTTGGGTTTTACCCATGTGATTTATTAATATCAAATGTGGTGGTTTTACTCTGATAAACATTTCCTAACTACGGTCCTGATGTAATTTCCGCTGCCAAATTAACCAACTGATACCACCAAAATTCTGAGTTCGCGTCCGCCCGTTCCCGGGACAGATAAGGGATCGGGGGTTGCGACACCGATGTTATCACTGATTTTCGCCCTATTTCTCTTGTTGGGTCGGTTTACAAGATTCTTTCTAAGATCTTGGCTAACTGATGCGTGCGAAGTGTTATATATATTAGATGTATATTTTAAGCCCCTTTAACACTTATTTTAGCCAAGTTTTAAATTTATAAAACACGATATTCTACTAACACTAAACACACATATGGGCAAGTGCACCCATCGTGAGCGTAGTATAGCGTTGGTAAGATACCGAGGTCGTCCAAGGACACAAGAGCTTTTAGTACCGGTTTATCCTCAACGTCTAATCAAAATAAAAAAGGTTAGAAAAATGTTTTAAACTAAGAAAAATAAAAACTAACTAAAATGCTGAAAATAAAAATAAAAGAAAAACAGATAGACAAGATGAATCACTTGGTTCCGACTCGTATCTAGTATAACCTTTGATTATTTCCGCACTTTTGCACATAATTAAGAGATTATCTTAGTTATTGTAGTAGGCCCCTCTTTTGAAGGTGACGTTACCCTCACCCCAGTAGTTTGAGTCAGCAAGGATACAATCCTAAAAGGGTGGATTATTGGAAGATAATGAATTAAGTTATTAATGCAATATTGTGGTAGGCCCCGCTTTTGGCGGTGACGTTACCCTCGGCTAAGTAGTCTGAGTCAGCAGGGATACAGTCCTAAATAGCCGGGTTAAAGTATTAATAGTAGTTAACTTATGAGGGGATCAAAGAGTTTGGACCCCCGCCATCCAATACCGTGAAGCATTGAAGGAGGTCCTACTAAATTTGACCCAGGTCCATTGCAGGACCTCTAAACGCTGAACAATGGCAAGACCTTTACCAAACCGTTCCCTTAACCCCCGACCAGGTAGCCAACATACCTCCATATAGACCGTGGAGATATGAATGGTGAAAATCTTTTATTTTATATAGACAGTAAAGTAATGCCAAGACACCACGGACAAACGATAAGGAAAGATCACCTTCAACATAAGTAACTAGTTATTAAAGTCATTAATACAAAACCAAATAAAAAGTGCAAAAGATTAGAGATAAAAAGTATTATACTAGACACTTTGTCTTCACCAAGTGATGTAAGAGACTTAGGCAAACATGGCCTTGATTGTCAAGAACTCTTACGATCAATCTTGGATCCCGAGACGACTCACACACTCTACGATGGACAATGGATGATGGTGGTGGATGATGGTGTTATGGTGGTGGTGGGTGGTGGATGAAGTGTGAGAGAGGTGGTGTGCCAAGGGATGAGTTGAAATGAAACCAAGCACTCCTATTTATAGGCTGAACAGAGGGCTGGGCACGCCCCCGTGTCCGCTGGGCACGCGTTATGGTGGTGGTGGGTGGTGGATGAAGTGTGAGAGAGGTGGTGTGCCAAGGGATGAGTTGAAATGAAACCAAGCACTCCTATTTATAGGCTGAACAGAGGGCTGGGCACGCCCCCGTGTCCGCTGGACACGGCCCCGTGCCTGTCTGACACTCTCTCTCTTCATTAATTGTAATTCGCAATTACAATTAATGCGCCTGTTGTACTTTCGCCACGCCCCCGTGTCCGCTGGGCACGGCCCCGTGGTGGGCAATAGAAGCTTCTATAGGTTTGTATTTTCTACTGCTTCCTGGGCACGGCCCCGTGCTGGCTGAGCACGGGGCGTGTTCAGTCTTCTGCCTTCTCTATTTTGCTTGGGAAGATGCCATTGAGGGGTCGGGCAGTCCACTTATGTTCCTTTCCTTGTATTTATGTTGGATTTAGCTGTCTTTTTGCTTCTTTTGTGTTTTTTTTTTTGAACGCCTACATACGAGAAACCGAACTTGTTACTAAAACAAAGGGTTAAAAATAAAAAGGTTTTGGTGGGTAAAAGGATTTTGGTTTGGGTGATGAAATGAAAAGGTTTAGGCTCAAAGGGGCTAACTAGGGGGATTTTTGGGTAGGTGGCAAAAGAAAAGGAAAAATAATGGTGTAGAAATAAAAAGGGTTAGTCCTAATGCCTCCATCATTTACTTACTCGGGTTTAAGTTGATAAGGACCGGGAATGTATTGTCATGGCAAGTTCTAGAGTCGTAAGAACCAAGCGGCTATTCACACAAGAAACGAAAAATGAGCATTTAGTTTAAAGATGTAAATTTGTATGCTCAATAAAGGCTCAAAACTCACTTTTGTGGGAATGGGTTTTTATGTGATCAAGTATATAATCAAATTTTAACTAAGTTTGCCATGCCTTTTCATAATTTTCTTATGTTGGTTCTTTTTATCACGACGCTATCGGTTGTAAATTCGTAAAAATATAACCTTTTTGAGAACTTGAATTTCCCGAATTAAACCTAGACAAGTAAAAAAAATGAAATTTTTGAAAAAATTTGGGGTGATTAGCGGTTCCAATAGAGTTTTGTGTAAGGCTTGTATTTAGGACTTGCAAGATTCAAGGTTTTAGCATCCCCCCCACACTTAAATTACACATTGTCCTCAATGTGTCCCAAAAATAAATTTTTAGGTTGATTAGATGTGTAAAATGGTGTTAAAAGCAAAGATTTATGTTACTGGTAGTCTGGACACGACCCCTTGGGGACCGGACACGGTCCCGTGTTCAGGTGCCAGTAACAGAAATTAAAGAAAAGAAACAGAAGCCTGGACACGGGGGCGTGTCTGGTGAACACGGCCCGTGTCCAGTTACCTGAACTGGGCGTTTTTCTGCAGGGGGTTCAGCACGGGGCCGTGTTGGTTGGGCACGGCCCGTGTTGAACCTTCTGTAATGGAGAAAGTTGTCGGTTTGCCTTGTTCTTGTGCATGAGGTCATTTTTCTCGTTCCCCTTTTCATCCCTTACCACCATGAGTGTGTTTTATTCATTATGAACCATCCAAAATTTAAAAACCATCATTTCATTGCATCATAGAGAGACCTTACATAGTCCTAAATTAAGATAAAATAAAAACTTAACTAAATAGGTCAGCAGGTACACGAGGTTATCATAAAGAGTTCTACTATTTTAAGAAAATTTCGAGAATAGTTTCCCGATATAGTAGGACTTTTAGCCGAAGGATTTCTTCCCTAGATGTTGTTTAAAGCCATTCTTCGATCTCCCTAGGAAGGAAGAATGCGGCTTCATTTTCTTCCGCAACTGGTGGCTGAGGGGGAACATTCACCGGGACTCCTTGCACCACTCTTCGCGGAGGCTCTTGGTGCATGGCGTACCATTTAAAGCCAGAATGACAACTTCGGGCACCACGTTCCACGCCCTTTGGGTTATTATAGGTACCAAAGGCGGGGAGGCGAGAAGGTTTAACCTCTGGTGCAAGGGGTCTACTTCTCGGAGACAGCCCTCCAGCCCCACTGTAAGATGGTTGATACGATCGACCAATGCTTCCTCCACTCCCGTCATTTCGTCAATAGCCTCCCTTAGGGCGTAAACATAGTTTACAAGAGAGTCCTCTGTTGTTGAAGACCTCCTCCCTTGTCGGTTACTTCTTGAAGATGATCTGCTGGTTCTCCTTGCCATTTTCTAGGATGGTATGAGTGAAGATCCCAGGAATCTCTGTCAATTGAAGTGGTAAAAAATGAGCAGGAATCAGGCTGCATTTAAAGAAAACGACAGCGCACTGGACACGGCCCCGTGTTGGCTGGACACGGCCCCGTGTGCAGAGGAAATCCTGACACATTTTGTCCGTATTCTGACAAAATCAGCAGAGAATCTTTTAGGTGAGCACGGGGGCGTGTTGACCTGGACACGGCCCCGTGTCTGGAGGCTGTCTTATGGAGTCTTGTTACTTCTAAGGATCTCGTCGATATCGGGTGGTTCCTTACTGGTTGGAACAACCCCAAAGTGCCTAAGATACCTTAATTGTCCTAGACTAAGGCGAGAACGCAAGAGGTTGTCGGTGAGGGTAATTCCTATTTTCATTCTAGGTGGACAAGTCCAACCCTTTCCCGGGCTCTCGTTAAAGAAGGTGTATGCCGAATCGCTCAGGTCTATGTATGCACTGAACGAAGTCGATGGAGAGTCCTTCACGGCACAATCGGCACAGGGACGACTATCGTCCACGTCTTTGCTAGGTACGAAGGTATTTTTGGGATCAACGAGGTTGTCGGAATGCGGTTCCAACATTTCTTCATGGTCATCGTCTTGGGGGGAATCAATAAAATCCTTCCTAAGCTCTTTTGACCAATTCAGAATTAGCTCTTCTAGTTGAAATAACTCGTCAAGGAGCATTTCTCCTAGAATATCTGGCTGGGCGCATTCGAGGGAGAAATAGTGCTTATTTTTACTTTCGCCCCTCTTAAGGTTAGAAGAAGTCGGTGGGTCCATGTAGTGGGGCCTATAATTTAGAAAGTAGCATTCCACTTCTTTATGTTCGCCACCACATAATTGACACCACGTACCATAAGAGTGCCGAAAGTAAAAACAATTACTATCACTCATGTTTATGTCAGAAATTACCAACCGCCGGGATCTAACGGTTCTGTTTTCAGTAAGTGAATCTTGGGCACGGGGGCGTGTTGGGTGAGCACGGCCCCGTGTTCAGCTTACTGTCTGACTTAAAACAGGATTGCCAGTTCCAATTATTTAGCACGGGGGCGTGTTCAGCGGGCACGGCCCGTGCTGAGCTCTGCAGAAGCTGAAAAACTAAGAAAATCCTAAAAAATTAAAAAGAAAAATAAAAATGTGATTAGGCCGTTGATTCCTAACTTTCTTAAAATCCTTGTGTCCCCGGCAACGGCGCCAAAAACTTGATGCGTGCGAAGTGTTATATATATTAGGTGTATATTTTAAGCCCCTTTAACACTTATTTTAGCCAAGTTTTAAATTTATAAAACACGATATTCTACTAACACTAAACACACATATGGGCAAGTGCACCCATCGTGAGCGTAGTATAGCGTTGGTAAGATACCGAGGTCGTCCAAGGACACAAGAGCTTTTAGTACCGGTTTATCCTCAACGTCTAATCAAAATAAAAAAGGTTAGAAAAATGTTTTAAACTAAGAAAAATAAAAACTAACTAAAATGCTGAAAATAAAAATAAAAGAAAAACAGATAGACAAGATGAATCACTTGTTTCCGACTCGTATCTAGTATAACCTTTGATTATTTCCGCACTTTTGCACATAATTAAGAGATTATCTTAGTTATTGTAGTAGGCCCCTCTTTTGAAGGTGACGTTACCCTCACCCCAGTAGTTTGAGTCAGCAAGGATACAATCCTAAAAGGGTGGATTATTGGAAGATAATGAATTAAGTTATTAATGCAATATTGTGGTAGGCCCCGCTTTTGGCGGTGACGTTACCCTCGGCTAAGTAGTCTGAGTCAGCAGGGATACAGTCCTAAATAGCCGGGTTAAAGTATTAATAGTAGTTAACTTATGAGGGGATCAAAGAGTTTGGACCCCCGCCATCCAATACCGTGAAGCATTGAAGGAGGTCCTACTAAATTTGTCCCAGGTCCATTGCAGGACCTCTAAACGCTGAACAATGGCAAGACCTTTACCAAACCGTTCCCTTAACCCCTGACCAGGTAGCCAACATACCTCCATATAGACCGTGGAGATATGAATGGTGAAAATCTTTTATTTTATATAGACAGTAAAATAATGCCAAGACACCACGGACAAACGATAAGGAAAGATCACATTCAACATAAGTAACTAGTTATTAAAGTCATTAATACAAAACCAAATAAAAAGTGCAAAAGATTAGAAATAAAAAGTATTATACTAGACACTTTGTCTTCACCAAGTGATGTAAGAGACTTAGGCAAACATGGCCTTGATTGTCAAGAACTCTTACGATCAATCTTGGATCCCGAGACGACTCACACACTCTACGATGGACAATGGATGATGGTGGTGGATGATGGTGTTATGGTGGTGGTGGGTGGTGGATGAAGTGTGAGAGAGGTGGTGTGCCAAGGGATGAGTTGAAATGAAACCAAGCACTCCTATTTATAGGCTGAACAGAGGGCTGGGCACGCCCCCGTGTCCGCTGGACACGGCCCTGTGCCTGTCTGACACTCTCTCTCTTCATTAATTGTAATTCGCAATTACAATTAATGCGCCTGTTGTACTTTCGCCACGCCCCCGTGTCCGCTGGGCACGGCCCCGTGGTGGGCAATAGAAGCTTCTATAGGTTTGTATTTTCTACTGCTTCTTGGGCACGGCCCCGTGCTGGCTGAGCACGGGGCGTGTTCAGTCTTCTGCCTTCTCTATTTTGCTTGGGAAGATGCCATTGAGGGGTCGGGCAGTCCACTTATGTTCCTTTCCTTGTATTTATGTTGGATTTAGCTGTCTTTTTGCTTCTTTTGTGTTTTTGAGCTCATTTAATCCTGAAAATACAAAAGGAAGACAAAAACACTCTTTTTCCAATATTAGTACTTAAAAAGGGTTAGTTTTATGCCTCATTTGATGTAATTTATATGTTGCATTTTACACACATCAAATACCCCCATACTTGAACTTTTTCTTGTCCTCAAGCAAAACTCTTTTAATATGTGGCTTACACTCCCAAATGGAATGGGTAGAAGAGAAGGTTTTGACTTGTCGTAGAGTGTTGGGAATCCAAGATCTTTTTGGGTTTTATTTTTATCTATTTACAATCCTATTCGTAATGATTTATTTAGAACGTTTCATAGGAGAAATTACTTATTTGGGCATAACATGCCTTTTTAAAATTTCATTTATATACAAGTTCACATACCTCACGGGAGAAATCACTCACACTCGGCCGAAGGTGTATTTTTAGTGAATCACTCGAGAGCGGCATGGAACTTATTCCTACCATAAGCTTGCCAAGCAATCAATCCTCCTTCTTTTTAACTTTTATACCTTTGTAAATATCAAGAGGACTTTGTGGGTTAAGGGTTAGGCTTGGGTTAAAGGTAGGTGGTTGGGATAGTGGTTAGTGGTTAGTAGAAAAAGGGCGAAAAGCGTAACAAGTGTCGGTTTTCGTAGGACTTTCTATTTTTTTGTAACTTTTTATTTTGATGAAGCTTTTATTCAAACAAAGTTATTTTTTGATGAACTTGTTTGTTTATTTTCTTTTGCTTCATCATCAACACGTTTTTTTTTGAACGCCTACATACGAGAAACCGAACTTGTTACTAAAACAAAGGGTTAAAAATAAAAAGGTTTTGGTGGGTAAAAGGATTTTGGTTTGGGTGATGAAATGAAAAGGTTTAGGCTCAAAGGGGCTAACTAGGGGGATTTTTGGGTAGGTGGTAAAAGAAAAGGAAAAATAATGGTGTAGAAATAAAAAGGGTTAGTCCTAATGCCTCCATCATTTACTTACTCGGGTTTAAGTTGATAAGGACCGGGAATGTATTGTCATGGCAAGTTCTAGAGTCGTAAGAACCAAGCGGCTATTCACACAAGAAACGAAAATTGAGCATTTAGTTTAAAGATGTAAATTTGTATGCTCAATAAAGGCTCAAAACTCACTTTTGTGGGAATGGGTTTTTATGTGATCAAGTATATAATCAAATTTTAACTAAGTTTGCCATGCCTTTTCATAATTTTCTTATGTTGGTTCTTTTTATCACGACGCTATCGGTTGTAAATTCGTAAAAATATAACCTTTTTGAGAACTTGAATTTCCCGAATTAAACCTAGACAAGTAAAAAAAATGAAATTTTTGAAAAAATTTGGGGTGATTAGCGGTTCCAATAGAGTTTTGTGTAAGGCTTGTATTTAGGACTTGCAAGATTCAAGGTTTTAGCATCCCCCCCACACTTAAATTACACATTGTCCTCAATGTGTCCCAAAAATAAATTTTTAGGTTGATTAGATGTGTAAAATGGTGTTAAAAGCAAAGATTTATGTTACTGGTAGTCTGGACACGACCCCGTGGGGACCGGACACGGTCCCGTGTTCAGGTGCCAGTAACATAAATTAAAGAAAAGAAACAGAAGCCTGGACACGGGGGCGTGTCTGGTGAACACGGCCCGTGTCCAGTTACCTGAACTGGGCGTTTTTCTGCAGGGGGTTCAGCACGGGGCCATGTTGGTTGGGCACGGCCCGTGTTGAACCTTCTGTAATGGAGAAAGTTGTCGGGTTGCCTTGTTCTTGTGCATGAGGTCATTTTTCTCGTTCCCCTTTTCATCCCTTACCACCATGAGTGTGTTTTATTCATTATGAACCATCCAAACTTTAAAAACCATCATTTCATTGCATCATAGAGAGACCTTACATAGTCCTAAATTAAGATAAAATAAAAACTTAACTAAATAGGTCAGCAGGTACACGAGGTTATCATAAAGAGTTCTACTATTTTAAGAAAATTTCGAGAATAGTTTCCCGATATAGTAGGACTTTTAGCCGAAGGATTTCTTCCCTAGATGTTGTTTAAAGCCATTCTTCGATCTCCCTAGGAAGGAAGAATGCGGCTTCATTTTCTTCCGCAACTGGTGGCTGGGGGGAACATTCACCGGGACTCCTTGCACCACTCTTCGCGGAGGCTCTTGGTGCATGGCGTACCATTCGGCCAGAATGACAACTTCGGGCACCACGTTCCATGCCCTTTCGGTTATTATAGGTACCAAAGGCGGGGACGCGAGAAGGTTTAACCTCTGGTGCAAGAGGTCTACTTCTCGGAGACAGCCCTCCAGCCCCACTGTAAGATGGTTGATACGATCGACCAATGCTTCCTCCACTCCCGTCATTTCGTCAATAGCCTCCCTTAGGGCGTAAACATAGTTTACAAGAGAGTCCTCTGTTGTTGAAGACCTCCTCCCTTGTCGGTTACTTCTTGAAGATGATCTGCTGGTTCTCCTTGCCATTTTCTAGGATGGTATGAGTGAAGATCCCAGGAATCTCTTGCAATTGAAGTGGTAAAAAATGAGCAGGAATCAGGCTGCATTTAAAGAAAACGACAGCGCACTGGACACGGCCCCGTGTTGGCTGGACACGGCCCCGTGTGCAGAGGAAATCCTGACACATTTTGTCCGTATTCTGACAAAATCAGCAGAGAATCTTTTAGGTGAGCACGGGGGCGTGTTGACCTGGACACGGCCCCGTGTCTGGAGGCTGTCTTATGGAGTCTTGTTACTTCTAAGGATCTCGTCGATATCGGGTGGTTCCTTACTGGTTGGAACAACCCCAAAGTGCCTAAGATACCTTAATTGTCCTAGACTAAGGCGAGAACGCAAGAGGTTGTCGGTGAGGGTAATTCCTATTTTCATTCTAGGTGGACAAGTCCAACCCTTTCCCGGGCTCTCGTTAAAGAAGGTGTATGCCGAATCGCTCAGGTCTATGTATGCACCGAACGAAGTCGATGGAGAGTCCTTCACGGCACAATCAGCACAGGGACGACTATCGTCCACGTCTTTGCTAGGTACGAAGGTATTTTTGGGATCAACGAGGTTGTCGGAATGCGGTTCCAACATTTCTTCATGGTCATCGTCTTGGGGGGAATCAATAAAATCCTTCCTAAGCTCTTTTGACCAATTCAGAATTAGCTCTTCTAGTTGAAATAACTCGTCAAGGAGCATTTCTCCTAGAATATCTGGCTGGGCGCATTCGAGGGAGAAATAGTGCTTATTTTTACTTTCGCCCCTCTTAAGGTTAGAAGAAGTCGGTGGGTCCATGTAGTGGGGCCTATAATTTAGAAAGTAGCATTCCACTTCTTTATGTTCGCCACCACATAATTGACACCACGTACCATAAGAGTGCCGAAAGTAAAAACAATTACTATCACTCATGTTTATGTCAGAAATTACCAACCGCCGGGATCTAACGGTTCTGTTTTCAGTAAGTGAATCTTGGGCACGGGGGCGTGTTGGGTGAGCACGGCCCCGTGTTCAGCTTACTGTCTGACTTAAAACAGGATTGCCAGTTCCAATTATTTAGCACGGTGGCGTGTTCAGCGGGCACGGCCCGTGCTGAGCTCTGCAGAAGCTGAAAAACTAAGAAAATCCTAAAAAATTAAAAAGAAAAATAAAAATGTGATTAGGCCGTTGATTCCTAACTTTCTTAAAATCCTTGTGTCCCCGGCAACGGCGCCAAAAACTTGATGCGTGCGAAGTGTTATATATATTAGGTGTATATTTTAAGCCCCTTTAACACTTATTTTAGCCAAGTTTTAAATTTATAAAACACGATATTCTACTAACACTAAACACACATATGGGCAAGTGCACCCATCGTGAGCGTAGTATAGTGTTGGTAAGATACCGAGGTCGTCCAAGGACACAAGAGCTTTTAGTACCGGTTTATCCTCAACGTCTAATCAAAATAAAAAAGGTTAGAAAAATGTTTTAAACTAAGAAAAATAAAAACTAACTAAAATGCTGAAAATAAAAATAAAAGAAAAACAGATAGACAAGATGAATCACTTGTTTCCGACTCGTATCTAGTATAACCTTTGATTATTTCCGCACTTTTGCACATAATTAAGAGATTATCTTAGTTATTGTAGTAGGCCCCTCTTTTGAAGGTGACGTTACCCTCACCCCAGTAGTTTGAGTCAGCAAGGATACAATCCTAAAAGGGTGGATTATTGGAAGATAATGAATTAAGTTATTAATGCAATATTGTGGTAGGCCCCGCTTTTGGCGGTGACGTTACCCTCAGCTAAGTAGTCTGAGTCAGCAGGGATACAGTCCTAAATAGCCGGGTTAAAGTATTAATAGTAGTTAACTTATGAGGGGATCAAAGAGTTTGGACCCCCACCATCCAATACCGTGAAGCATTGAAGGAGGTCCTACTAAATTTGACCCAGGTCCATTGCAGGACCTCTAAACGCTGAACAATGGCAAGACCTTTACCAAACCGTTCCCTTAACCCCCGACCAGGTAGCCAACATACCTCCATATAGACCGTGGAGATATGAATGGTGAAAATCTTTTATTTTATATAGACAGTAAAATAATGCCAAGACACCACGGACAAACGATAAGGAAAGATCACCTTCAACATAAGTAACTAGTTATTAAAGTCATTAATACAAAACCAAATAAAAAGTGCAAAAGATTAGAAATAAAAAGTATTATACTAGACACTTTGTCTTCACCAAGTGATGTAAGAGACTTAGGCAAACATGGCCTTGATTGTCAAGAACTCTTACGATCAATCTTGGATCCCGAGACGACTCACACACTCTACGATGGACAATGGATGATGGTGGTGGATGATGGTGTTATGGTGGTGGTGGGTGGTGGATGAAGTGTGAGAGAGGTGGTGTGCCAAGGGATGAGTTGAAATGAAACCAAGCACTCCTATTTATAGGCTGAACAGAGGGCTGGGCACGCCCCCGTGTCCGCTGGACACGGCCCCGTGCCTGTCTGACACTCTCTCTTTACAATTAATGCGCCTGCTGTACTTTCGCCACGCCCCCGTGTCCGCTGGGCACGGCCCCGTGGTGGGCAATAGAAGCTTCTATAGGTTTGTCTTTTCTGCTGCTTCTTGGGCACGGCCCCGTGCTGGCTGAGCACGGGGCGTGTTCAGTCTTCTGCCTTCTCTATTTTGCTTGGGAAGATGCCGTTGAGGGGCCGGGCAGTCCACTTATGTTCCTTTCCTTGTATTTATGTTGGATTTAGCTGTCTTTTTGCTTCTTTTGTGTTTTTGAGCTCATTTAATCCTGAAAATACAAAAGGAAGACAAAAACACTCTTTTTCCAATATTAGTACTTAAAAAGGGTTAGTTTTATGCCTCATTTGATGTAATTTATATGTTGCATTTTACACACATCACTAACCGTCTTAAGGTTGTTTTGGATGAAGTTATTTCTAAGACGCAATCGGCCTTTGTCGGAGGGAGAAATATTTTAGACGGTCCTTTTATTGTGAGTGAAACCGTCGCTTGGGCTAAAAAGAACAAAGCGGATTTATTAATTTTCAAAGTTGACTTTGAAAAGGCGTACGATTCTCTAAACTGGAAGTTTTTATTCCAAATGATGGAACATATGAATTTTCCAGATAAATGGATAACCTGGATTAAAGGTTGCCTAGTTTCTAGAATGGGGTCGGTTTTGGTGAACGGCTCGCCGACGTCTGAATTCAAATTTAAAAGGGGTTTAAGGCAGGGAGATCCCCTATCGCCTTTCCTTTTCATCATAGCTATGGAAGTTATAAACCTTTTTCTTCTTTGGGCTATTGATCATGGTCTGTTTCATGGATTCCAACTTCCAAACGGTGGCCCTTTGTTATCTCTCCTCTCTTACGCGGATGACGTTTTATTTATTGGCAAATGGTAGGAGCAAAATGTGGTTACACTCAGTCGTCTTCTTAGATGGTTAAACCTGGTTATGGGTTTAAAAGTTAATTATCGCAAATGTAAATTATTCGGGATTGGTATTGAAGAAGGGGAAGTGGATCGTTTGGCGGCCGTTCTCAAGTGTGAAGTGGGGAGTTTTCCGTTCACTTATCTCGGCATACCTATCGGTGCGAATATGAAACGGGCTAAGTTTTGGAAACCGGTTATTGACAAATTTTATTCTAAACTTTCCAAATGGAAAGCCAAACATTTGTCGTTCGCGGGGAGAATGACTTTAGCTAAATCGGTGTTAGGGAGTATTCCGGCGTATTTCTTATCCATTTTTGCAGCTCCTAAATTCTAAACAAGCTCGAAAAGATTCGTAGAGATTTTATATGGGGAATTTCGGATAGATGCAAGAAGGTCCGTTGGGAGTTGTTAATTAAGTCAAAGAAAAAGGGGGTATGGGAGTCGGAAATATCTCGGAGTTTAATCTTGCTATGCTCACTAAGTGGTGGTGGCGCTTCAAGGAGAACCCGTATCAGATGTGGGCGAAGGTCGTTGCGGCTATACATCATAACAGTAACGTGGCCCAATTTTTTCCTTTCAAAAATTCAGTTACGGGCGTTTGGAAAGACATCGGGACCATGGATTCCAAGTTATCTAAGCTGGGAATAGATTTAAAACAGAGTTTGACTCTGAATGACGGTTCGTGGTCTTGGAGAAATGATGCAGAAAATCTGTTCTCGGTTAAACAAGTCCGAAAGGACTTAGAAGATGCGAAGCTGGCAGGTTCTCCTGATGATTTGTGTTTCAGTTGGAATAGTTGGGTAACCCCTAAATCTAATTTCCTGCTCTGGAGAGTGTTAATTGACCGGATAGCTTCGAGAGAAAATCTGCTGAAAAGAGGTGTTCTGCTTGATGACGGGTGTTGCCCTCGATGCGGTTTGGCGATGGAGAGTAGCGATCACATTTTCCTTAGTTGTTTATGGGCCAGATGCATTTGGTGGAACGTCCTTGCTTGGGTCCGTATTAGATTCCCGGTTGAAGTGTCTTCGTTTCGGGAGCTTCTTGACTACATTAAACAGAGCCCGGGTAGTAATATATGGAAACGTATTATCCATTTGGTTGTTCTTGCTACAGTTTGGAGGATTTGGAGTGCGCGGAATATGAAAGTGTTTGAAGGTCGCTTCATTCCCATTAAAGCCTCAGTCGACCTTATTAAATAGGACTCCTTTATATGGTTAAGTAATCATGCGAACAATAGAAGGCCTTCGTGGGAAAACTGGTTGAAGTTTGATGTTCTGAATCTTCTGTAGGTTCTTTTTTTCTGTTTTTCTGTTCCGTTTTGTTTCGTTTGTTTTGTTTGTTCTCAGTCTCTGGCTGGCTCTTTATATATATATATATATATATATGTAAAGTGATTTTGCTGTTAAAAAAAAATTGACATTTTTGTTAATAGAAAAAAAAGTAGAAACCGGTTGTGAATCAAAGGTAGGCTTTGTTAAGCTAAGAGGTAAGCTAAGGGGTTGATGAATGCAAAATGCAAAATGCAACATATAAATTACATCAATTGTGGCATAAAACCATGGTTGCAAAAGTCGCTAGACGCTCCTTAGTCGGTCGACCGGGGAGTTGAGAGTACTCGGCCTAGGCGGAGAGTACACGGGGAGTACTCGGACATGCCAAATTATAAAGAAATTAGTTTTCGGAAATTAAATATATGTCAAATAACATAAATTTACTAATATTTATAACAAAATACGTGAAATTGATATTCATTCATTAATATTATAGGCATAAAAATTATGGTTTATTTTATTTTAAGTCGAACTCGGCCTGAGTTGACCTACTAGATCCGATTTTGGCCGATGTTGACCGCATTTGATCGATTCCGAGTAATTAGTCAGAGTTGAAGAAAGTCGCCTCGGCAGCCTACCTTGTAGCGACTACTCGGGGTGTACTCGGCCTTGGAGACCTTGTTTTACAACCATGCATAAAACTAACCCTTTTTAGTACTAATGTTGGAAAAAGTGTGTTTTTGTCTTCCTTTTGTATTTTCAGGATTAAATGGGCTCAAATGAACAAAAGAAGCAAAAAGGCAGCTAAATCGAACATAAATACAAGAAAAGGAACAAACGTGGCATGCCCAGCCTCCCCGACAGCATCTTCCCAAGCAAAACAAGAGAACAGAAGGCTGAACTCGCCCCGTGCTCAATGAGCACGGGGGCGTGCCCAAGTGTCAGCAGAAAAGACAAAGGTGTAGAAGCTTCTATCACCCACCACGGGGTCGTGCTCAGCGGACACGGGGCCGTGGTCAACTCTAAGATTTGCAGAATCTGGGGAAATCTTTCTAACTTTTGATTTGATTAGACGTTGAGGATAAACCGGTACTAAAAGCTCTTGTGTCCTTGGACGACCTCGGTATCTTGCCAACACTATACTACGCTCACGATGGGTGCACTTGCCCATATGTGTGTTTGGTGTTAGTAAAATATCGTGTTTTATAAATTTAAAACTTGACTAACGTGTAAAAAGGGCTTAAAATATACTTAAACTTATATACACACTCGCACACATCAAGTTTTTGGCGCCGTTGCCGGGGACACAAGGATTTTAAGAAAGTTAGGAATCAACGGCCTAATCGTTTTTTCTAATTTTTATGTTTTTTTTAGGATTTTTCTTAGTTTTTCAGTTTTTGCAGAGCTCAGCACGGGTCGTGCCTGGTCGGACACGGGTAGTTCCCAGCATTGTTACTGGCAGTTTTTATTTTCCGAGTTATATAGAGTTGAGCACGGGGCCGTGTCGGTGCAACACGGGGCCGTGTTGAACTCCACAGTAACAGGGATCCGGAAAACAATCACTGTATCTCCGACCACGGGCCGTGTTCATCTGAGCACGGGGCCGTGGTGAAACTTCTGACCAACGTTCTTTTTTGTTTTATTGCAGGACTTGGAACCCAGGCGCCACATCTGAACTTTCTACGTAGTGTATGAGCTCCAGTTCTAGTAGAGACATAAAAGAACCTCTTGAAGAACCCGAACGCTTTCTCAGAAAAAGACTTAAAGCCAAAAACCAAGAGAAAGTTTCAGGGGACCCACTTCCAATGGCGGACCAACGTACCCTCATGGATTACCTACGACCCACTGTAGGTAATCTCGGCGCCGCTATCAATGCACCGAATGTCGAAGCCAACAACTTCGAACTTCGACCGCATTTGATACAAATGCTTCAAAACTCCGCAACCTTTCATGGGCTTGCGGACGAGGATCCCCATCTACATATTACTAATTTCTTAGAAATATATGATACCTTTCGGATCAATGGAGCATCAAACGACGCCATTCGCCTTCGAATGTTTCCATTTTCACTAAAAGACCGAGCTAAGGCTTGGCTTAATACCCTCCCAGTTGGCTCGGTAAACACCTGGGATGAACTAGCCCAAAAGTTTCTATATAAGTATTTCCCTCCTGCTAAAATGGCTAAATTAATGACTGAAATTAATACATATTCACAAGAAGATGGGGAATCCTTATATGAAACTTGGGAAAGGTTCAAGGAGCTACTAAGAAAGTGTCCTCATCCCGGTCTTGCGGTATGGCAACAAGTATCCACTTTCTACAATGGGTTGTTGCCACACACAAGACAAACACTTGATTCTAGCTCCGGGGGACTTTTAGGTAATCGTCGCCCAAATAAAATATATAATCAAATTGAGGAAATTGCTCAAACCAATTTTCAGTGGCACACTCCCCGAGGCAATAAATCTATTGCCCCGGGCGCCCATAAGGTTGATGAAAGCACTTCTTTACAAGCTCAAATCGAGGCCCTTTTGTAACAATCCACAAATAACCCGACACCCTCATAATATTTCCGACACCCTAGTATACTTTAAAATATCCCAATATGTCTTTAAATACACCCCGTATGTGAAAACCGAGCCCGAAATATATTAAATAGTATTTAAAATAAATAAAAACTGAAAATATAAGCTGAGACGGGCCGCGTTGGACCCACCCCAACCTTACGCGGGCGGTATCAAGGCTCAAAACTGATTTCGGTGGAATTTTAAGTTAAGGCGGGCCGCGTAAGCTACCCTTAACACTTACGCGGGCCGCGTGAGATCAAGATAGTGGCGCAGCCCGGTGATGACACGTGTCATCATCGTGTCAAGCCTAGTTGGTGATCCAGAACGCGGGCCGCGTAGCCCTTAGGCTACTCTTACGCGGGCCGTGTGAGAGTCAGTTTCAGCAACTATATAAAGGACCCATCGGGTTCAACCAGAATTCGCTCATTTTTCATTTCTCAATCTCAAATTCTGAATTATAGGCTTTATAAAGCTGGTATTATACCCCTTAATTAACGAGGTTCTGCTTCGTTGTAAGTATTATAACCCCAGTTTCGTAATAGTTACGCTGCCCGATTGATTTAGGGTTCCGTAACAACTGTCGTGGTTCTGCCCGACGTAGTTGTTGGAATACCGTCTCGGGGAGGGTATCATTAATATTATCAAAGGGTTATTATACTAATCTATATATATTTGTGTAAATTATAGATTAATCCCAAGAAACCCTTACGCGAAGTCTAAGATAGCAATGTGAGTTTATCCAATTTTTGTTAAACTTTTTATAATATTTTACAAAACCTTAATGCTTTACATTGTGATTAAGCGGTGATTGAGTCTTTGTAGTTCTTCAATTACTGCCGGTATATTGGGGTTTTGTATACAAAATTTACTACACTGTGAGTAGTAAGTCGGGACGACAATACGTTACCATTGGACAACGAGTTAGCCAATGTGTAATATGACCCACCAGTCAGGATTGACAGTACTGAATGAGTAATTGTGTAGAAATAAACAATGTGATCGCTCTCAATACTGTTTTAATAGATAAAATGTTTCTTGATTAAACTGGGATTCACTCACCAGTATTTCCCACTGACAAATGTTTTTAAAACGCGTTTCAGGTAACACAATGTGACAGCCAATTAGTAAAAAGCCAGCTGGAGAGCAGTGAAGGCTTGAAAAAAATGTGGCTATAAAAGTTACCTAAAAGACGATGTTTTAAATTCAATAAAATAGGGTTTATCCCTATAAATGTATTGTAATAAGAAACTTGGGTTTTGCCCATGTGAATATTAATATCAAATATGGTGGTTTTACTCTGATAAACATTTCCTAACTACGGTCCTGATGAAATTTCCGCTGCCAAATTAACCAACTGATACCACCAAAATTCCGAGTTCGCGTCCGCCCGTTCCCGGGATAGATAAGGAATCGGGGGTTGCGATAGAAGGTGGTATCAAAGCCTAGCCACTGGTCTAAGCCAAAGAAGTGTTCTGCTGACACTTAAAATCTAAATTTTGTGTTAGGAAATAATTTATGTGATTATGTGTTTTGTGTTATTTGACTATTTGTTAGTTTACAGTATGAGTGATCAAGGACCCTCAGATATGTGTCGTCAGTTGTCTGATTCACCTAGGAGTGAAGGTACCTCTTCACAGCCTGCCCTTTCTGGGTTTTCTGCTGATCAGGAAGAAGGGATGTTTACCTTTAAAGCTCAGTCAGAAGAGCCATTCCCTCATAAGAAAAGAGGATGGTTCAGTAAGGAAGCATTTGCACGTAGGAAAAGAATGCGAAAGTTGCAACAACAAAAAGTTTTAGCGGCTGCTAAGCGAAAGACAGATGCCCATACAGAGTATATGCTTAATAGAAACCTAGCCAATTTCCATATCCTAGCTACAACTGCTGCTGACCCAAGTCTGGAACAACTAGTAGCCCCACAACCCTTACCTTTGTTTCCTACTCAACCAATGGAGGTAGAAATGCCTGATTTTAACCCGGAGATACCTAGGATACCAGCCCCTAATCCTCTAGATCCAAATTATGATCCATGGTTTGATGATCTTAGGGATTATGTGCCACGCTATCACTTAAACGAAGAAACCTTGCCGAACTTAGCAGCATATCCAGGTCTGGACCCTCTAGATCCATATTTTGACAACGATGAATACATTAGGGAGATTTTGGAGAATCCATACCCTCAGGAGAATCTAGTACCTTAGTACCCAGAGCCAATACCAGTACCTGTACCCCCAATGAGTGCAGAGAATTTGCAAGAACTCCGAAATTTTGGAGAAGAAATCATAGAAAGTAGCGAGAGGATGAGGTATGTAGGAGAGCAACTCGTATGGAAATACGATGAGCGTCAGATGGATTTCAAGGGAAATCCATATCCATAAAGGAGATAATAAAGTTGGTAATAATAATAAATAAAATATGTGTAATAATAAATCTATCGTAGTATAGACCACTCTGTGGTTAACGAGGCGTAGTAGTATTGTAATTTTTAATTTCTGTTTTAGTGTGTATTTGACGCCTACTATAGCAAAAAGAGTAAAGTCGCAATGCACGACGTTTTTGACCAATATGTGTATTATGTGGTTGTTACTTAAACTATTTAATTACTCTATTAATGATTGGTAAATGTTTAAAATTCAGATGGCCGATAAAGGAAATCAAGGAAATCTGAATAATGATAACCAGAGTAACATTAACGTGGTTAATGAGAATCCAAGTATCAATAACAATGGAAACCAAATGGATAGTAGTGCCGTTCAACATATAGTGGCACAAGGAATCATAGATGCAATGCCATTTATTATTCGAACGATTCAAGAAGCGAATAATAAAAGTAAGCATAGCAGCAAGCGACCAATTGAACAAGAAAACGGCGTGAACAATGGACCGGTACTTCAAATGCCCATTCCCAAAAGGAGAAGAACCGTGTCTTACGGTTGTTCTTATAAAGAATTCTGGTCTTGTAAACCAATGGAATTCTCGGGCAACGAAGGGCCCATTGCAACCCTACGCTGGATAGAGAAAACTGAGGCAAGCTTAAGAATAAGCAAGTGTGCTGAAGAAGATAAGATATTGTTTGCTTCTAATCTGTTTAAGAATTCAGCACTAGAGTGGTGGAACACTATCCTCCAATCAAGAGGAAGTGATAAAACTTACAATATGGAATGGGAAGAATTTAAGGACAAGGTAGAAAGGAAATTATGCCCACCCAATGAGAAGGAACAGATAGCAAACAAATTCCTAAACCTTAGGATGACTGGTGTGGATAGTAAGGGATACACTAAAATATTCTTCGAATATGCTAGAATAGTGCCAACCCCTTGCTTCACCTGAACCAGTATTGATCTCCCGTTATATCTGGGGATTAATTGGGGAGATAAGACATGTAGTCAAGGCAGCTAGACCTCAAGCCATAGAAGAAGCTGTAGAACTAGCAAATACCTTGACAGATGAATTAGTCCGTACCCGAGAAGAGGATCAAAGGAGGAACCTAACCTAGAAGCTCACACAAGAATTTCGTTCCAGAAATTTTAATCGTGGGAAAAATATAGGTTCTACCTCTACACCTTACTGTAAGAATTGCAAAAGAAAGCATTCATGAAGATGCTCCATATACTGTAACTTTTGCAAAATATCAGGACACAAGGAAGAAGACTGCAGGAAGAAAGCTAACAACAGGATATGTTACAACTGCGGAGAACAAGGTCATATCAAGCCTAATTGCCCGAAATTAGCTCCCGCTACAAACAACAAGAATACTAAAAATGCTAGAGCATTTGTTCTGACTGCAGATGAAGCCAAGATGATTCCAGATGTTATAGCTGGTACGTTCTTAGTTAATGATATTTTTGCTAAAGTATTATTTGACTCTGGTGCGAACCAAAGTTTTATTAATACATCATTTTGCAAATTTATAAATCAGTCATTAACTAAACTACCACAATAATGCTTAGTAGAGACAGCTAATGGAGAAACTATTAGGATTTCGGAAATCTTGCAAGGAGCAAGAATAGAAATTTTAAATCAGAAATTTATTGCAAACCTTTATCGAATGAATCTGGCAAGATTCGATGTTGTTTTAGGAATGGATTGGTTAATAGCCAATAAAGCCAGTATTTTATGTGATCAAAAGTCAATTCAAGTAAATTCACCAAAAGGTAAAACGATCACAATTAAAGGAGATAAACCATCTAGGTCCACAAAATTCATCTCTGTGATGAAAACTGCAAGTTATATAAGAAAATGTTCTACCCATGGCTTTATAGCCTAGTGGTATCTTGGGGGTGGGATAAGACTTTGGACCAATAGGTCTTGGGTTCGATTCTCACAAGGGGTTTTTTCCCATATTTATTGGGTTTCCTCCTGAATTGGTGTATAGGCCTTATGCCTAGTGGAGATGGATATGATCGGGTGGTTCTGCTGGTGGCATAATGATACTCCAATGGTCCATCAGTGATCCAAGTTTGCCGTTCAAAAAAAATATAAGAAAAGGTTCTATAGTGTATTTGATTTCTATAATCACTAACACTAAAGGAAAAGAACTAAAAGATATTCCAGTAGTATCTCAGTTTTCAGATGTATTTCCAGAAGAATTGCCAGGGCAACCTCCATATAGAGAAGTTGAATTCAGAATCCATTTAATACCAGGAACAACACCGATTGCCAAAGCACCTTACCGTTTGGCACCTGCAAGAATTAAAGAAACAATTAGACGAATTGTTGGAGAAAGGATTTATACAACCGAGTTCGTCACCATGGGGAGCACCGATACTGTTTGTTAAAAAGAAAGACAGATCAATGCGTATGTGCATTGACTACCGTGAATTAAACAATACGATTAAGAATCGGTATCCATTACCAAGAATCGATGATCTGTTCGATCAACTATAAGGAGCTCGATTTTTCTCTAAAATCGATTTAAGGTCAGGATATCATCAATTAAAGGTACAGGAAGAGGATATTCCTAAGACCGCATTCAGAACAAGGTATGGCCATTATGAATTTACTGTCATGCCATTTGGTTTAACCAATGCCCCAGCTGCATTTATGGACATGATGAACCGAATATGTAAGCCATATTTGGATAAATTCATAATTGTTTTCATAGATGATATTCTCATTTATTCTAAGAATAAAGAAGATCATGCAAAGCATTTGCACGCACTTTTAAGTTTATTAAGAAAGGAAAAGCTTTATGCTAAATTTTCAAAGTGCGAATTTTGGTTAGAACAGGTACAATTTCTTGGACACCTAGTCAATCATGAAGGAATTCATGTAGATCCAACAAAGATCGAGGCGATTACTAAATGGAAAACCCCTGAATCACCAACCGAGGTTAGAAGTTACTTAGGATTGGCCGGTTATTATAGAAGATTTATTCAAGATTTTTCTAGAATAGCCATCCCTTTAACTAAGTTAACTTGTAAATCTGTTAAGTTTGAATGGGGATTAAAACAAGAAGAAGCATTCAGAATCCTTAAGAAAAGATTAACCCATACACCCATATTAGCGTTACCAGAAGGAACTGAAGATTTTGTAGTCTATTGTGACGCTTCTAAATTAGGTTGTGGATGTGTATTAATGCAACGTCAAAAGGTTATAGCTTATGCATCTAGACAACTTAAGAATCATGAAGAGAATTATTCAACCCATGATCTAGAATTAGGAGCTATAATTTTTGCTCTTAAGATTTGGAGACATTACCTTTATGGTAGTAAGTTTACCATATTTACTGATCATAAGAGTTTAAGGTATGTTTTCAAGCAAAAGGAGTTGAATAAGAGGCAAAGACGCTGGATGGAAATGCTTAGTGACTATGATTGTGAAATCCAGTATCATGAAGGAAAAGCAAATGAGGTGGCAGATGCTTTAAGTCGAAAGTATCATGAAAAGCCAAAAAGGGTACGTTCTCTTAAATTAAATCTACAAGTAGATTTAAATGATCAGATAAGAGAAGCACAAGAATCAGTAATCAAGGATGATACTGAAAAACTAAAAGGTATGATTAAAGAATTAGAACAAGGTACAGATGGAATTTGGAGATTCCATAAAAAGAGAATATGGATACCTAAATTAGGAAACTTACGTCATCGTATATTAAAAGAAGCCCATAAATCTAAGTATACGATGCATCCAGGAAATGATAAAATGTATCAAGATTTAAGAAAGAATTTCTGGTGGATAGGAATGAAAAAGGACATAGCAGCCTATGTTTCTAAATGTTTAATCTGTTCACAAGTTAAAGCTGAACACCAGAAACCTTTAGGTTTGTTACAACAATTAGAAATGCCAGTGTGGAAATGGGAATTGATAACAATGGATTTTGTTACCAAATTACCCAAAACAAAGAAAGGAAATGATACAATCTGGGTGATTGTAGATAGGCTAACCAAGTCAGCTCATTTCCTACCAATAAAGGAAACTTTCAGTATGGAACAGTTAGCTAAATTATATGTAAATGAAATTGTTTCTTTACATGGAATTCCTTTATCAATTGTTTCTGATAGGGATAGTCGATTTACCTCTCATTTTTTGTCAAGTTTCCAAAAAACCATGGGAACCAAGTTAAAACTAAGCACAGCTTATCATCCTCAAACAGACGGACAAAGTGAAAGGACAATTCAGACAATGGAAGACATGCTTAGAGCTTGTGTAATTGATTTCGGAGGTAATTGGGAGGATCACTGACCTTTAATATAATTTTCTTATAATAATAGTTATCACACAAGTATCAATGCTGCACCATTCGAAACACTTTATGGACGAAAGTGCCGAACCCCAGTCTGTTGGGCAGAAATTGGGGAAAAGCAACTATCTGGACCTGAAATAGTACAAGAAACAACCGACAAAATTATTCAAGTCAATGAACGACTAAAAGCAGCACGTGATCGACAAAAGAGCTATGCTGATAACCGACCCAAACCCTTGGAATTTCAAGTAGGAGATAAAGTATTATTAAAGGTCTCTCCTTGGAAAGGAGTAGTAAGATTCATCAAAATGGGAAAGCTAAGTCCCAGGTATATTGGACCTTTTGAGATTACTAGAAGAATAGAACCTGTAGCCTATCAGCTACAACTGCCAGAGGAAATGGCAGGAATACATGATGTATTTCATGTATCTAATCTCAAGAAGTGTTTAGCTGATGAATCATTGGTAGTACCTCTTAAGGATATAGAGGTAACTGAACAACTCAAGTTTGTAGAAAGGCCTCTACAGATTGAAGACAAGAAAATCAAGAACCTCAAGCATAAGAGATTAGTTCTGATCAAAGTAAAGTGGGACTCCAAAAGAGGACCTGAATACACATGGGAGCTTGAATCTGAAATGCAAAGGAAATATCCGCACTTATTCCAGTAGATCTCGAGGACGAGCTCTAAAACAAGGTGGGGAGGATGTAACAATCCTCAAATAACCCGACACCCTCATAATATTTCCGACACCCTAGTATATTTTAAAAAATCCCAATATGTCTTTAAATACACCCCGTATGTGAAAACCGAGCCCGAAATATATTAAATAGTATTTAAAATAAATAAAAGCTGAAAATATAAGTTGAGGCGGGCCGCGTAGGGCCCACCCCAACCTTACGCGGGTGGTATCAAGGCTCAAATCTGATTTCGGTGGAATTTTAAGTTATGGCGGGCCGCGTAAGCTACCCTTAACACTTACGCTGGCCGCGTGAGATCAAGATAGTGGCGCAGCCCGGTGATGACACGTGTCATCATAGTGTCAAGCCTAGTTGGTGATCCGGATGAGCTACGCATTGACTGGAGGTCAACGCAGCCCTTAGGCTACTCTTACGCGGGCCGCGTGAGAGTCAGTTTCAGCAACTATATAAAGGAGCCATCAGGTTCAACCAGAATTCGTTCATTTTTCATTTCTCAATCTCAAATTCTGAATTATAGGCTTTATAAAGCTGGTATTATACCCCCTAATTAATGAGGTTCTGCTTCATTGTAAGTATTATAACCCCAGTTTCGTAATAGTTACGATGCCCGGTTGATTTAGGGTTCCGTAACAACTGTCGTGGTTCTGCCCGACGTAGTTGTTGGAATACCGTCTCGGGGAGGGTATCATTAATATTATCAAAGAGTTATTATACTAATCTATATACATTTGTGTAAATTATAGATTAATCCCAGGAAACCCTTACGCGAAGTCTAAGATAGCAATGTGAGTTTATCCAATTTTTGTTAAACTTTTTATAATATTTTACAAAACCTTAATGCTTTACAATGTGATTAAGCGGTGATTGAGTCTTTGTAGTTCTTCAATTGCTTCCGGTATGTTGGGGTTTTGTATACAAAATTTACTACACTGTGAGTAGTAAGTCGGGACGAAAATACGTTACCATTGGACAACAAGTTAGCCAATGTGTAATATGACCCACCAGTCAGGATTGACAGTACTGAATATGTAATTGTGTAGAAATAAACAATGTGATCGCTCTCAATACTGTTTTAATAGATAAAATGTTTCTTGATTAAACTGGGATTCACTCACCTGTATTTCCCACTGACAAATGTTTTTAAAACGCGTTTCAGGTAACCCAATGTGACAGCCAATTAGTAAAAAGCCAGCTGGAGAGCACTGAAGTCTTGGAAAAATGTGGCTATAAAAGTTACCAAAAAGACGATGTTTTAAATTCAATAAAATAGGGTTTTAAATTCAAATATGGTGGTTTTATTCTGATAAACATTTCCTAACTACGGTCCTGATGAAATTTTCGCTGCCAAATTAGCCAACTGATACCACCAAAATTCTGAGTTCGCGTCCGCCCATTCCCGGGACAGATAAGGGATCGGGGGTTGCGACACCTTTCTTAAAAAATCAAAAAGTTAGAAATGGAAAAAACGGTCTCGGTTATGGCTTGTGAGGGGTGTGGTGGGCCACATGAAAATTGGAGTTGTATGAAAGAATTAGATGATCAAACAGAAACGGTAAACTACATTGATAATAGGCCTAGGTCGTCGGGTCCTCCAACGGGTACCTACAACCAAGGATGGCGTAACCACCTCAACCTTGATTGGAGAGAACCTGGCAATAGTAGTAACCAGCAAAATCTAAACTAACGAACAAACTTTCAACAACCACAAAATTTCTCTCAACAACTAGGTGGACGAGAAAGGCTTGAAGATACTGTATCTCGCCTCATCTCCGACACCGAAAAGAAAAACTCGGATCGATTTTAGCAAATGGAATCGAATTTCAGAAATCAACAAGCTAGCATTCAAAACATTGAAAAACAATTAAATCAAATAGCTCAAAATTTCTCCGAGAGACCACAAGGCGCGTTACAAAGTAATACCGAAACCAACCCAAAGGCACAAGTGCATCTCATCACATTGAGAAATCGAACCGTGGGTCCCGAGGAGGCTCCATTACCGCCAGCTGAAAGAAGCCAATCCAACCATACCACAACTCCACCCGCATCCCAACCAGAAAAGGCTTCTCCACCAATCCAAGAGCCTACTGAGACTCCTCCGGTTCCATACCCCGGTCGGTTAATTCGTCAAAAGACCGATGAGCAATTCGCAAAGTTCAAAAATTTACTAAAACAATTGCATGTTAATATTCCATTTATCGAAGTCCTAACTCAAATGCCTAAATATTCAAAATTTATGAGGGATTTCCTCACTCATAAAAGGAAATTTGAATCATTGCAATTAGTTAACTTAGGCGAAGAATGCTCCGCCCTACTACTCAACAAACTCCCGCAAAAGAAGCTTGACCCCGGAAGCTTCACAATTCCTTGCTCTATTGGGGAATCCCCCATTCGTAATGCACTAGCTGATCTCGGGGCAAGCATCAACCTCATGCCCTCATCAATGTTCAACCGACTCGGCCTAGGGAAAACAAGCCCTACAAAAATAAGCATACAACTCGCCAATAGATCCGTCAAATATCCACAAGGTGTCGCTGAAAATCTATTGGTCAAAGTCGGCGAATTTGTCTTTCCGGCCGACTTTGTCATACTAGATATGGAGGAAGATACTGAAGTACCACTCATCCTAGGGAGGCCATTCCCAGCTACGGCCCAAGCAGTGGTAGATATGAATGATGGAACACTAACATTGAGGGTTGGGGACGAGGAAGTGAAGTTTGGAGTTGGAAAAAGAGTAGAAGACGAAGACCCGGTCAACTACATGAAGGTTATTGACTCAAGTTTGGATGATGCTCTCCGACGGTGTAGCATGGGATGCAAAACATCCCACATGGGTAACATATGACCAGGCTTTGGGTCTAGCCAAGGACCCTTATAAACGTGGCGCACCACGGAGGCATTCCGCGGAACTATCCTTAGTTTAGTTTAGATTAATTTTTATGTTTTCTAGTTTAGTTTTAATTTTCAGGAATAAAACACACTCAGGATGGTGAAGGATAACAAGGGAAACATGAACCAGCACCCCATGCACGAAAACAGGGCCACCCGATAAATTTTTCTTCATTACAGCAAGTTCATTACGGGCCGTGCCCGCCCAACACGGCCCCGTGATGCACAATCTGCAGGAAATGCCCAGTTCAGGTAACTGGACACGGGGCGTGCTCGCTGAACACGCCCCCGTGCCCAGGCTTCTATTTCTTTTTACAAACTTTTGTTACTGGCGATCTGAACACGGGGCCGTGCCCGGACACCACGGGGCCGTGTCCAGACGCCCAGTAACATAAAATGTTGTTTTTCCACACCTTTTTACACATTCAATCAACCTAAAAACTTATTTTTGGGACACATTGAGGACAATGTGTAATTTAAGTGGGGGGGGGGGGGATGCTAAAACCTTGAATCTTGCAAGTCCTAAATACAAGCCTTACACAAAACTCTATTGGAACCGCTAATCACCCCAATTTTTTTCAAAAAATTTTCATTTTTTACTTGTCTAGGTTTAATTTGGGAATTTCAAATTCTAAAAAGGTTATATTTTTACAAATTTACAACCGATAGTGTCGTGATAAAAAGAACCAACATAAGAAAATTATGAAACGACATGACACTTTTAGTTAAAATTTGATTATATATACTTGATCACATAAAAACCCCTTCCCACAAAAAAAGTGAGTTTTGAGCCTTTATTGAGTATACAAATATATATCTTTAAACTAAATGCTCATTTTTCGTTTCTTGTGTGAATAGCCGCTTGGTTCTTACGACTCTAGAACTTGCTACGACGATACATTCCCGGTCCTTACCAACTTAAACCCGAGTAAGTAAATGACGGAGCCACTAGGACTAACCCTTTTTATTTCTACACCATTATTTTTCTGTTTTTTTTACCACCTACCCAAAATCCCCCTAGTTAACCCCTTTGAGCCTAAACCTTTTCATTTCATAACCCAAAACAAACACCCTTTCACCCACCAAAACCTTTTTAGTTTTAAACCTTTTGTTTTAGTAACAAGCTCGGTTTTTCTTATGACTTTAAAAAAAAAAAAAAATTTGATGATGAAGCAAAAGAGAAATAAACAAACAAGTTTATCAAAAATAACTTTGTTTGAATAATGGCTTCATCAAAATTTCAAAAAAAAAAAAAGTCTTACGAAAACCGACGCTTTTTACGCCTTTCGCCTTTTTACTAACCACTAACCCAACCACTTACCTTTAACACAAGCCTAACCCTTCACCCCAAAAGTCCTCTTGATATTTACAAAGGTGTATAGTTAAAAAGGAGGAGAATTGATTGCTTGGCAAGCTTATGGTAGGAGTAAGTTCCATGCCACTCTCGAGTGATCCACTAAAATACATCTTCGGCCGAGTGTTGAGTGATCCCCCGTGAGGTATGTGAACTTGTATATAAGTGTAATTTTAAAAAAGGCATGTTATGCCCTAATAAGTAATGTTTTAAATAAATCATGACGAATAGGATTGTAAATAAATAAAAATAAAACTTAATAAAGAATCTTGGAAATCCCGACACTCTACGACAAGCCCAAAAACCTTTTCTTCTACCCATTCCATTTGGGAATGTAAAGCCACATTATCAAGAGTTTTGCTTGAGGACAAGCAAAGATTCAAGTGTGGGGGTATTTGATATATGCAAAATGCAACATATAAATTACATCAATTGTGGCATAAAACTAACCCTTTTTAGTACTAATGTTGAAAAAAGTGCGTTTTTGTCTTCCTTTTGTATTTTCAGGATTAAATGATCAAATGAACAAAAGAAGCAAAAAGGCAGCTAAATCTAACATAAATACAAGAAAAGGAACAAACGTGGCATGCCCAGCCTCCCCGACAGCATCTTCCCAAGCAAAACAAGAGAACAGAAGGCTGAACACGGCCCGTGCTCAATGAGCACGGGGGCATGCCCAAGTGACAGCAGAAAAGACAAAGTTGTAGAAGCTTCTATCACCCACCACGGGGTCGTGCTCAGCGGACACGGGGCCGTGGTCAACTCTAAGATTCGCAGAATCTGGGGAAATCTTGATAGTACAGATACGCTTCTGCACACGGGGTCGTGCCCAGCGGACACGGGGGCGTGGTCAACTAATGCAGACAAACTGCAATTAATGAAGACAGAGAAGAATGATGGACACGGGGTTGTGCCCAATGGACACGGGGCCGTGCCCGAGCTGCTGTTCAGGCTATAAATAGGGGTGCTTGGCTCATTAGCAAACCATCCCTTGGCACACCACCTCTCTCACACTTCACCCACCACCCACCACCATCACAACACCATCATCCCCCACCATCATCCATCGTCCATCGTAGAGTGTGTGAGTCGTCTCGGGATCCAAGATTGATCGTAAGAGTTCTTGACAATCAAAGGTCATGTTTGCCTACGTCTCTTACATCACTTGGTGAAGACAGGTGTCTAGTGTAATACTTTTTATTTTTAATCTTTTCGCACCTTTTACTTGGTTATGTATTAATGACTTTAATAACTAGTTTCTTATGTTGAATGTGATTCTTCCTTATCGTTTGTCCGTGGTGTCTTGGCATTATTTTACTGTCTATATAAAATAAAAGATTTTCACCATTCATATCTCCACGGTCTATATGGAGATATGTTGGCTACCTGGTCGGGGGTTAAGGGAACGGTTTGGTAAGAGTCTTGCCTTGTTCTGTGTATAGATCCTGCAAGGACCTGGGTCAAATTTAGTAGGACCTCCTTCAATACCCACCGGTATTGGATGGCGGGGGTCCAAACTCTTTGATCCCCTCATATGTAAGCTACTATTAATACTTTAACCCGGCTATTTAGGACTGAATCCCTGCTGACTCAGACTACTTAGCCGACGGTAACGTCACCTTTAAAAGAGGGGCCTACCATAATATGCATTAATAACTTAATTAATTATCTTTCAATAATCCGACCCTTTAGGATTGTATCCTTGCTGACTCAAACTACTGGGTTGAGGGTAACGTCACCTTCAAAAGAGGGGCCTACCACAATAACTAAGATAATCTCTTAAAAAGTGCAAAAGTGCGGAAATAATCAAAGATTACACTAAACACGAGTCGGAGCCAAGTGGTTCATCTTGTCTATCTGTTTTTACTTTTATTTTATTTTTCAGCATTTTTAGTTAGTTTTATTTTTCTTATTTAAAAACATCTTTCTAACTTTTGATTTAATTAGACATTGAGGATAAACCGGTACTAAAAGCTCTTGTGTCATTGGACGACCTCGGTATCTTGCCAACACTATACTACGCTCACGATGGGTGCATTTGCCCATATGTGTGTTTAGTATTAGTAAATATCGTGTTTTATAAATTTAAAACTTGACTAACGTGTAAAAAGGGCTTAAAATATACTTAAACTTATATACAGACTCGCACACATCAGGGGCAATAATTCTTTTACCCTTAAATAACCTTTGTTGTAACTTGTATGAATCTAAATATATAATCATCTAAAACTGATTATTTTAAGGGTAAATTACTTTTTGAGCCCTTGTGTTTTATAGGATTTAAGTATTTGAGTCAAAAATCAAAATGTTTAACGCACTGAGTCCTTATAACCATTTGAGTCCAAATTTCTAACACCATCCACAAAGTCTGTTAACTATGAGGGTAGTTTGGTCATTTATACCCAAAGTACAAGTCTTATATGCACAAGAGTACAAAGAACAAGTCTTTAATACATTAACTTTTAATATATAATCTATCTACTATAATAAAAGAAACTAATAAGTGACACGTGTCATTCATTAAAGACGTCTACATTTGTAATTTTCTGGCTTTTCATACTTATCTTATATCAATTAATTAAATAATAAATAATCAATTAATATTAAATCTTATCTTACTTTGAATGTCGGATAGAATCATTCTATTTTTTCTAATAATATATTATCTTCAAATTTAAGTTATAAATTAAAGATATTTTTTAAATAATAACACAACAATAATCTTAAACTTAAAAAAACAATAATACGCTCATATAAAAAATTTAAAGTACAAATAAAATATATAAAATAACTTATTAGACATTAGATCAAACTTAAATAAAAACACTTATTAGGAAGAGAAGCTAATAATATAATTCTGTTTTTGATTTTTCAAATTGGGGTTCTAATCAATTCGAATTAAACTTAACCAAGTTTGTGAATTGATTCAAATTAAATCGAACCAAATTTATGATTTTTTAAACGAATCCAATAGCATATTATTTACTATACAAATTTACATTTATTTAACCCGTGTAATACACAGTGTTTTTTAAATATATAATTTTTTTATTATTTAGTATATATAATTAGATTTATTCAACCCGTACAATATACAGATTTTTATTATTTGGTATATAAAATTACATTTATTCAGTACAATACATGGGGTTCTTAGAGATATATTTTTTTTATTTAATATATAAAATTACATTTGTTCAACTCGTGTAATAAACGAGATTTTTAAAGAATAACTGTTTTAATTTCGTATATAAAATTACATTTATTCAACCCGTGGCGTGTAATACACGGGGTTCTAACCTAGTATATATAAAAATAAATTACCTACACCTCACCATCACCACTCCACCACCACACATTCACCATCACTCTACCACCACACCTGCCACCACCATCGTGAACCGTCACAAATCATCAAAACCTCAAACCCACATTCAAGTTCCCCATGATCAAACACCCCTCACAAATCATCACTAGGGGTGTAAACGAGCCGAGCCGAACTCGAGCTTGACCAGGCTCGAGCTCGGCTCATTAGGTTTTTATGAAGCTCGAGCTTGAGCTCGGCTCGGTTCGAGCCTACTTCTTTGAGCTCAAGCTCGGCTCACGAGTAAAACCCAAAGCTCGAGCTCGGCTCGAACTATTTTGAGAACAACCTTAAACGAGCTAAAAGCTCGGCTCGAGCTCACTTCAACATCGCTTAAACGAGCCAAAGCTAGGCTCCAGCTCGGCTCATCAATGTAATCATCATTATTAATATATTATATATATAAAAATTAAAATTTTGTATGGGCTCGTTTAGGCTCGCGAGCCTAAAAAAGCTTTGTATTTCAGGCTCGAGCTCGGGCTCGTTAAGGCTCGGCTCGTTCGAGCTTTTAACCAAGCCGATCACGAGTAGCTCTCGAGCCTCTAGGCTTGTTTACACTCCAAATCATCACTCACAAATCTACTTATTTAAAAACAGTTCATCCAATTTACACAAATGATCAAACCACAAGCACACACTACCAGATGAAAACATATAGTTACAACCGAACTCAAAAACGCCCACACAGATTTTAAATTAGCGAAGGAAACAAAAAACCTATCCTTGATGAATAATACTTTGAATCATTTAACTTTTATAAAAGGACGCTTTAGAGCATCATCTGGATCTTTTTTCGCTCAGCATATCACCCCCAAATTTTGTGATCTGATATCCCGTGCTTCGCCGGAATTCGTGTCGGACATCGTAACTCTGACAGCCCTTCTTTTCTGGTTAATCCAGCGCTAATCGTAGGTATTATTATATGCATTCCAATCGGAAACTGCTTTTGAGTAAAAGCCCTCTGCTGATTAAGAGAGAGAGAGAGAGAAAAAGAGATCTTAGGGTGGTGGCGGCGATGTTATGGTGGCCCCGTTAGGGTGGTGATGGTGGCAGCGACGTTATGGTGGTGGTGGCGGCATTAGGATGGTGGTGGTGATGGTGGCAGCATAAGGATGGTGGTGGTGATAGTGGTGTGGTTGAAAGAGAAGGGGGAGAGAAATGAGGAAGAGAGATAGAATCAGTGTCTATTGTGTGAGTGTGTGTGAGAGAGATAGTTTATCTATTATGAACAAGAGTTAATTGCCATTTTCGCCCCTGAGGTTTGGGCACATTTGCCATTTTCGTCCAAAATGAAGGTTTTGTACCATTTTGCCCCCAACGTTTCTAACTTTTTGCTATTTTCATCCAAATACCTAACCAAGTTACTTTATATCTTATTATGGGTTATTTTTAACCTAACCAAGTTAGTTTATACCTTATTATAGGGTATTTTTGAAATTTATCAATTATAAGGGGGTAATTTATAAATTAGAGTAAAATGCCCGGATAGTCCCTGTGGTTTTGTAAAATAACACATATAGTCCCCAACTTTTGGAAATTACACTGGTGCTCCCTGTGGTTTGACGAGTTGTTACTCGGATAGTCCCTAGAGTGGATGTCCGTTAGTTTTCTCCATTAAGTCTATTTAAAATTACTTATTTACCCCTTCCTCAATGTAATTTGCTAGTGGTCTTCTCTTTACCTCCATCTGAATTAAAAAAAATAAATCACAACTTTAATTCCCAAATAAACCCATCGATTTAACCTTAAAATCGATTCTCACTGAACAATAAGCAGATTCACCTGCCTCTTTTTTCACTGAACAATAAGCTAATTCATTAATCTGCTTCGATAATTCCTCATCGGAAAATTGAGCGTCTAAACTGGTGGAAACATATCGTTTGATTGGATGATGTATTTTCGGTGTCTCAGATCTGTTCAATTTGGTTCCGATTATTGCTGACTGGTAGACGTTTGAGTTGTGATTCATGGAACGAGATGAAGAAGAAAGGGGGGGGGCGATTTAGGGTTTTTTTTCTTCACTGTGTCAGTGTAAAGGGGTGTTTAGTGATGAATGTAAGGGATAAAAGACATATATATATATATGGTAAACTTATTTACAAATTACCCCCTTATTAATGAGAAATTTCAAAAATACCCATAATATGGTCTAAATTAACTTGGTTAGGTATTTGGATGAAAATGGCAAATGTGCCCAAACCTCAGGGGCGAAAATGGCAATTAACTCTATTAACAATTAATAATAATAATACTGATGAAACAATGGTTAACCGGGCGGGTCAACTCACTGGTCTCGTCAAGAGGGTTAATCCCTTCTTTCCGAGGATCGCTGGCTGGATCGTCTGGTGGTGAGTTTCCTGCACAAGGAAACAAACTGTGACTCGCAACAAGGAGGATGTGGTGGGGGGTGCTCCTTGTTACCACTCTCCGGCGTGAGAATCAGTAGTTTACTTGGGAAGCAAAGTGTGATAGTAATAGTATTGAGAGAGTTCAGAAGTGATACCTCAAACCTGGTTTGGGGTCAGTATTTATAGCCGAGGAGTGGAGGAGGGTAGTTGAGTAGCTAGCCTGACATCGCACAGCTATTTGCAGGTGTGTCAGCCCTGTCGGATACTGTGGTGATGCCACGTCCTGCTGTGGTGTCAGACTGTTGTATACACGTGGGCCAGTAGGCGACTGTTCCCAGTGCCACTTGCACTGTGGTGTCAGACCCACTTGCCTTGTAGGCAGGATGCGGTGCCAAGCCGCATCTCTGCTTGCGGTCCTCGATGTAGTTTCCGCGTTGGTTGTTCCATCCATGATTCACGCGGGATGCGGTGTTATGCCGCATCCCCTGCTGAGTGACTGTTCCTGTTTTCCAGATCCCTTGTCGTGACGAAAATGTTCATAGGATGCGGTGCGGGGCCGCATCGCTATGTGTTACATTAGTTTCCGTCCTTAAGGTAATTCTTCTCATCAATGGACAGATTGGACCGCAGTGTTCGCATGTGCCCCCGCGGACACTAGAGAGTTTATTGCTGTTGGAGGTTTTTGATGAGGGTAATGGTCATTCGCGGTCGTGCTGACGCGAGATTTGGGACCATACCCCTTCAAGTCCCCCCAGTCTAGTGTTCCTTCCGTATGCGGGTTGCATGTGGGAGGGATACTGGACTATGTTGTCTAGAAGGTTAAGTATGGGCCATGTAGATGGCGCCTTCTTTAAGTAAGTAGTAGGCCTTTCTAGTGGATTGTTTCTTCCTTTGAGACGGATGTCCGGTGAGCAAGTTCCGTCTGATGCGGAATTCTCAGCCAAGGACTTGGCTCTTGGTCTACCTTTTTCTGATGTCATCAGCCACCTGTTGGTGTTTCGAACCAACCTTTAAAACGGTGACTGATGTTGTTAGCAGGTTTCAAACCAACCTTTGAGATCGTGACGGAAGAGTGTTCCGCCAGGTTTGAGCCAACCTTTGAGATGGTGACGGAAGGTGTCTGTTGCCGCAACTCTATGTTAGCTTATGCAAAGTTTGTAAGCACTTTGCTCGAGCTCTATGTTCAACTGGATATCCAACGATGATCCCTATTTTGTGGGGTGTTCGTGTTCTCCAGTTTAGCTCTCTAGTAACCGTACGTCTTCTGCGGTTTATCTCTCAAGTAACCGCACGTCCACTGAGGTCTAGCTCTCTAGTAACCACACTTCCTTTGCGGTTACCTCGTTGCCGAACCTTGTTGGCCATGTTTGTTTGAGGAACGTGGGGTAGTTGCGCCATTGTTGGTCGTGTTTGGTCGAACAATGTGAATCTGGACTATGGGTAGATAAACATGGTCATAGGCAGGGTTGTGCCCACCATTGTTTATTCTATGCGGTCCATAGGTGGGTAACTAGTCATAAGCAGACTTGTTACCGCTGTTCTGGAGTTACTTTCCTTCACGCTTTGGTGGAAAGTAGGTTTCCTTTAAGTAGTGTTGCCGGAGGATACCAACTTAGATGCTTGGGAAGTTGGTTGAAACTCTTCCGCATTCGTTTTGTAGCCACTTTCCTTCATGCTTTGCTGAAAAGCAGTTTTCTTTGAAGTAGCTTTGCTCCACCGTGTGGAGGTTTAGTTGTGGCTCTTTCGTAGCTACCGTTCGCATAGTTGCGGTTTGTAGCAGCCACTCACGAGTGATTGCGGTTTGCAGCAAAGAACTCGCTTCTAGAAGTCTTGTAGCCTGGATGCAGCTCTTGAAGGTTCAGGAGACAGGGTTGCTGATGTGTGGTTTGCTCAGCATACTTGTCCTTTTCCTTAAGAAGAAGCTGTTTGCGTTCCCTCTGTGGTTGTGAACCGGATACGAGGGATTTGAAGCCTGAAGAAGCTTTCCTGGAGTGCGGTTAACCGCATCATGAGAAGCGGTTTTCGCAATCCAAAGAGCCATGCTGGTTCTTAGTATCTGACACACCCGGGCGGGGTTGTGTTATCTCCGCATATGCCACGTGTGCTCGTGGGTATGTGCGGTTTATCGTTATACCCCCTTATATAATTTGGATATATATATTTTTGCCTTTTTTGAGGGGTATGTAAAAAACGACATGCGGTATGGGTTATGGTGCGGTAAACCAGAAAAACCGCATGCCGCTTAAGTTTGGATAAGTTTGTCGCTTTTGTATTGTCCACGTGGCTGATAGCACGTGTGGGTTGTTGAAAGTCAGTAGAATTCTGACATGTGATGTTCTGAAAGGACTGGTGCATTGACCGAGGTCATAACTGCACTGTAGCAAGTAGTATAAAGGTCAATTCTGTCAGGCGCGTGGGCGGCCACGCGCGCGTGATAACCGTCAACTGAAAGGTTGCTGAACACGTGGCGAAACGTAAGTGGTCCTTTTTGAACTTTGTAAGTCGGTTACTCCATCGCATTAATTGCGATGAGTATATAAGGGGAAACCGTTTGGGTTCCCCTCACTTTGTTCAAAATTTGAAAAATTTCTCCGGTGAAAAAGGTGTGTGCTCTCTTCGTCTTCTCCGGTGAACCTGTCTTCTTTCCGGCAACTTTCTGATTTTTCTGAGTTTTTGTGTAACTCGAAACTTCTCTTCTTCATATTTCCGATAGTTGAACCATCTAACCCACATAATGTGGAGCGTGAAAACCCTGAAGCCTCTTCTCCGGTGGCCGGGGAAGAAGAATATGATGGTGGCAGTGTTCCTGGTGGTGGTTTGCCACCGTTGAAGTGGTCGAAAGCGTCGTTCGACCAACTGATGATCAGTACACAAATGCCCTCCGAGTTTGGGGCTGTTTACCCCCAAGACGGTGATACCGGTGCTTGTGCTCCAGCCGGTCATGTGACCATGTGGGCCGATTCTTTCATTGATGGTAACCTTCGATTACCATTGACCGTTTTTGTTGCTGAGTGTTTGGAGCATTACAGGGTTCATATTTCCCAGATGAGCCCGTTTGGGTTTATTCGTATTAGACATTTTGAATCGACTTTTCGTGCCCTTGGTTTACCACTCACCGTTGATAATTTCCGGGGGTTTTATCAGTTGACGGTGAACACAGGTTTCTTCTCCTTCCGAGAACGGTATGGAAGTGTCAAGTTGATGACCCCTCCCAAGGGTATTACAAAGTGGAAGAGCAAATTCTTCTATGTTAAAGCTGCTGCGGTTGTTGTCAACATGACTTTGCGGAATGTTAATGAGCCTATCCCTGCAGAGGACATTGTCATTCCCGATGCGAAGAATGCGGAGTGGTTCCCACGGTTGAGAACTATAGAGCATAGGTGGTTGAAGAACACCGAGTTATGGGTGCTGCGGATGTTATTGACTAGGGCCGATAAGCATGCAAGGCCCATTGTGCGGGAGAAAACTGGTGGTAAGTGTTCTTACCCTTATGCGGTTTATTATTCCCTTGTTTGCTTACTAATTTAAACTTGTACTATCAGAAGAAGTTGTTGAGCTGTGGAAGATATTTGATCCAACCTTTACTGGCAAGGTTGATATTGTCCAGACTGCTGAAGGTGCAGGGTTTAATTTGACCATTCTTCATAACTTCCGCGTTCCTACACGCGACGCACTGATTGCACCCCCGCCGCAGGGCAAAGGTATAATTCGTAGCCTTATTTTCTTGCCTTATTAGTTTCGTGTTGCTGATATTCTTCATGAAGGTACTCTTGGGGCCCTTGGCAAGTTTGAGCCAAAAGGTGCCCCCAAAAAGCATGCGGAGAAGAAACAAGGTGATAAACCCGTGCGGGGTCGCGGCAAGAAGAAAACTGAAGCTCCTGCGGTTCCGCCTTTGGTTCCGCAAGCAGCAGGTATCTCTCGATCTCACTTCCGCAGATATACCGATTATGTGGTAGTATCTGACACCCTTGAGGGCTTGGGTGTGCCAGGTGCTGGTGCGGCCACAGGTGGAACCACTATAGGTTCAAAGGCTGCCGATGAGAAGAAGAGGAAGGCGGGGAAAGCTGTTGACGTTGGTGAGGGAAAGAAACCGAAGATTCAGGTCAGACGCAGGGCTTTTGTAGGACAAAAGAAGCCTGCGGTTGTTCCTGGTGCGTGATGTATTACTTGGTCAAATAATTTGTATTTGAAGTTGTAATTTAAAATGCTCTTTGATTGCAGAACCCCAAGATGAAGGGTTCTCCATCTTTGATGCTCCTCTTTCTCCCCCGCATGACACTGCTGCGGGTGTGGGGGTTCACAAGGTTGTTACACCTGAGCCCTGTACGCGGGAGGATACTGGGAAGGGGCCTGCGGCCCAGATCCAAGACACAGTGGATTCTCGTGACAATGTTATTACCCCAGAGGATACTGATGATCTGAACCTGAAATTTGTTTATACCGAAAAGCCAAAGTCTCCTGCTGCTGAGAAGGCTTCTGGTTCCGGTCCCGGGGGTGCGGGTTTTGTAGAGACTCCTATTCAGCCTGAAGAGTCTGAATTGGAGTATTATTATCGCTCCTACACGGAAGATCAGGCCATGGCTTACCACCGCCCTCCGTGGTCTGTGATGCAAGGGGATGACATTTCTGCTGATCCCTCTGCGTGTAGGGAGATTTTGGGTGGTCTGGGCACCCCATTTGAAGTCAACCGGGCCCGTGCGTTACCAACTGAAGCCCAGATTAACCAACTCTCCTCCCTGTTTGTTGGGAGTTCTGTAATGGCCAACACCATTATGGAAAACTATAAGGTGTTGACGCGCAGGGAGGAGGAGAATGTGCGCTTGCGTGCAAAGGCTGAGGAGTTGGTGAAGGCTGCACGTGAGGGTGCGGAGCAGCTTGAAAGGGATAGGGCTGCGTTTGAAAAGCATAAGCAGACTGAAGAGTGGGCTGCAACTGCTGAGCTTAAACAGGTTCGTACCCTTGCCAAACTGCTTTCCACTGAGCGCCGGAGTTGGAAAGAATCTCTTTCTAACGAGCGCGAGACACTTTCTAATGAGTGCAAGGCTTGGAAAGACTCTTGGGCCAAACAGAATGAAACTCTCTTTCGTGTTCGCCAGGAGCTTGTCAATGCTAAGGCAGCAAATGCTGCGCTGGCTAAGGAGAAAACGGCTGCTGTTGCGGCTGCCCGAGAGGCCAAAGAGGTGGAAGTGCGCCTCACCAAGGCTCTAGAAGAGGCCAAGGAGGCGGAGGTCCGCACTACAAAAGCTCTTGAAGGGGCGAATGCTGACCGCACCACTTTAAGCAATACTATCTTGGGCCTCCAGGTATAAGTTTCTTGCTTTTGAATTTGTACATTTCACAAGTGTTTATTTTGTATACTTGTTTTTGTTTTGTTACCAGGCTGAATTGCGGACCCGGGGGGCCACTATTCAGGAGATTTCTGCCCGCCTTGAGGAGGTTGAAGCGCGGGCAAGAGAGGCTGAGGAGGCTAGAGTGAGTCTTGATTCGTCACTTAAGTTGCTCAAGGCTGACCATGAATGGATGCGTATGCACGGGATCGGGCATGTAAGCGTTCGGTGCTTTTGTTATTTTTGTTATATGTTTGCCTTTGATAACCTTTGTGTTTTTTGTATCGCAGATTGTTACTGCCATCCTTGATGCACCTGAGACTGTAGCAGGTGTTAACGAGATCAAGGAACGTGCCCGGGATGCTGGTTTTAAAGCTGGCTATAACCGCTGTATTAGTCATTTGAATGTTGCAGCTCGTGGCGGACATACTGATGAGCGATCCGGGTTTCACGGCGTGGATATTGAAGCGCTTCTTGATGCTGCGGTTGAGATGTATAACGAAACAACCATTTCTGATCTCGAGGAACTTGAAAAGTGTTTAGAAGCGGAGGACTATGTGGACCGCTTGCGAGTGTTATACGCTGATGAAGAAGATGAGGAAAAACCTTTTGTGGCCAGCAAGGATGGTGAAGGTTCCAGCGGCACGAAGAAAGATTAGGTTGGCCTGCGTGCCTTTTTCATATTTGTTTAAAACTTTATGTAAATTCTCTGTGCACCGCGCAGGTGTAGGAATTTTTTGAATATAAAGAATTGTTCCGTTCAATTTATACAAGTGTTGTTACTACTTGCATATTTGAATTCGTAAGAGTTTAATGTTACTATGAGTAACACTAAACCTGTAATTGCCTTTTGCATATCTAGATGATATGCAAGTTTGAAGGCTTGTCTTTGGTCAGACAAAGTGTTGCCATTGCTGGCCTATTATAATAGTTGCGTGTGTTTACCACTCTGTGTGGGTATCACGAATGAAGATTTTGCCAATCTGTTTTTGTATATACCTCAGAGTGGAACACGCATTTATAATAGAAATAAATAAACAATATTGCATTGAATCGTCTATTTATTTATTTGCAAATGGCCCGTGGCCTGATAGGTTACATGGTAAATGTAAAAACAAAACATGGCTTACATATAACAGCGTCGAAGCTGTTGTGCGTTCCATGTGCGTGCGATAGTTTCGCCTTCCAATGTTTGAAGCTTATACGCGCCTTTGCCCAAGACCTCTTGGATGAGGTAGGGTCCTTCCCACTTGGGGGCAAGTTTCCCTGGGCGTTCCTCGTTAGATGCTTCATTGTCACGAAGGACGTAGTCTCCCGGGTTGAAAGTACAAATGCGAACGCGTGCATTGTAGTACTTTTCAAGTTTTGTCTTGTATTTGGCCTCATTGATGGCTGCGTTTTCACGCCTTTCTTCCAAGAGGTCTAGATCAACCCTGCGTTCCTCATTGTTGTCTATCTTGTTGATAGCCAACATTCTAGGTGATGGGAGGCCTACTTCCGCGGGGATCATCGCTTCAGTGCCATAGACCAGGCTGAAGGGTGTCTCACCGTTGCTTGTTTTTGGGCTTGTCCTGTGAGCCCATAGAATACTTGGGAGTTCATCAACCCAGCCGCGTCTGGCTGTTCCCAACCGTGCTTTGATGCCTTCCACTAAGCTTTTATTGATACTCTCGACTTGGTCGTTCCCTTGCGGATGCGCCACTGAGGAGAATATGTGTTCAATGTTTAGCTCTTTTAGCCATTTTTGAAAGTCATCAGCGGCGAAGTTGGTACCGTTATCGGTGACGATGCACATTGGTAGACCGAAACGGTAGATGATATGTTCCCACACGAATTTCCTTGTTATCATAGCGGTGGTTGATGCAAGTGGCTTTGCCTCTACCCATTTTGTAAAGTAATCAACAGCCACTATGATAAATTTCACTGCACCGGGTGCGTCTGGAAATGGTCCCACCACATCGATTGCCCATTTTTGGAATGGCCATGCGGTGGTGACAGGGATCAGGTTGTTTTTGGGGCGCAAGGTCTTGGGAGCGTGTCGCTGACAATTGATACACTTGCGTAAGACTTTGACTGCGTCCAGGTGCATGCCGGGCCAATAGTACCCGACGTTCATGATTTTGGCCACAATCATGCGTGGGCCTGCGTGTATGCCACATATTCCCTCGTGAATTTCTTTGATAAGGTATATGGCATCTTCGGGGTTTACGCATCGTAGGAGTGGCCCCAGGTATGATTTACGGTATAAGATACCGTCTCCCATTTGGTAATGACACGCTTTGTATTGTAGCTTGCGTGCTTCTGCCTTGCTTTCGGGAGTAACACCTGATTGTAAGTATGCAATTATCGGTGTCATCCAGGATGTTGTACCGTACTGGATGACGTTGACTTGGCGCAGGGGTACTGAAGGATTTTGCAGAATCTCGATGCGTACCTCTTTTGCTAGGTGTTGGAAGCTGGTGGATGCAAGTTTTGATAGTGCATCCGCAGGTTTGTTGTCACTCCTGTTGATATGGCGAATATTGAAGGAGGTGAACCGTGATTTCAGTTGCAAGGCTTGTTCGAGGTAGAGGATCATGATGTCCCCTTTTGCGGCATAGTCACCGCGTATCTGCCCTGCAACCAGTAGTGAGTCGACATGTGCTTCCAAATGTTTGACGTCGAGTTTGACCGCCAAACGCAGCCCTGCCAGTAGAGCCTCATATTCTGCTTCGTTATTCGTGCTTTTGAAATCGAGGCGGATTGCGTATGTTAGCTCTTGGCCATCGGGGCTGACAAGTCGTAGACCTGCACCAGCACCATCTTCGTTGGACGCACCATCTGTATATAGTGCCCAGGTTTCTGCGGAGGGTGTTGGCGATGTAGGATTTTGTTCTTCTTCGCATTCTTGAATGCGGTTTGCTGGTACTTCAGCAACGAAATCGGCCAAAACTTGGCCTTTGATTGCGGGGCGCGGCTTATAGTTCAATGAAAGTGCGCCCAGCTCAATTGCCCATTTTGCTAACCTCCCAGAGATGTCTGGTTTGGACAGGATCGGGCCGATTCTGTAGTTAGTTAACACTGTGATGACGTGGTTTGCGAAGTAACGTCGTAAACGTCTCGATGCGTGCACTAGTGCTAGTACCAATTTCTCCATGATGGAGTACCTTGTCTCTGGGTCGTTGAGCATTTTGCTGATGTAGTAGATGGGTGTTTGAACTCCTTCTCGCTCCACTATGAGTACCGCGCCTACCGCGTTATCTGCGGCAGACAAGTATAGAATAAGTGGTTCATCTTTTCGTGGTGCGGTCAAAGTTGGGAGCTGGATCAAACACTCTTTCATCTCCCGGAAAGCTTTTTCGGCCTCTGCGGTCCATTGGAATTGTTCCTTTTTTAGGCAGCTCCGCAGGGTTTTGATGAAAGGGTATGACTTAGCCGCGTGGTTGGCTAAGAATCTGTTAAGTGCGGCTAGCCTGCCGGCTAGTCGTTGCATTTCTTTCATCGTTGAGGGCGATGGCATGCGTTCGATCGCCTGAACTTTTTCCGGGTTTACCTTGAATCCATCCTTGGTTACGATGAATCCGAGGAATTTGCCTTCTTCCATTCCAAACGAGCATTTTCCTGGATTAAGCTTCATGTTGACGCTTCGCAGAGTCTGGAATGTTCTTTCGATATCGTTGAGCATGGTGTCTTCCTTCATGCTCATGACGACCAGGTCGTCCATATAGATTTCGACACTTTTGCTGATTTGACCGCGAAAAGTGTCGTTCATCAACTTTTGATAGGTTGCGCCGGCGTTGCGCAACCCGAACGGCATTTTGGTGTAACAGTAGTTCCCGGTAGGAGTGCGGAATGCCGTTTTATCTTCATCCTCGATTGCCATCTGTACTTGGTGGTAGCCTTTGTAACAATCGAGGAAGCACTTCCATCGAAATGGTGCGAGGTTATCGACCTTTTCGTCGATCTCCGGAAGTGCGTAACAATCCTTGGGGCAGGCCTTATTGAGGTCTTTGTAATCTACACACATGCGCCAGCCCCCGCTTGGTTTTTCTACCATGACTGGGTTGGATAACCAAGTCTGGTATTTGACTTCCCGCAGGATCCCTGCAGAGAGCAGCTCCTGTACCTGCTCTTCCATGGCCGCGTTTTTTGCTGATCCAAGGTGGCGTTGGCCTTGGATCACTGGCTTGATACCGGGCATGGTATTCAAGAAGTGTTGCGCTATGTCGCGCGGTACCCCTGTCATGTCAGCGGGTGTCCACGCAAAAATGTCTTGGTTCCTGAAGAGTAGTTGCTTCAGGCGCGCTCTGATGGTAGGTGTCAAGGCATGGCCCAAAGTGATCGTTTGGTCTGGGTGCCTTGCATTAAGCACCCATTTTTCTGGTTGCGTTTTGGGGGTGGGCCTTGCCACCTTGGCTGGACGTAGGTCGTCCGTAGACAAAACTTCCCTTCTGGCGTATAGTATCGCGACCCCTGTCTCGGTTGGGAAACCGATAGCGGAGTGGGGAACGGATGTGATCATGTTAAAATCGCCCTGTGATTCTGTCCCGAGAAGTACGTCGTATTTGGAGGTGTGTGGTAAAACCATGAAGTTTACCTCCTCCGTTCTTGTGTGCCTCCCGTTGGTGAGGTGCACCGGAAAAGTAATCTGGCCCAGGGGGAATACGGTTTCCCCTGCAAACCCGGCCAACGGGTAATCCGCTGGTTGCAGTCGATCTTTGTCTTCTTGATCGAACTGGTTGAAGCATTGCTCGTATATAATATCGGATGTACTGCCCGGGTCGATGAACAATCGCTCGGTACAGTAGTGAGTCAGGTGGCCTGTGATAACTACGGCGCGCCTATCGCGCGGGCCGCCTCGGACTTTTGGAAAGACGACTTGCACGTCTTTCCAGTCATTCTCCGGTCTTCTTCCAGCCTTGCGTGGCCTACCTTTTCCTCCGTTGATCATGTGGGTAGAGGCTACGTACATGGTCCTCTTTCCCGTGGAGGTGCCCTCGTTGTGGGGAGTGATGCGCTTGGTAGCTTTATGTGCGCCTGTCAACAGATGTTGCAGTTTTCCCTCTTTTAGGGCTCGCTCAATCTCCAGTCGGAGACTGATGCAGCTGTTTGTTGTGTGGCCGTTGTCCTTGTGATACTCGCAGTATAGTGCGAGATCCTGGTTCTTTTTGGACTTCATCGGTTGGACCGGTCGCAGGAATTGTGCGTCCGTGAGAAGAACGTCGCTTGGCGACTGGTTAATCTCGGTCCAGCTGCGGTCCCGAGACTCCTTTTTTGACGCCCGATTTTCACGCTGGGCGTTAATTGTAGCCCTTGCATCGGGCTGGTTGCTTCGTGGGACGTATGGTCTGGAATCGCTGCCACGATTCCATGTGTCCCGGTTGCGCTTATTGCTGCGCTTCGGCTCTTGGCGGGAAGACTGGCCTTCCGCCTGGGGTTGTGCCTTTGACATGTGCGGTTTTAGGGACCGCTGAGTCTGGGCGTATGTCTTGACCGCAGTCATGACATCTTCCCACTTCTTAGGCAACCCATCTTTGCCAGAGATATTAATAACCATCTGCTCGTCTTTAACGGCGACAATGAAATGGTTACGCGCCATTTGATCGGCAACATCGCCTATCTCTAGGCATTCTTTATTGTAACGGAGAACGAATGCGTCAAGCGATTCGTTATCCCTGCGCCAGATGTTCATGACGTCCATGGAATCACGTTCATGGCGTCGTTGTTGGCTGAAGTGTGCGAGGAACTTTTCTTGCAAGTCCTCGAATGAGGTTAGTGACCCTGGTGGTAGAGAATCGAACCAGGCCCTGGCCAGACCTACTAGGGTCTGTGGGAAAAAATGGCACCAGGTGGGTTCATCCCACCTACCGTTGCACCCGGCGCCGACGAAGATGTTGTTGTGATCATCTGGGTCGGTCGAACCGTTGTACTTCCCAATATTTAATGGGAATTTTGTGGTGGTGACATCAGCGTGGGCGATTTCTGGGACGAACTTTGAGTTTTCGGCCGCTGATTTCGGCCTGTAGGGTTGTCCGCGGTGCTACTTTGCAGCGCGGAGGTACGTAGTACGGGGATAATTGGGAGGAACGTAGTTTCGTCCTCCCGGTCTGCTGCTGGTGGCATGGGATTCCGCGCGGTATGTACCATCGTCCGGGTCGGTATAGCCTTGCCCTTCACGGTAGGACTGGGGTCCCAATCAGCTGTGAATGCCTAGACCGTGGTGGGCTGTAGATTGTCGCCTGGTTTCGCCGTGTGGCCCCAGGCGACTCTGTATATGGCTCCTGTGGCGGGACCCATATGTGGAGTCGTCCTCATGAAGTGTGCGGACATCGCAGTAAGAGGAACCGCGATCTTCGTGCCTGCTTCTGGAGGCCGGATGTGATGGGGCCCTGCCTTCGTACTGTAAAGTACGACCTGCAGGGGTGTGTGGTGCTGGGGTGGGTCCCACAGATACCTGCGCTTCTGCGCAAGCTCTGTTATATGTTGCAGCCAGCATAGCTGCTTGTTGGTCGTACCAGGCATGAAGGTTCATGCCTGCAGGTATCACAGGAGCGTATTGTGATAAATCGTGCCCAAACGTAAGGGATGCGCCCCCTTGCGTTGATGGGCCAATGTGTTCGGCATTTGGGGCTAGGGGAATGGTTCCCGCAGGCCCTTGGTTTGCGGGGTTTAGGTTATCCCCGGTGGTGTTGTTTTGACGATCAGACATGATCTTTAAAGAGAAATGGATGGTTGGAAAAAGTGTTAAGAGTAGCGGTGGGCGCCAATGATGAAACAATGGTTAACCGGGCGGGTCAACTCACTGGTCTCGTCAAGAGGGTTAATCCCTTCTTTCCGAGGATCGCTGGCTGGATCGTCTGGTGGTGAGTTTCCTGCACAAGGAAACAAACCGTGACTCGTAACAAGGAGGATGTGGTGGGGGGTGCTCCTTGTTACCACTCTCCGGCGTGAGAATCAGTAGTTTGCTTGGGAAGTAAAGTGTGATAGTAATAGTATTGAGAGAGTTCAGAAGTGATACCTCAAACCTGGTTTGGGGTCAGTATTTATAGCCGAGGAGTGGAGGAGGGTAGTTGAGTAGCTAGCCTGACATCGCACAGCTATTTGCAGGTGTGTCAGACCTGTCGGATACTGTGGTGATGCCACGTCCTGCTGTGGTGTCAGACTGTTGTATACACGTGGGCCAGTAGGCGACTGTTCCCAGTGCCACTTGCACTGTGGTGTCAGACCCACTTGCCTTGTAGGCAGGATGCGGTGCCAAGCCGCATCTCTGCTTGCGGTCCTCGATGTAGTTTCCGCGTTGGTTGTTCCATCCATGATTCACGCGGGATGCGGTGTTATGCCGCATCGCCTGCTGAGTGACTGTTCCTGTTGTCCAGATCCCTTGTCGTGACGAAAATGTTCATAGGATGCGGTGCGGGGCCGCATCGCTATGTGTTACATTAGTTTCCGTCCTTAAGGTAATTCTTCTCATCAATGGACAGATTGGACCGCAGTGTTCGCATGTGCCCCCGCGGACACTGGAGAGTTATTTGTTGTTGGAGGTTTTTGATGAGGGTAATGGTCATTCGCGGTCGTGCTGACGCGAGATTTGGGACCATACCCCTTCAAATACGCATGGGCATTTTCGTCTTTTAATGAAAAGCTAACAGAAAATTCAAACAGAGTTAGAAATTTGGACTCAAATGGTTAAGAAAAATGGTTATAGAGACTCAGGGCGTTAAACATTTTGATTTTGGACTAAAGTGGTTAAAACCTATAAAACACAAGGACTCAAAAAATAATTTACTCTTATTTTAAACCATAATGTGTTCATCCAAAACATTAAAAGTGGATTTCCATAACATATATCGAAACACACAGGGTATGTCGTATGTTTGGCATGGAGCTTTTAAGAGTTTCTAGCTTTAAGCTTTTGAGAAAAACCTCATACTCAATAAAAAAACCTTGTTTAGTTGAAGAAGCTTGAAGCTTTTAGGTTAAAAGCTTGAAGCTTTTGGTTAAACGCTCCTACTAGTAGCGTTTAGAAGAAGCTACAAGCTTTTAGGGAAAAAATGACTATTTTAACCTCTAAAGATAATGAACTTTTTAATACACAAACTTTTTAATTTTTTAGCTATATCTAATTTGGTCATTTCATACATTTTATTAAAAACTCCAGCTACTCTAACAAACACCAAATATATCTAAAAAGCTACAGATACCCACCACTCGCTTCCAGTTACCAGCCACTAGCTACTTTCGCCAAACATACCCCGTAAGTGCTAAATGGCAAAAATTTCTCACTGAATTTTAAACCTTTAGAAACCTAACCATTAAGTCGTTATAGTTGAAAGCAGGGGCATTCTTCAAATCAAATTTAGGTTATTCGAATTTAAAATCTTTGAAGTTGGTTCGAAAAACCGATGTGAATTCAAGTTGATTCAATTTGATCTAACAACAAAAAAATAGTAAAATTAAATATCCTTTTGACCTTCCATTATCGAACATATATTAGGTTGCTAACCCACACGAATTCGATTTGGTTCAGTTTTCAAGTTTTTCGACCCCTGGTTGAAACAAACTGAGCCGCTAAAACACCCAACGAGAAACCATCAACATTAGAAATTTCAAACAAGAACCCAAATCACAACTTGACCATGAACAGTAAATTTTATTTTACAAACCATACCTCACAGTCACACCATTTCAACAACAAACCTTGATCATCTCAGGTTCTGTTACATTTTATTATTACACGCGTACCAGTCATGTTTTAATAGCTACATACCTCATTTGTAATCGACTTTCAAGCTGACAAATAACGGTTCATCCAGGACTGGAAACGAGACAATGCCAGCTCAGCAGCAGCTTCATTATCATCGTTCATTCCCATATTCTTTCTCCTCTCGATTCCTTCAGGGGAAGTATTCATAAACGCATGTGCCACTCCAGGGTACACATGCACCTCATACGGCTTCCCTGATGCCTTCAGTTTTTCCTCTAGAGCTTCCCTGATGCCTTCAGTTTTTCCTCTAGAACTTGCAATAGTAAGAGCACCACCCATGCAATATCCAGTCACACCAACCTATACCACCACATCAACGTCATGTTAACAACCGTTGGGAAGCAGAATCCAGCATGTTCTCAAAAGAATGGTCAACAAGAGAAACAACAATAGGTTAGTCCAAGTATTTTGGTCATCAATAAGGGAGTAAACAAGCCTAGAGGCTCAAGAGGTACTCGTGATCGGCTCGGTTAAAAGCTCGAACGAGACGAGCTGAGCTTTAACGAACCCGAGCCCGAGCTCGAGCCTGAAATATAAAGCTCGTTTAGGCTAGCGAGCCTAAACAAGCCCAAACAAAATGTTAGTTTGTTTTATATTATATAATAATAATGATGATGATAACATTGGCGAGCCGAGCTCGAGTCGAGCTTTGGCTTGTTTAAGCGATATTGAAGCGAGCTTGAGCAGAGCTTTTAGCTTGTATTGAGGTTGTTCTCAAAATAGCTCGAGCTTTGGGTTTTACTCGCGAGCCATGCTTGAGCTCAAATAAGTAGGCTCGAACCGAGCGAGCTGGAGCTTGAGATTCATAAAAACATGACAAGCCGAGCTCGAAACTGGTCAGGCTCTGGCTCGGCCCGTTCACACCCCTAGTTATCAGTTAACCGAACAACTAAAATTTAGAATTAATAATAGCAACCCATGAAGAAAACTATTTTAGAAAACAATGTTAGACCTTCTGTGAGCCATTGGCTTTGAGCCAGTTAACCGAAGCCTGGATATCCTTCACAGCACCTTGCCAGTCAAGACCATCCATCAAGTGTTGTGCTTCTGCAACATCAAGACCAACCTTTCCTCGGTACAAACTGAAATCAAGAACGGAGAAGATCCATGAATAAGAAACAAGAAATTCTGCACATTTTAAGTTTATGATTAATAGAGCTGACAATTTTTGACAACCAGCTACAACAACATGACTCTACAGTCTACACAAAGTCAAACGGGTTAGGGTCATAAACGGGTCAACATGTTAATGACATGACTAAAAGTCTAAAACATGTCTTAGGGTTGGCAATTTCAGGCACGGACCAGTTAACACGACACGGAGTTAAACAAGTTTGGGTTTGCGCTTAACAGGTTTCTTTTCCTAAACAGGTCGACACGATTAAATTTGTATCTATACATATAAAAATCTGTTAAAGTTTAAACCTGCTTATATTTTAAAATTTTTAATGAAAATTAAAAAAATGTGCCTTAGGGTGAAAGGGGTGAGTGCAGGGAGTGATGTGGCAAAGTAGTTTGCCTCGCGGGAACACCAAATGATAAAAGAATTCAATATAAAGTGGCCCGTATTACAAGCGCATAGCAAGTGTGTGTGTATATATACAAGAATCACCTATCAATATATAAAAAAAAAACTATACGCGTAATTCTAATCCAAATTTCAAATCATAAATCACAAATTCGAAATTTAATAACATAATTTGAATTCAATTCGAAAACTCAAATCAAATTTTCAAATTGTGAATTTTGAAGTAAATCGAATTTCGAGTTTTACAAACCGAACACCCCTAGGTTCAACACAACGCAACATTGTTTCCAGCTCGAAAGATTAGATGCGATGTACTTGAACTAAAGTAAAAAAGATTACTCAGGAATAAGTGCTTTGTAGCCCGGTTCAAGTTGCGAAATTTTTCGGGCATGATTCTTAATCTCAAAATCAACTCCCCACCACTCCTGGATAACCACAATTCCAGGAGCATCATCTTTACCAACCACATATGCATCAAATGTCTGCAACAAAAACATAAGCCAAATCAACACATCTACTTTTAAAATTCGTAGTATGTTTCCGTTGCACAATTAGCATAAATTAATCATCATCTCTACCAAATTCAATAGTATGGACCAGTTATACACTTTAATTGAACTATTTACGTTCTCAATCAAGCACAATTACACCATATGAATCACCATATTCGTCAAATTCGAAGACAAATGCATAAAATAAGGTGAATAGATGGAAGAAATAAGGAGAACTTACGATGTCGTCTCTTTGGATCTGAATTTTCTTGATGTCGGAAGTAGCCATTGATCGAATTTGAAGACGAGTGAAGGAGGGAGTGAGATGTGTGCGAAGGTTCAGTGATTTGGAGACTAGGGTTTTAAACAAGACTGCCATTATAATACTCGGAATTGTTCGGGAACTGTCCTTTTCTTATTTTAAAGATTAGGGTGAAAATAAGTAGTTCACGAGCTATTTGAGAAAAAGCTCGAAACGAGATGAGCCGAGCTTGATTAAAGCTCGTTTATTTATCGAGCGTGAGCTCGAGCCTGACATGTAAAGCTTGTCGAGCCTTATCGAGCTTAGGTGTAATATTAGTTTTTATTAATATTTAATAACATTTATCTATTACTTAATTTTTTCAGTAAACGAGCCGAGCTTATTTAAAATTATTTACGAATCGAGCCTAAACCTAAAAATAAGCTTGCTTAGTAAACGAGCTCGAACCGAGCTTCAGTTATCGAGCTCATAAGCTTAAACGAGTCTATTATTTATATTATTTTTATTTAATATATTATATAATAGATAATAAACGAGCCGAGCTCGAGCTTTGAAAACAAAGCTCGAACCAAGTCGAGCTCGAGCTCTCATAAGTTAATTGAGCTCGAGCCTAGTTGAGCTCGGACTCGGCTCAACTCGTTTGCACCCCTATTTGCAGCTTAAGTACGCCTTGCGCGTTTGAGTACCTATAGGGTCACATAACCATATTTGGTTAAATTACTCAAAAAACCCAATATGGCTTATTTAGGAATTTATTGTATCTATTAAGAACTAAGGGTGAGCGGAGTGGGGGCTGTAAACCCACTCCTCACCGCTCGGTGACCAATGCCAACCAATTTTACCAATCATAATTACCGAAATGGGGGCGAAATCGGTGAAGGGAGGGAAAGGGGGAGAGAGAGGGTGTGTGGTGGAATCAATTTCTTCTCAACCAATCACACATTTTTTTAAAATAGTTTACCTAAACTCCATTAGACCATTCTCATTCACAACCTAACTCAACCCAATCTTTGATATAAAATTAATTTCTCTCTCTTCCACCTATACAAATACAACCCAACCCAACTCAATTTTTGATACACATTCACAACCCAACCCAATCTAATTTTTTATTAAATAAATGTAATACATGGTTATTTTTTATTGTATAAAAATAATAATGTTTAAAGTAATTATTCTATATCAAAATAAACAAACGTTATTTATTTTAAATATAAAAAAAATAAAAAGTTAAACCATTAATATATATAATATACTAGAAAAATATAAATTTATGAACGAACTCTGTTTTTAATAAAATTTATATCGTAACGTTCACAATTTTTTTCTGAGAAATACGGTGTATTTTGTTGTTTTATTTAGTTAAATATTACAAGTTATTTGATTAGTTAAATTAATGGGGGAAATGACTAAAATGAAAAAGGAAAATTAAAAGATGGTACCAATTAAGTTTTGACAAGTAGCAAAATGACATAAGCAACCCCTTGCAACCTTGGGTTGCTCCAACGACCACGTTGAGGGAAAAAGACATATTTTTCATTTATTTTGATTATTTTTCACAACCCAACCTAAGATTTGGTCACCAATGGGACTAGTCTTAGGTAAACCACCGCCAACATTTTTTAGAATTAGGTAATCAATTGACATGGCGCTATGTTTGGGAGTTTACCTATTCCAAATGTTTAACCACTCCCTTCACCCTAAACGCCTCATTACAAGTTACAACCTAAAACATATGTTTAATACCTAATATGACCTAAAAAGGTCCACCATGGCTCGTATATTTGCTTTCAGACGTGTGAAACAAATATGCACGTCAATATTATTTACATTATGGCTAACATATGGATATGGTTGACAAAGTTTCAACCTAAAACATTTTCGGCTGTACATATAAGTCGTTTATATATTAATTCATATATAGATAGTTCTTGGTCAGCTGATGGTAGAAACCTATTAGAAATAAAATAAAATAAAAACTTGTATAAATACATTGCCCCTCACGTAGGTGATGCGTGCGCTTGTGCGGCCTCATACTGCGGCATGGGGCCCTATTGCCTCCATGCGCCACATGAAAAAACCTAAAATTGACAATCTTAATCCTTTACTTATAATTTTGAATATGCACGTAGGTTGCGGCATTTGTTGTTAATAAGATTCTAAATGAAAAGGACAGTGATACTGTGGCACGTTCCCATTTAGGCAGCGCGACATGTTTGGCCAAGATCGTAGACTAGTTTCCCGGAAAACCACCATTGCTGTGATTTTGAAAACCACCAAAGTGACACAGTGGCACATTCTGACGTATGAAAGAAACTAACGTAGGTTGTTTATAACTGTCAATCAGCAAGTTAACAAATGATTATATCCATCCTATTTATACCTATCGAATCGGTGCGACTAAAGGACATACCCCTTTGACTTTGGGCATAACTACTAAGTCAAAAGACACCTTATCAAGACGGTTACATACTTAGGTTTATATCAGTGGCGGAACTAGCCCAAAAGGTTAGGGGTATCCTAATTTTTTTTTAGGATCAGTGGTATCCTTTATATAACAGAAACGAAGTTGAGTGATATTTTTACACTACCGAAATGGAGTTAAGTGGTATTTTTACACTACGTAGACGGGATTGTGGGGTAGCCCGTGCTACCCCTACTAACCCTTTAAGTCCGCCACTGGTTTATATATACTAATATTCTAATAGGTCACATATATTATAATACACATGTAATACTAATCGTTATATCGCGTGCCAAACATTAGGCTTCCAACGAGATAGACTCCCTAGTGCGGCCGTGGATGTTGATCAGTTTGGACCTAATCATATAAATTCTTGTGTCATTTTAAGTTTGTTTCTGTGCAATTCATGTTTGTGTGTTTGTGGTGTCGAGGATCATCACCAACTGCTGTGATCAGTTTACCACCCACTCTGTCAAGGTTGACGACCTGCTGGTTAATGAATGTCACACCAGCTAAAATCAGAGTTGGCATGATCTCACTGGTATCTTCATTGCACAACGAAAGTATTTAATGCTAAGACTTCTAGGAAATAAACGCCCACTAAGTACTCGAATCCCCCATGGTTCTCCTATTCCAACCGTGCTATAATTTTGAAAATGTAACCTAAGAAATAAACATGCGAAAATCAACATAAAGTTGGCGAGTTCATAGTTTGTTTGAAAAAGATTTGAAATAAATCATTTTGATAACCGGTTTAAAATATTGTTGAGAAAACGAAATAAAAATCATTTTCTTCGGCATGTTATATGAAACTTTGTATTGGTGAAACTTTGTATGTGTAAAGTTTTGTGTTTGTAAAACTTGTGTAACCGTCAATGTCCGCGTATGACAATGACAACATGCCCGCATGAGCCTTTGAGTTGTATGTAGGACAATCCAGTCCTTAAGTTGTATGTAGGACAATCCAGTCCTTAAGTTGTATGTAGGCCTTAAGTTGTATGTAGGACAATTCAGTCCTTAAGTTGTATGCAGGACACACAGTCCCGTTGTTCGTAAGCGGGACAAACCAATCCCCTTATTTGTATGCAGGACCACTCAGTCCTGTCGTAACTAGGACAATCCTGTCACTAGTCTGTAGCTCATGCATGTTTCATAAAACACTTATGATTTTGTAAAACCGGTATGTTTTGCATAAACCTTTCGTAAACCATTTGAGTTTGTTGAAATTCATTTGAAACTTGGTTTAGAAATATGAATTTTTGTTCATCGAAATATTGTGTACTTTTGCAAAACTTGCATGTCTTTCCACCCCCGAAAACATTTATAAACATGTAAAACCGTAAATGGTGGGGGTTGTGAACTCACCTCGATATCCTTGTGGAAAGCTAACTTAATATAATTCCATGATGTCGTTCCAAGAACGTGAACTTGCTAGCATGCAACTATCGCACTCCTATCAAGGAATAACTTATAAGTTTCTATAAACTGACGTAGCTAACTACGTGTCACCGAGCTTTACCGAATTGTTGACCATACGATCCTATGAAAGTGTTGTTATCTTAATTTGAAATAACCGTGTATGGTTGTTGGTGCATACATCTGTCGTCTTCGTCTTATATCGATTCTTGGACTTGTTGTGGTTCGGTTCGAGCATGAAGTCATCGTCAAGAATGATGACATCACAAGTGACATCATCATTGAAAGTCAAATTCACAAAACAGAATTCATGTGTTTCGCTTGAAGACAAACTGTTAGTTGATAGGTTTCGCTTGAAGTTATATATGTAGGTTTCGCTTGAAAGTCAAATATATGTAGGTTTCGCTTGAACATGTATGTCAGGTTTCAAGCGAAAGTCTGAAGGCTATATATAGGGGTCATGTCTATTCATTTGTAACAGTTTTCAGAGATTGATACCGAGGTGCTGCCGGTTTGCCTGCTGATTGTAAACATTGTAAAATCAATATACAAGGATTTTAAAGTGTGAATCAAGCTGTTTTCACATCCGTTTCTTTGTTTCCGCCTCTGAAACGGATTTGAGCTCTTCCGAACGACTCATTTAGGTCGTAATTCGATCCTACAATTGGTATCAGAGCTCAGGACGAGGAGTTCTTACCAAAACAGCCTGTTTTCATCACAAATTCTGTTTCTACACCATTCTTTTTCAAAAATTAAAATTTTTCACGGATAAAATCGGCTCAAATTTTCACATATTGTGCGCAATCATGAATTAACAAATCCTGGAAAGTTTTAGAGCTAAAATCGGTTTAAATCTGAGTAAAATTGGACTTTCGCTTGAAAAGTTGTTCGAATTGCTGATGTCATCGACCTTTCGCTTGAAAATGTGTTGAGTCCGCTTGTAATTGACGTTTCGCTTTAAAATACATTGATCTTCCGCTTGAAACGACCTTTCGCTTGAAACGACACACTGCTTGAAACAACACACCGTTTGAAAGTGCATTGATATTATCATTCCATTTTTAAAGTTTCCAAGTCTCGTAAATTGAAAATCAGTTGCATGTGAATTGTGTCAGCAAGAATTAATCTGGTACATAGTGTCTCGGTCCAATCAACAAATCTCTTATGTTTAGACTTTGCATTTGACTAGATAAGTTCAAGATAATATTAGGCCCAATGAAATTAAGTATGGTGTAAAAAGTTTGTCGGCCACTTGATGTATTCATGAGATTTCAACCAGTTCACATGTTTCATCGGTTCAATATTATAATCATATAGACCAAGCAGCCCAATCATAGTCTTTTATCACATTGTTGTCAGTTTAGTGGATTAATTGGTCCAATCATTAAGAAGTGTTGTCAACCCAAGAATTACAACATATTAAAGTCAAGCCCAACAGGAGTGAATTGAGTTTTTAAAGTTGAAGGACATTTGTTTTTGGCCCAAGTTAAAGTGTCAACATTTAAAGCAAGTGCACGGTCCAAATCATTCTAAGGCCCAATTGAATCCTTTTCGTTCAGATCAAGTCCGTTCATTCAGTGATTTCACCTGAACAATATTGGAACGAGTCCGCAAATCTTCGACACGAGTCTTAGATTGATTTCATCAACACACGCTCACATTTTTTTCGTTAAAACTGATTGTTTGATCGTTTGTTTTCAGGTGTTTCCCGAAGTATTTGCCGATTACTGAAACATGGACGAGGAATTCTACAACGCATTCGCTACTCCGGTTACCCCGATTTCTCTTGCACAGAACACGATGTTAGAAAACGAAACGGGTACCATGCAAAAACCGCCCAAACTTATGAACATTGAAGAATATAAGGGATGGGAAGGACAGTTTGAAAATTGGGTACAAGCAAATTATCTTGATGCTTGGGAATGTGTCGAGACAAAATACATTCGACCGACGAATGATGATGAAGAAGTGGTTCCGATAAAAGATCTAAGTGCCGATGCTAGAAAGAAATACAAAGATGAGAAAATGATGCTAAGTCTTCTACAACAAGCAGTGAAAGAAGATATCTTAGTTCTCTTGCAACACAATGGAACTTCTTACTCAATTTGGAAAGCATTAAGATCGAAGTTTCATGGTAGTCAAGAGATGGTCAAAAACAAGAAATCGCTTTTGAAGAAACAGTTCGATCTGTTTCGAGGTTTGAAGAATGAGAGCACAAGGCAAATCATTGAGAGATACTGTAATCTGCTAGCAAATATGAAGAGATTAAGCATTGAAAAAGACAATGAAGAGTTGATTTAGAAGCTTGCTGATGCATTGCCACACGAGACTTGGGGCACATATCTCATGATGCTCAGAAACAAGAAAGGTTTTAGCAGCTTAACACTGAGCAAGTTCATTGAAAAGATTGAAGCTCAGGAAATGGAGCAGAGAAAAGTCTTGAGAATGAAAGATTTCGACGGTGAACAAGATATCGGTCTTTATTACAAAGGTGGTATTAGTGATAAACCCACAAACTTATCACCGAAGATTGGAACGGCATTCAATGCAAAGAGTCCATCTGAAAGTTCTTCTAAAGGATCAATCAGCAACACAAGTTTTTCGTCATATCCATCATTTGATCCGAACGTTTCAACAACAAGAAATGGCAAAAAGCTTCAATGCAACATTGTATTGAACATTGAAAATGATCAGGAATATTCTGAAGAGTTAGCAAAAAGCCATATGTCTTCATTGGGAACTGTTCTTGAATCTTATGGTAGTTTTGTTGCAGGTCGAATCGGGAATCCAATGCTGACAAAGGAAGATTACGACCAGATCGATGCTGAAGAGATGGAACTGATGGACATAAAATGGTGCTTGGCCAGCGTGTTGAGGAGAGCTGAGAAATTCAAGCAAATCACTGGAAGAGATGATCTTCGTGAGGCTGGTGTTTCAACTTTAGGTTTTGACAAATCTAAAGTCACTTGTTTTTGTTGCAGGGAGAAGGGTCACTTCAAGAGAGAGTGCACCAATCGCGAAGCAAGCGGAGCTCAGAATCCTTTTAACAACAACAATGATTACTACCGAAAAGCCATCTACCATCAAGTTGCTCAGCAACCATCTCAACAACAACAACATCAACATCAACATCAAGCACAAACTGCACATGGAAGGAATGTGATTGAAGACTCTGGAAAGAGAGCTTGTGTGGTTAATCAAGATTCTTCAAAAAGAGCTGATGGTAGTGCCTTGATAATAGATCAAGATGACGAAAAGTTACCTAAAGGGTTTAGCTGGGAAAATTTCACATGGGATAATTATGTTCCTGATCAAACTCAGGTTCACACAGCTTTTGTAGCCCGAGTTGAAGAAGATAGTGATGATGATCGTGAATATTGGGCAAAGAAAATGGCAGATCATTTGAAGATGATGGCTAAAAGTGATAGTGAAGATGAAAAAGCCAAGAAGAAAAAGAAAAAGATCAAGACACCAGTGAGCAGTGATGATGAAGGTGTTCAAGTGATAAGAAAACAAAAGGTGAAAGAAGTTCCTAAATTCAAGGTTGATGAAGAAATCGATGCTAAAAAGATTCCGGTGAAATGTGAAAACTGTGAAGCCATAAAAAAGCAGAACAGCACATTGATCTATAACTTGAACAGTTTGAAGGAATCTTATGATGTGTTGAACAAAGCAATGAATCAATACAACCAAACAAGTGAAGAACAAGCAACAGCAATGAAAACACTTCAAGGAGCTTTCATGATAAAGCAAAAAGTGGTGAACAACTACATTGAGAAGTGTGCTATGCTAGAACAAAAACTGGAGTTGCAAAGAATTGAGACTGAAAGAGTAAACCGTTTGTTGAAAAGTTACTCATGTACTTCTTATGTCATTGACAGGATTTATCCAACTGTTGAAGGCATGAAGGCATTTGAAGAGGATGAAGTAACTGAAGAAAATAATGCTGAAAAAGTCTCTGAACAAAGGACTCCAGAAGAGAAGACTGAAAAGAAAAGTGACACAAAGAAAAAGACTGACAAGAAAAATTCTGGTAAGAAACAAGGTGTCAGTTACAACAAGTGTCCACCCCCACTGGAAAATGGATATTTGCCCAGAAATCCAAATTCTGAAAGAGTCCAAAAGGCTACAAACTTACAATGGGAGTCAGAGTCGTTAGTCAATTTGCCAGAAAATATAGATGTCACGTTTACATCATCTGACACTGATCATGAGTCCGAGTTAATAAAGAAAGTTGTCGATCAGGTGTTGGATAGAGATGAAACTGAGGAGTCAAAGTCAGAGTCAGAGTCAAAGTCTGGTTCTGAAAGTTCGAGTTCGACAGACAACAGTCCAAAATCTTCAGTTAAAAGGGTTTACAACAAAGAATTCCTGTTATCAAAATCTAATTTGAGTGACGAAACATTCAAAGTTGCATATACATTGAATGATTCCGACAAATTATATTCTGACGAGGAATTTCCAATAAGAGGTGTAAAAACTGAGATGATAAAAAAGGTTTTCAAACTTACAGAAATTAACATTTCTGAAATAAAAGATTTAAATCTTAATGATAAACCTAAAAAATACACCTCAAGAGTACAACAAAGATTAAACAAGAAAAAAGGTTACAGTTCTGGTTTTCACAAGAAACCAAACCCTAACCGTAATTTCAAAAAGAAAGGTCTTGGTTTTACTCCAACTGAAAAACAGAAAAATGAAAAATATGTTCATGATTTTAAAGCAAAAATGACATTTGTTTCAGGAACTAGCTCTGAAGAGGAAGAAAAGAAAGAATTCTGGAGACAGTCAAACAGTGAGTTCCTTGCAAAGAAGCAAGATGACATGAAGAAGATGACTGAGCAGAAGAAAGATACGAGAACCTGTTTTCAATGCAACACTGTTGGTCATATTGCTAAGAATTAGGGGTGAGCAAAAACCGAACCGAAAACCGAAACCGCACCAAAAACCGTAAAAACCGAAACCGCAAAACCGCAACCGACACAAAAACCGTAAAAACCGAAACCGCAAAAACCGAAACCGCAAAGGTATGGTGCGGTTCGGTTTTAGCTTTAAAAACCGCACCAAAAAACCGAAACCGCACCGCAAAATTATTATATATATATATATATATATTATATATATAATATACTTAAAGATTTAAATATAAAATTCCCTATATATTATATAATCTGTGTTTGTTAAAAAAAAAGGGACCAAAAGTTTGATCTTTTGGGATGGTGGAAAGCAAATTCAACCAAATTTCCTATACTATCCAAAATAGCTAGGCATGTTTTGGCAATGCCGATCTCGACAGTTGCATCAGAATCGGCGTTTAGTACGAGTGGTAGAATTATCGACAAGTATAGAAGTTCACTTAACACCGAAACTGCGGAAGCTTTGATTTGTGCACAAGATTGGATAAGGTGTACAAGGGTTGATCTTGAGCTCGGATGTTCTATGAAGAATAAAGACATAGATGAATTTAATAAGAAGATGGCGGGTTTAAAAATTGGTAAGGTTTTCTTTACATGTGTGAGTTTATATTTCAAATACCTACTAACATATATTTTTTGTTTTTTTTTTCTATCTAGGAAACACTAATGGCAAATGATAGTTGGAAACATTGAAAGTTGGAAAGATTGAAAGTTGGAAACAAGAATGAGTTGGAAACAATATTACGTTTTTATTTGGATACGACTATGTGATTAAGCTTTCACCGTTTCACATAGCAACTATTATTCTAGACATGTTTCTAGTACAAACTCTTGTTTTGATTGATGTCCTCTAGCCCATACATATGCTCTTCACATTGCTCTTGCAAAAATTATATTCTAATTACCATCAAGTATTAGATGTATTCCAGTATTAAAACCGAGAGTTTTTTTTAGATGTATTCAAGTATTGCTGAGAGTTTTTTTTAGATGTATTCAACTATTAAAACCGAAACCGCACCGAAACCGAACCGCAACCGCAAATAAACCGCAAAAACCGTACCGCAAAAAAACCGCAACATGTGGTTTTAAAAAAATAAAAACCGCACCTCGCGGTATAAGTTGCGGTTTTATGCTAAAACCGCACCAAACCGCACCATGCTCACCCCTACTAAGAATTGTATCAAGACAATACAATCAAAACAGGGAGTTTCTCGTAAACTGAAAGATAAAGAAGTTGTGTTTGAACCACTAATTGATAGAACCAAACTTTTCAAAAATTCAAATTTTAAGATTGGTGAAAGTTTAAACAGTTTTTACAAGAAAAGAGCTTATCTTGACACTCAGAAATGGGTTGTTAAGAAATCGGTTGATAGTTCTAGCAATGATCCTGATTCATCGAAATCAGAGGAGCTATCTTCTGGCGATGAATCTGATTCCACAAAATCAGATGAGCCACAGGTTGTTTCAAAAGGAGAAAAATCAGTTCTGACTGTGGATGATGAAAATTATCCATCACTTCGGATTGAAAACTATAAAAAGAAAATTGGTAAAGTTGAGATTTCAAACCAATTTTATGATGACAAAAAGGTTTTCGATGTTGAAAAGGCCTTTAACCCCACTGTGAAACATATTTTTGGTAAAATGATTGATCGAAAAGTCAAAGGGGTTAAGGAGTTTTATGAGAAAAAGACGCAGAAAGATAAAGTTGAACCATCCCTGGTTTGTGACTGGGATGGTACATATTATGAACAGTAAGTCTCTGGACTTGCCGGAGCTCCCAGGTGGGTAAGAGTGGAGCAGGAATCGGCATCTATCTTTCTTGGTTGGTAATCATACAAGTGGTAAAGATGGTAAAGTACAGGTGATATCATTTAAATTGTTAGTTTTCTACAAATGGTATGATTGGTAGGAAAACCTACAAGTGGTTGAAGAAGATTTACAGTTACAAGTGGTAAAATCAAGGACATTAAGTTGTACTTGCATTTTCCTACAAGTGGTTAATCAAGGTTATTAGTTTGAACTTGATTCGGCCATACATTCAAGTGATTGATTGAGAAGAAAGATGATGAACCCCTAACCTACAAGTGGTAAAATCAAACTTATTTTCCGGAAAAACCATTTGATTAAAACAAACTTAAGTGTTTTGAAATCAATGGGAAAATGTTTTGTTGTCAGGGGGAGTTCTGATTGTTCAAGCCAAGTGAATGGAGAATTGAAGTAATTCTCATCATGTTGTCATTTACTTTGTACAGTTCATTTTCAAATTTTCCCAGAAATTCAAAATTGAGACATATTTTGATTTTAGGGGGAGTAAAAATTTTAAAAAAAATTAGAAAATTTGAAAATGTCAAAAACATTGAAAAATGTAAAAATGAGTTTTTGTTGTAAAAAGAGGAAATGATAGTAGATCAGTGAGACTGTCACAACATGCTAAAGAAATGGAATGATAAAATGTGATAAACGATCTTACTAAAGATGTGACGGTAGGCTCAGCTAGACTAGTAGATTTGCGATAACGATACAAACCTAAAATGAAAAAGCCTAGTTCTAGTGGGAAACATGATTGAAAGCATAGTACTTAGTTTTGTCCTTCTTGATTGTGTGCCTACTCAGTAATCGCTGATTGTCGAAAGACATAAAACCGGTTAAGTCTGTGAATTTTCACAAACTTTGCTGAAAAGTCGCTGTGATTGTGCATTTCATTTTGCAAAGATTTAAACTTGTTTTATTTCTTTATTTTGTTTAAGTATTGGACATCCTCTGCGTATACGTGAGTATCAACCTGGATGTTATTGCCTAAACGTTCTACTTTATTTTCTTTGGTGTTTCGTTTAAGCTTTGGATCATCTCTGCGTATACGGAAGTATCGACCTGGTGGTTAAAGCCTAAACAACTTCAACTTGTTTTATTTTTCTTATTTTGTTTAAACATTGGACTTTCTCTGCGTATACGGAAGTATCGACTTGATTGTTAATGTTTAAACATTCTGCTTTGTTTTCGCACAAATCACAGTTGATAAAAGTTTAAAGGCATTACTCGAGATAGTGTATTGCATGATGAGGGGATATGCTGAGATCGTGGGGTCCATAAGAATTTAGTGCAAAATTAATATACCTTAACGTATCGGTAAGCATTTCGAAAGCTGTTAGATTGAGTTTAAGTGGATAACAATATCGTCAATCTATGTGAATCGTTTAGAACTGAAAATGTTTATAGCTTAACGGTGTTGGTGATTTGTCTCATAAACTGATATGATCCTCTTACACAAACTCACAAAAATATTGTATGTAAATATTTCTTTACTGCATTTCATTCTATTCAAAAAATCCAAAAAGATTTTCAGTGTGTTTTAGCATAAATTTTGTAAAATTCAAAAAGATTTTCGGCAACTGGTGTTGGAGAGCTAATTTTCAAAATTCCAAGTGCTAAACATGATGAACAGATGGTTTGGGAGAATGTGTTGTTTTAAAAAAAATGATATATCTTCAAGTGGTTCATCAAATGATTTACATTGAAAAATCATTCTTTGATTGTATAAATTCCTGCAAGTGTTCATTAGATGGTGAGATTGTTTTTACAAGTTATCATCAGAAAATTTATTTTTGGGTAGAGAATGTGCAGGTTATTTGAATGATAGAAAGCCAGGTTCCGATACCTGAGGAATGTATGATTTCAACATGCCAGACTGCGATCCCAGTATATCGAAAGGGGGAGTCTGAAGACATCCGAGTAGAGATTGTTCGCAGGGAGTCTGTTGATGCTGAAGAGGAGAAGGAGACAAAGTTTGAGAATGCTTACAACGTCAGATATTTCAAAGAGTTTGAAAGGACTGATAAAGATTGAAGATGTGAAGACTCGACACTTAAGACTCGTCAACATCTGAGGGGGAGTCTGTTGGTGCATACATCTGTCGTCTTCGTCTTATATCGAGTCTTGGATTTGTTGCGGTTCGGTTCGAGCATGAAGTCATCGTCAAGAATGATGACATCACAAGTGACACCATCTTTGTGATATCACAAGTGACATCATCATTGAAAGTCAAATTCACAAAACAGAATTCATGTGTTTCGCTTGAAGACAAACTGTTAGTTGATAGGTTTCGCTTGTAGTTATATATGTAGGTTTCGCTTGAAAGTCAAATATATGTAGGTTTCGCTTGAACATGTATGTCAGGTTTCAAGCGAAAGTCTGAAGGCTATATATAGGGGTCATGTCTATTCATTTGTAACAGTTTTAAGAGATTGATACCGAGGTGCTGCCGGTTTGCCTACTGATTGTAAACATTGTAAAATCAATATACAAGGATTTTAAAGTGTGAATCAAGCTGTTTTCACATCCGTTTCTTTGTTTTCGCCACTGAAATGGATTTGAGCTCTTCCGAACGACTCATTTAGGTCGCAATTCGATCCTACAATGGTTGCTTGATCCCATTTATAATCAGGATAAATACTAAGTCTCGGAAACGACTTAGTTTACGAGTGATTTATAATATATATTTATATATAAGTAGAAATAGAAATACGTATACGTAACGAGTATTTAGATGAAAACAATACGTTGTAAGCTCGTATAATGGATTTATGCATTTTTCCGATCAGTCGCCATATACGTTGTCGCCATATACGTTGTTGAATAAAAATACGACTCGTCGTAGTGTTTCGTAAGATGTAGACGTGTGTATATATATATATATATGTATATATATATGTGTGTATGTATATATATATATATATATGTATGTATGTAAGCGTAGATGTATATGTATATAAACATCGTGTAGCCGAAATAGTAATATCGTGTCTCGTGGATAATTATTAAAAATAATTATATAGTTATACGCTTGTTAGGAATCGACCTCGTTGGTTTGTTACTGTAATAACTCGGATAATATTCTGTGTTGTAATCTTACGGTAATGCGTCGTACTTCGTTTAGACGTTTGAAATGAATAATTTTATAATAACATTCGAAATCTTGACGTTTGAAATAAATATAAACAACTATATTTATTTTATTAAAATATTCAGATTCTTGATGTTTGAAATAAATATAAACAACTATATTTATTTTATAAAAATATTTTTCGAATTATCTTGGGCACCTGATGGTAGAAACTTATTAGAAATAAAATAAAATAAAAACTTATATAAATACATTGCGCCTCATGTACATATGTGTGCGCTTTGCATCTTGTGCCAAACATTAAGCTCCCAACAAAGATAGACTCCCAGTGCAGCTGATGTGAGCAAAATGCAACATATAAATTACATCAAATGAGGCATAAAACTAACCCTTTTTAGTACTAATGTTGGAAAAAGTGTGTTTTTGTCTTCCTTTTGAATTTACAGGACCAAATGAGCTTAAACGAGCAAAAGGAACAAATATACAGCAAAAACCAACATAAATACAAAGAAAAGAAATAAACGTGATATGCCCGACCCCTCGGCAGCATCCCCAAAACCAAAAACAAGGAACAGAAGACTGACCAAGGGGCCGTGCCCACTGGACACGGGGGCGTGGTCAGCCACCTGCAGAAAAGACAAAGCTGTAGAAGCTTCTACGCCCACCACGGGGGCGTGCCCAGCTCAGCACGGGGCATGGTCAACGCTAAGATACGCAGAATACAGCAAAATCTTGGTAGTACAGATACGCTTCTACCCATGGGGCCGTGACCAGCCAACACGGGCCGTGTGGAGCCCTATGCTGCAAATGCAATTAATGAAGGAAGAGAAAAGGATGGCCATGGGGGCGTGTCCGCTAGACACGGGGCCGTGGCCGGGCTTCTGTTCAGGCTATAAATAGGGGTGCTTAGCTCACTTCAAAGGCATCCCATGGCAAACCACTACTCTCCCACTTTGCCACCACTCCACCACCACTACACCACCAACACCCACCACCATCATCCATCATCCACCTTTAGAGTGTGTAGTAGTCTCGGGATCCAAGATTGATAGTAAGAGTTCTTGTCAATCAAAGGCCACTTGGTGAAGACAAGTCTTTTATGTATTACTTTTGATTTTTAATCTTTCGGCACTTTTTATTTGATTTTGTATTAATGACTTTAATAACTAGTTTCTTATGTTGAAGGTGAATTTTCTTTATCATTTGTCCGTGGGTTCTTGGCATTACTTTACTGTCTATATAAAGTAAAAGATTTACACCATTCATATCTCTACGGTCTATATAGAGGTATGTTGGCTACCTGATCGGTGGTTAAGGGAATGGTTTAGTAAGGTTCTTGCCTTGTTCAGTGTATAGATCCTGCAAGGACCTGGGTTAAGCTTACTAGGACCTCCTTCAATACCCACTGGTATTGGATGACGGGGGTGCGAATGGCTTGACCCCCTCATATGTAAACTACTATTAATACATTAAACCGGCTACTTGGGATTGTATCCCTGCTGACTCAAACCACTTAGCCGAGGGTAACGTCACCTTCAAAAGAGGGGCCTACCACTTTTCGCATTAATAACTTAATTAATTATCTTTCAATATTCCGACCCTTTGGGATTGTATCTTTGCTGACTCAAACAACTGGGTTGAGGGTAATGTCACCTTCAAAAGAGGGGCCTACTACTATAACTAAGATAATCTCTTAAAAAGTCCGAAAGTGCAAAAATCATCAAAGGATACTTAAAAGGCGAGTCAGATCCAAGTGATTCATCTTGTCTATCTGTTTTTATTTTATTTTTATTTCTGCATTTTTAGTTTTATTTTTCATGTTTAAAACCTTTTCTCAAAAATTTTAGATTGATTTGACATTGAGGATAAACCGGTACTAAAAGCTCTTGTGTCCTTGGACGACCTCGGTATCTTACCAACGCTATAGTACGCTCACGATGGGTGCACTTGCCCAAGTGTGTTTATTTTTAGCAGAATATTGTGTTTTATAAATTTAAAACTTGACTAATGCGTAAAATGAGCTTAAAATATCAATAAAATCATGACACACCTAACGCACACCAAGTTTGTGGCGCCGTTTCTGGGGACACAAGGATTTTAAGAAAGCTTAAAATCGACGGCCTAATCATTTTTTCAAAACCTTTTTAAAACAGCGCGCACATTTTTACATTTTTAGGAATTTTTGTATTACAGTAGTCTGGACACTGGGCCCTGCTCTATGAACACGCCCTCGTGCTGCATAAAATTGACAAAACACCCAGATACAGAGTCTGAACACGGGGTCGTGCTCGCTGAACACGCCCCCGTGCTGAACCAAACCAGTTGCATTTTTCAAAACGCCCAGATACAGGATCTGACCACAGGCCGTGCTCACTGAACACGGGGCCGTGGTGAGCCTCTGTTTCCGTTTTTACTTTTGTTTTCTGGTCCCGAGACTCTTTTGTGGTCTGTTGAGTGATTCTTATGGATCAATACTCAGGGGGTTACAACTACCACTATGAAGAGGCTGATTATGAAGAAGAGTATTGTACCATTTGCGGTAATCCTCATTCGGTACAATATTGTGACCTCTTCGAACCATCCACTTCGTACACATACCATGAGGAGCCCAGGTACGAGCCAACCACTTCATACACACACTATGAAGAGCCAAGGTATGAACCTTCTTCCTCATACTCATATCTTGAAGAACCAAGGTATGAGCCTTCATATACTTACTATGGGGAACAATGGTACGAACCACCTACCTCATATGGGTATTATGAAGAACCAAGGTACGAGACTCTTATCCATCATATGCTTACAATGAGGAATAATGGTGTGAACCATCTACCTCATGCGAGTATTATGAGGAGCCAAGGATCGAACTTCCGAACTCAAGCTATGGGGATACTTATTCCGCTCACTTTGACAAACAAACCAACTATCCTCCCCGTAGCCGAAAAATAATAGAACACCTCTAAACTATCGAACGCTACATTAAGGAATTCCGCGCAAGGGAAGAGGAATCCCGCGCGAGGGAAGAGGTAATTTGTACTAAAGAGGTGACAGTAGAAGAGGTAAAAATGGAAGAACAAATAAGTGAAAAACCGACGTATGAACCAAACAACGAAAAAGGTAAGTCCGACAACGCTAAATTTCAAAAAGAGTCTAATTTTCAAGAAATTAATCTCTTAACACCTTCTTTCGAAAACCATTGTTTGGTACCTACTCATGCTAAGTTTTTAAAAGAGTTAAACACTAACACTAAAACTGACGAAACGGTAAGCATTAAGTTAACAAATGATCAAACTACGCTAATAAAGATGATCCATTTGAAATTAACATTACACCGGTTCCATGTTTTTTTCAAAATTCCTTTATTAGTAATATTACAATTGATAAAGATCTTTGTGTTAATATAATGCCAAACTACATTTTCAAAAAATTAAGTATTGGTGATTTTTCTCCACTTCAAATACCCATTTTTCTTTCTAAACGAAAAATAATAAAATCTATGGGAGTAGTTGAAGATGTGTTAGTCCAAACAAATCAAACGGTAGTCCCAACCAACTTTGTCATCCATGATGACGCTCCACTTGTGTTGTGATAACCTTTTGTGAAAACCCACAAAGCTTTGATTAATCGAAAGCAAAACAACTTACCCATTCAATTAGGAGCCTTCAAAAATGTGTCGATCTTGAGCAATCAATGAAATATCCAATCGGCAATGACAACCCCCTAATTGAAGATGAAGATGAACCACCCGATACGGAAGAAGAAATCGACCACTTTGTCGAAGAATAGGTTGCCATTGAACAAACTTTTTTGGTTCTTGACCAAAATGAGCAACCAAATAAGGAGTCTCTTAAAGACCCACCACTGGAGCTCAAAGAACTCCCAAAAGGTTTAGAATATGCTTTTCTCGCCAAGGATGGTAAGCTACTTGTAATTATTTCCTAAAAATTAACTAGTGTAGAAAAAGAAAAATTAATCACACTTTTGAAAAAACACAAAAACGCGATCGCATGGAAGCTTGTAGATATTAATGGAATAAGTCCTTCCATGTGCACGTACAAAATTTTAATGAATGATGACTATAAATCGGTAATACAACCACAACGTAGAGTAAACCCAAACGTCCAAGAAGTGGTTAAAAATGAAGTCATCAAACTACTTGACGCCGGACTTATCTACCCGATTTTAAATAGTCCTTGGGCAAGTCCCGTCCAAGTAGTTCCTAAGAAAGGAGGTATGACGGTGGTCACTAACGAAAAAAATGAATTAATACCAACAAGAACCGTCACCGAAAATAGAGTTTGTATAAACTATCATCGATTAAATGAGGCAACAAGGAAATATCATTTTCCATTACCTTTTATTGATCAAATGTTAGAAAGATTATCCGGTCACAAATTTTATTGTTTTTTAGATGATTTTTCAGGTTACTTTCAAATACCGATAGCTCCCGAAGACCAAGAAAAGACAACATTCACATGTCCCTATGGAACTTTTGCTTATCGACACATGCCTTTCGGTCTATGTAATGCCCCCGCAACTTTTCAACGTTGCATGCTGGCCATCTTCCATGATATGATTGAAAAGACTATGGAAGTCTTCATGGACGACTTTTCTATCTTTGGAGATTCATACGACCAATGCCTCGATAACCTTGAACGAATGCTATCCCAATGTGAGGAAACTAACCTCGCCCTTAATTGGGAAAAATACCATTTTATGGTAACCTAGGGAATAGTACTCGGTCATAAAATTTCAAGCGAAGGAATGGAGGTTGATCGGGCTAAAATAGACACCATTTCCCGATTACCACCCCCATCCTCCGTTAGAGCCATCAGAAGTTTCTTAGGGCATGACGAATTTTATAGACGGTTTATCAAAGACTTTTCTAAAATCTCAATACCTTTAACAAAATTACTTGAAAAAGATGCACCATTCATCTTTGACAAGTATTGTAACCAAGCGTTTCTAACACTAAAAGAAATGCTAGTCAATGCACCTATCATGATAGCGCCTGATTGGAAATTAACTTTCGAAATCATGTGCGATGCAAGTGACTATGCAGTTGGAGCCGTCTTGGGACAAAGAAAAGATAAGCATTTTCACCCAATTTACTACGCTAGTAAAACACTTAACGATGCACAAGAAAATTACACAACAACTGAAAAAGAATTAATAGCTGTAGTATTTGCTTTTGATAAATTTCGTTCTTATCTTGTTCTTTCTAAAACGATAGTTTATACAGACCATGCAACGATTCATTATCTCTTTAATAAACAGGATGCCAAACCACGTTTAATCAGATGGATTCTACTCCTCCAAGAATTCGACATTGAAATAAAAGACAAAAGAGCAGAAAACACCGCTGTAGATCATCTATCCCGCTTAGAAGATCCAGCTTTGGAGGCAACTAGGGACCATCAATGAAAAATTCCCAACGGAGTCCTTAGAAATGGTGGAATACCGAGAAGAGCCATGGTACGCCGACTACGCCAACTGCCTAGCTAGTGGAATAGTCGTAAAAGGATGGTCGCATCATCAAAGAAAAAAGTTCTTTGCCGATGTAAAGCATTATTTTTGGGAAGATCCTTATCTTCTCAAAATGTGTGCCGAGCAACTTATTCGACGATGCGTACATGGTAGTGAAGCAAGAAAAATTCTCTGCCATTGTCATGAAGGTCCATACGGAGGACATCATGGTGGCGCTAGTACCGCACGAAAGGTATTTGATTCAGGATTCTATTGGCCAACCATTTACAAAGACGCCCAAAGTCTTAACAAGACATGTGATACATGCCAAGGATCAGGTAATATTTCTTCCAAAAACGAAATGCCACAAAATGGAATTCTTGTTAGTGAAATATTTGATGTGTGGGGACTAGACTTTATGTGACCTATCCCACCGTCAAAAGGAAACAAATATATACTTGTGGCTGTGGATTACTTGTCAAAATGGGCCGAAGCCGAAGCTCTTCCAACAAATGATGGAAGAGTTGTGGTAAGATTCCTGAAATGATTATTTTCTCGTTTTGGAACTCCAAAAGCATTAATAAGTGATAGGGGTACCCATTTTTGTAACCATCAACTTGAATTTTGTTTTTAACAAGATATGGGGTCTATCACCGGATCTCAACCGCATATCACCCTCAAACAAATGGATAAGCCGAAGTGACTAATCGAGGTTTAAAAAGAATACTTGAAAAAACCGTAGGGTTAAATAAAAAGGAATGGGCCGATAAATTAGACGACGCTTTATGGGCTTCTCGAACCGCATATAAAACAACCATAGGTACCACCCCATATAAGCTTGTCTATGGAAAAAGTTGTCATTTGCCAGTAGAAATAGCACACAAAGCCTACTGGGCATTGAAAAACGTATACTTAGACATAGAAATTGCCGGTAAAAATCGATTTTGTCAATTAAATGAATTAGACGAATTAAGGAATCACGCATACTCTAACTCTGAAATTTATAAGGAAAGAATGAAAAATTTGCATGACAAACATATTAAACCTAATGAATTTCGGGTAGGAGATCAAGTTCTATTGTTTAATTCATGACTTCGATTATTTCCCGGTAAATTAAGTCTAGGTGGTCGGGACCTTTTTCTATCACCCATATTTTTCCACATGGCTCAATTGAAATTAAATATTGGAATGGAATTCCATTCAAAGTCAATGGACAACGGCTAAAGCTTTATCAAGGATTCACTGAGGATGAAGAGGAAGAGATCTCGCAACAAGCGGTCGAGGAATGAACAAAGGTTTGTGCACCAACATCATATCTTGTAGGTAATGGACGTCGGGAAAGCTTCCAAAATCGGTAAGATTTCTAAAACCAAGTTTCGGGAAACAGGTCACTCACACGTGCACTTAATTTTTTTTTTTAGTTTTTACCCGCCCATGGGGCCGTGGTCGGCTACTGTCGGGCATAAAACCCCTTTTTCTTCTCATTTTCATTTCACCACGACCCGTTTCCCCCGAAAACTCTCTGTTTCAACCGCAAATCTCTGCAGATTTTCACGTCTTTTCTCAATCCAACGTCAACAAGGTATGATTCTATCATCTTTTGTAGTTAGTTTAACGATTTGCATGTAGTTTAACATCAAAAATTTGGGGAAAAATCTAGGGTTCTTGAACTTGAATCGAACCAAACCTCAAATTTTTGCTTAGATCTGTTAGTATTAGTATAGTTGCATGTTATAGGACGTAAATCAACTGAAGTTTTTTGTGGATTTGCCCAATTTTGAACAAAAGCCTCAAACCCTTGTTTTTGAACCGAAAAAGACGAAATCGAAGGGGTAAACGGTTTGATTTCGGAAAAACGGCACTTGGGGTTTCATTTTCGGGGAAAACCACCCCTACTCAACCAAAAAATTTTCAAGTTTTCGAAACCGGGTCGAAAAACTCAATTTTTGGGAAACAGAACCTTGAACACGGGGTCGTGGTCAGCGAGCACGGGGGCGTGGCCAACAGAAATCACTTGAACACGGGGTGTGGCCAGTGGCCACGGGGCCGTGTCCAGCTTGCTGTTTTCAGTTTTCTTCAAAAAAAATTCGTTTCATGCTAATTGTTTTGTGTTTTCTTTTCAAATGTCCAGCAAATTCACAAAGATCAAGACAAATGAGTGGGATTACCAAGCCCGCTATGATGTTCTCACAACAAGGCCCGAGGAAATTCCAAGACAAGTATGCATCGAAACCTTAGAGGCTGTGGGGCAGCTAGACCGTTTCAACACCCTGGTCACGGGTCCACTAAGGGTGGCCCTCTGCACTAGACTCCATGCGGTTCACGTGTATAGCATGGAGTTCTACAGCACTTTCACATTCAAAGCTAAAGCAGAGCCATTCGACGGAGATGGAGTTCAGTTCCGATGTGTGGGAGAAATGCTTTCAATCTTTATCGCACAATTTGGGGTGCAAATTGGTCTGTTCTCCGAAGAGGAGTTCGGTGAAGAAGAAAACACGGGTGGTCTCCGTGAGATCTCAACCAACATGCGTCAGACGACATGGGCTCAAATCGGGGATGGAGCATACGATCCAAGTGTAACCAAGAGCTCTCAGTTGCGAGACCCTCTCTACCGCTACATTCATAGGGTTTTTAGCAACTCTCTCAGTCAAAGGCGTGATAGCACCGATGTTGTCAACTTTCCTGATCTGACGGTCTTGTATTGCATCCAGAACCGTGTCCCTCTTGATGTCCCACACCTACTCCTCCAAAACATGCACCTGAATCAGTTGGCTTCCTCCCCGACACCTATCTTCTTTGGGGGATGGATGTACCGCCTTTTCAAGACCTATGTTCAACGCATGCCAAAATCATTCCGTAAGGGTCCATGATCGGGAAAGGTAGATCTCATTCAATGCCGTTCGATGGGGATCATCCACGAGACGGGTGACGGGGCCGTCCACTTCCAAACCACTAAAGGGCATGTTTGGAACCCGGAGGAAGCCCTCGTTCTTCACGCCAACCCAAACCGTCCTCCTCCTCAATTTCATGGCCAGCCGGGTCCCTCCTCCTCTCATGGGGGTGGTTTTCCTAACCTTCAAAGTTTGCATGATCTTTTGCAGGAAAACCTCTTATGCACCCGCAACACCTACAACATGGCCAGCAACACCTACACCCGGGTCGGAGCAATGGAGAAGAACATATCCGAAATGCAAGATGACATCACCTACATCCGGGACCACATGGTGTATCAAGGAGGAGACGATGAAGACGAGGACATGGACTGATTCGGAGGCATTGGAGGCAGTGTGACATCGGATGGAGCTTCTCTCAGGTTAACCCTTTTATCCCACGAACAATTGACTGGCCTGCGTGCCAAAGTTTGAACAATTTACTTCCCTTAACACTTTTACTTTCTGCATTTTATTTTTTCGTTTGCATGTGATGTTGGATAATTAATATTGGTAGTTTAGGATTGGTTGTTATGTGTTATGTGGTGTGGTATTTAAGCAAAACAGGTACCTAGGAAGCTTGGATGCACTAAGTATTAGTGCTACATTAGCCCGGTAACCCGAACCAAAAGCCATAAACCTGTTTTCATAGACTTTAGACTGTCACCACGGGGCCGTGCTCAGCGACCACGCCCCCGTGTCCACTCCCTTATACCTGCTGTTTGTCTGAACCTTGCCCACCATGGGGTCGTGTCCACCAGGCACGCCCCGTGGCCACATTCTTTAAGTTTCTTTTACTGGCACTTTGACCACGGGGCCGTGCTCAGCCAGCACGAGGCCGTGGCCAGGTGCCCAGTAACACCAAACCTTGTTTTTCAAATCTTTTTACACATTCAATCAACCTAAAATTTATTTTTGAGACACATTGAGGACAATGTGTAATTTAAGTGTGGGGGGATGATAAAACCTTGAATTTTGCAAGTTCTAATAACAAGCCTTACACAAAACTATATTTGAACCGCTAATCACCCCAAATTTTTTTTCAAAGATTTTCATTTTTTTACTTGTCTTGGTTCAATTTGTGAATAACAAGTTCTAAAAATGTTATATTTTTACAAATTTACAACCGATAGCGTCGTGATAAAAAGAACCAACATAAGAAAATTATGAAAAGACATGACAAATCTAATTAAAATTTGATTATATATACTTGATCACATTATAAACCCATTCCCACAACAAGTGAGTTTTGAGCCTTTATTGAGCATACAAGCATATATCTTTAAACTAAATGCTCATTTTTCGTTTCTTGTGTGAATAGCCGCTTGGTTCTTACGACTCTAGAACTTGCCACGACGATACAGTCCCGGTCCTTACCAACTTAAACCCAAGTAAGTAATGATGGAGGCATTAGGACTAACCCATTTTCCTTTCAACACCGTTATTTTTCATTTTCTTTATCACCTACCCAAAATCCCCCTAGTTAACCCCTTTGAGCCTAAACCTTTTCATTTCTAAACCCACAAAACAAACACCCTTTACCCACCAAAACCTTTTTCTTTTCAACCCCTTTATTTTAGTAGAAAGCTTGGTTATCTTGTGACATTTCTTTAAACAAAATGAAAGTCTAGAAATAAACAAACAAGTTCCTCAAAGAAAGTTTGTTTGAAGATGCTTAGTTTGAATAAAAGTCACAAAAACAAAAAGTTTCACGACGACCGACGCTTTTTACACTTTTAGCCCTTTTTATTAACCACTAACCAAAACTACATACCCTTAGCCCAAGCCCAAGCCTAACCCTTTCCCAAGTCCTCTTGATATTTACGAAGGTTCATAGTTAAAAGGGAGGAAGATTGATTGCTTGGCAAGCATGTGGTAGAAGTAAGTTCCATGCCGGTCTCGAGTGTTTCACAAAAATACATCTTCGGCCGAGTGTTGAGTGATCTCCCGTGAGGTATGTGAACTTGTACATAAATGGAATTTTAAAAAGGCATGTTATGCCCAAATAAGTAATTTCTCTTATGAAACGTTCTAAATAAATCATAACGAATAGGATTGCAAATAGAATAAAAATAAAACCCAAATAAAGATCTTTGATTCCCGACACTCAAGACAAGCCCAAAACTTCTCTCCTACCCATTCCATTTGGGTGTGTAAGCCACATAATAAAGAGTTTTGCTTGAGGACAAGCAAAGATTCAAGTGTGGGGGTATTTGATGTGTGCAAAATGCAACATATAAATTACATCAAATAAGGCATAAAACTAACCATTTTTTAGTACTAATGTTGGAAAAAGTGTGTTTTTGTCTTCCTTTTGAATTTATAGGACCAAATAAGCTTAAACGAGAAAAGGAACAAATATACAACAAAAACCAACATAAATACAAAGAAAAGGAATAAACGTGATATGCCAGACCACTCGGCAGCATCCCCAAAAGCAAAACCAAGGAACATAAGACTGACCACGGGGCCGTACCCACAGGACACGGGGGCGTGGTCAGCCACCTGCAGAAAAAACAAAGCTGTGAAAGCTTCTACGCCCACCACGGGGGCGTGCCCAGCTCAGCATGGGGCGTGGTCAACGCTAAGATACGCAGAATCTTGCAAAATCTTGTTAGTACAAATACGCTTCTGCCCACGAGGCCGTGCCCAGCTAACAAGGGCCGTGTGGAGCCCTATGCTGACAAATGCAATTAATGAAGGAAGAGAAAATGATGGCCACGGGGGCGTGTCTGCTGGACACGGGGCCATGGCCGGGTTTCTATTCAGGCTATAAATAAGGGTGCTTGGCTCACTTCAAAGGTATCCCTTAGCAAACTACTACTCTCCCACTTTGCCACCACTCCACCACCACTATACCACCAACACCCACCACCATCATCCATCATCCACCTTTAGAGTGTGTAGTAGTCTCGGGATCCAAGATTGATAGTAAGAGTTCTTGTCAATCAAAGGCCATGTTTGGCTAAGTTTCTTACATCACTTAGTGAAGACAAGTCTTTTATGTATTAGTTTTGATTTTTAATCTTTCGGCACTTTTTTATTTGGTTTTGTATTAATGACTTTAATAACTAGTTTCTTATGTTGAAGGTGAATTTTCTTTATCATTTGTCCGTGGTGTCTTGGCATTACTTTACTGTCTATATAAAGTAAAAGATTTACACCATTCATATCTATACGGTCTATATAGAGGTATGTTGGCTACCTGGTCAGGGGTTAAGGGAATGGTTTAGTAAGGTTATTGCCTTGTTCAGTGTATAGATCCTGCAAGGACCTGGGTCAAGCTTACTACGACCCCCTTCAATACCCACTGGTATTGGATGGCGGGGGTGCGAATGGCTTGACTGTAACACCTCGAAAATTCATGTCCTATAATGTATTGACACGTGTCATAAGCTTTGAGCATGTGAAAGAATACTCTGGAAGGACTAAAGTTGACAAACAAGGAAAGTATGAGAATATAAGGGTTCAAAGTGTCAACAATGGATAAATATACTTTACAATAACCCTACATGATGTTTATACCATTAAACGAATGATTCATGGATCATACGAAGCTAATTGTGAAAGAAAATGAGAGATTACAAACTACAGGGGTTAAATGTGTCAACATGTTTAAAATATACATCTGAGTGACCTTTTAGCAAACCCGAAGCTTTGTAACGTTTAATTATGCTCACTAGAATGTGTGATAAAAATTTCACCAAGTTTCGTTATCGTATGAGAAAGTTATGATAAAATTCGTATACGAGGGGTTAAAGCGTCAACGTTGAAAATTATGACTTTTCGGGTAAACATAAAGTGACCAAGGACTTAACAAAGTGGGTATAAGTCTTGAAGCCCTTATAAGTCAATTAGAGGGGCTCATAATGCAATATATAAAGTTTGGTTGACCTTTGGAAAGACCAAGAGCCAAGATGCAAAAGTTGGAAAAATTTTTGGCCCTGATGAATGGCTTACGGACCATAAAGGTCTACCCTTACGGTCCGTAAGGGTTGCCCATATGCAGAAAATCGGGATAGTTGGCTGTTTGAGCTTGTAACCGACTTAAGAAGATATTTTAACATCCATGGGCGACCCCTAACAGTTCCTAGGCCATAGGGATACATGTTGATGATTAGGGAACAAGGGTAGCATGAATTGTCATGATCTTAATGGATCAAAATCACTATAAAAGGCCATTCATGTTGCAACTTTGTGATAATTCCTTCCATTTGCAATTGTGGAGCTTTCTGGAGCATAAGAGCAGACCCTAGGCATCCCTAATCGTGCATAGGACTTCTGTAAGTATGCTTAACCTTTCTTAGTTGAGTTTTGCTTAGTTATTAGCCTAAAAGTCAAACCGTCGTAATTAGCGTTTGACTTAGCGATTAATCATAAATGGTCCAGTGATTAGTCTAATTGAAGGTAGTTATAAGTTGGTAATTATGTGGGCAATAAACCCTTAAAAGGGCACCCTCTGATTCCCGTTCTAACTAGATCAAATGTCGGGTCAATGTTGTTTATAAAAAGTCAACATGATCCTAATTTGCGATTTAAAACATAATTAACAATGTAGAAGCTTTGCAACCTGTTTTATTACTCTTATAACTTAGTAATTAATGTAAGAACATATCTAAGCATGTTCGACCCGACAATTTTCTGTTTAGACCCGGTTCGGAACCGAAAGTCGCAAAACTTTGACTTTTGCTTTGACTTCAGTTCTGACCCGACTTAGTATGATTTAGAAATGCCTTAGGACTTCATTAGGACTAGGTTACATGTTAGTATAACCCTCTGTGGTTGGTTCATTGATTGTCCCATTCGTTTACACGTTTCCGTTAATTGCCTAATGTTGACCAATATGCCCTTTTGACCATAAAACGAGAATTTTGAATATGTGAAAGGACACTAATCTTTGTTACTGATTTATAAACATGTACCTAAAATTTCACATCAGTTGGAGGTCTAGATTAGGAGTTATGCTCAATGACGTAATTAGAACGCTTTTTAGTAATTAAACAACGTCATTAGCATAAAGCCTATCTAAACCCAATTTTTCGACACCAAACCTTTTACCCACTGATGTAATATAATATTTTGGGATTTTTAAAGATTTTTAATTATTTTTAACCTGCTCATAACCTAAGGTTATGGCGTTGATTCGGTAAATACCGATTATACCCTTTTTGTTTATAAAATGAGTTCTACATAGTATTTTGACGCCAATCCAATTGCTACTGATTTTATATAATAAATAAAGTATTTTGAACTTTATAACCTGATCAGAAAACTCAGATTTCCTGTTTAACCCGGAAATCGCTTAAAACGGCTTTTTACGCGTATTAAACGCCTAGTATGGGTTTAAAACCATTTTTGTCATATAAGACCTATTACCAACTGATATGACCTAATAAAATAAGTTATTTTACTGATGTATTCGGACCCGAATCTCAGAATCTCAATTAACCTCTTTTATAATCTTTAAAATGACCAAAATACCCCTACGGGGCTTAAATTGAGATTAAACTCGTTTTGGGCATAATGGAAGGTATCCTACTGATATCACAATATATTTAAGGCATATTATCTTAGGAAACCTGTATGTGACTCTTTTGGTTACTCGTTACGCACTTGTCGCGTTCGGATCGGCTTATGTAACTAGTTTACATATATTAGCCGAAACGGGTCAAACCATATCGTTTTTATCTCAAAATGCAGAATGTGTTTAAGTTACCCATATTAAACAAGCATACAAGCTTGACGGGTCAAACCACATTCTAAACCGGTCTTCGCTTTATCATGCGTTTGATCCGTGTTTTCCTTTTGAAAACTAACCGGTCTAAGTTTAAGCTTAATTAAAGACCCGTTAGAATTCTAATAGGTTATTAAAAACCTTCGTTCCAGATTAGGAGCCCAGTAAAAGCTACGTGCACTTACTGTATTGGATTTATACTTTGCTCAGGTAAATACTCTTAACTTATTTTCCCTATACGGGCTTGGGATACGGTATTATAATAATACCGCTTGGTCGGGTATTGAATGTTTAGTCGTATTGTGATTAAATTATTGAGGTAACCCGCTTTAATCTGTATTGTTTGAAATAAAAGCCTTTAGGGGTTAATGACCATGTCCCGGATATCCTTGACATCATTGTATTATAAAATGGCCACGACTTATGCACGGGGTGTAGGCATACACCTGACAGTGCATAAGGGAAACGGTATCTTACTCTCTTGTGGGCCTATACTTGTGGTGTGTCTGTTAATTTTGACTCGGTTTCCACATCGGGCCCTGAACGTACAACGAACATGTAAATCTGTATACAAGATTATAATATAATTGTCCCAAGTTATAAATGATATGTTGTGCCTTGTGCATTCAAATCAATTTTATTAAACCTTTTCAAATGAGTCGGTTAATTGTATTTACCAGTGTAAACTTACGTATTTTTCAAAAAGGTTAAGTGACAGGTACTGAACGAAATTGGCTGGAAGCTCAGAGCGTTAATAAGGAATCTTGCAAGTTCTAGGCGTCTAAAGTCTGTTGAACAATGTTTAAGTTTTAAGATCCGCCTGTGGATCATTTACTTTCCGTTGTAATACTTGATATTACTTTATATTCGGATTGTAATATATTTATCTTTTGCTTCCGCTATGCATTTATATATTGTGTTGTTTGACTATGATGATATCGACTACGTCACGATACTCCCCTACCGGGCCCACCGGTGAAACATGGAAATATCGGGGTGTGACATTGACCCCCTCATATGTAAACTACTATTAATACATTAAACCGGCTACTTGGGATTGTATCCCTGTTGACTCAAACCACTTAGCCGAGGGTAACGTCACCTTCAAAAGAGGGGCCTACCACTTTTCGCATTAATAACTTACTTAATTATCTTTCAATATTCCGACCCTTTGGGATTGTATCCTTACTGACTCAAACCATTGGGTTGAGGGTAATGTCACCTTTAAAAGAAGGGCATACTACTATAACTAAAATAATCTCTTAAAAAGTCCGAAAGTGCAAAAATCATCAAAGGATACTTAAAAGGCGAGTCGGGTCCAAGTGATTCATCTTGTCTATCTGTTTTTATTTTTTTTTTATTTCTGCATTTTTAGTTTTATTTTTCATGTTTAAAACCTTTTCTCAAAAATTTTAGATTGATTAGACGTTAAGGATAAACCGGTACTAAAAGCTCTTGTGTCCTTGGATGACCTCGATATCTTACCAACGCTATACTACGCTCACGATGGGTGCAATTGCCCAAGTGTGTGTTTAGTGTTAGTAGAATATCGTGTTTTATAAATTTAAAACTTGACTAATGCGTAAATTGGGCTTAAAATATCAATAAAATCATAACACACCTAACGCACACCAGCAGCCATGGATGTTGGTCAGTTTCAGGTCACCATCTTGAATGGGGTCTAAATTGTTATTCCGATGTGTTTTTTTATTTAAGTGTTCCCTGAAGTTAACTGATTGAATTTCTGCATCATTTCCATATAAAGAATCCTTAATCAAATCTGGGGACATGGCATCAGCAGTTTTAATATCCATTTTCTGTGTCCTAAAATTTAGAGACGGGTTTCTATGTCATCTGCAGCCCACAAATGCATACCAAGATCAGATGACAACACAGCAGTAGTTTTTTATTTGTGTAAATGCAGTGGCGAAGCTTGAGATTTCCGACCGGGGGCGGAAGTCACCGGACCTAAAAAATTCTATACAACCAAGGTCGAAAACGTATATACCCAAAATTTCTATACCAAAACTACATACTCTCCACTACTGAACGAAAAGTTCGGGGGGTCAGCCGCCCCTTAAAAGCTTCGCCCGTGGGTAAATGAAAAAAATAGAAAAAAAAGAGTGTTACATGTATTTAAAGAGAGGCATAACCACCCCCCGACTTTATATGCTTATTTTTATTCATTGGGTCTTTGATTTATGTTCGATAGGGCTAGTCACTTTTGCAGCACAACGTAGTTTTCACATGTTTATAGTGCAGAACAGCAAAATGCACAATATACGGTATACTAAAGAACAAAACTACGAGTCTTGACTTTATCTTTTTAATTAGTTTTTAAATATGATTTTTTCTTTTTGTATGGTTTGTTTTATATATATCATGATTGTTTTTCATAATTTTTATTTCTTTTTATCTGTTTTGTTTAATTACTTTATTTTTTATAGAGCTAAATGAGTTGTATATTAAAGTTAGTTTACTTTTACATTTGGTGTTTACTAGTATATATACGTCATTAATTAAAAAATAAGAATTAAACATATAAAGTTATTTCTTTGTAATTGTGAGAACCCTTAAAAAACTCACGCACCGTAAGACAGTTAAAGGCATATACAAGCTTACTACTGCGCCAACCCCCTTGAAATTAGTTTTTTTTTGGTAATCGTGAGAACCCCTATAAAACTCACAGACTTTAAGGAAGTTAAAGGCATATTCATGCTTACCGGTGCGCCAACCTCTTGAAGGTTCTAATCATATAAACTTTTAAATAACAAAAAAAATATAAAGACGGTATTAAATAGGATCCCGTAGTCTTTGTGGTCTGGATGTCTAGTGGCAAGGTGATTGGCCACACAAATGCGTGTTTATTCAAATCTTTGCAAATTCAAGTTAATTAGGTGGTATTTGGGTGTAAAAGAAAATAGGTGTAACAGGATTGTTAGTAAATGATTGATATTTAAATCCAAAACACATTAATTTATTTGTTACAAAGAATATTAAAGATGAAACTCATATATGTGTTTTCACACCTATCAACTAAAACCATCTAAAGGGCGTGTAGTACTGTAATGATATTTAAATAATATGATACACATTACCCGATATGACTAAAACGTGGATGTGGTTTTCACAAACTATCAATCCCACAGTCTGTCACTAGCTGTAGCATCTCTTCTTCATCCCTCACCCACCAACCATGCCCCTTATAAATACAAGCTCGAGGCTTCCTTCCTTTCTAGGTTTATCCAAAAGATCCATCTTCTTCTTCGATTGTGAGCAATATTAGAGTGGTGCATACACTTGCTTTATTGGCCTTTGCACATAGAAAAGTTTTTCCATTGCAAAACAAGGTATATAAGTATTTATAAGTACATATTTGTTTGTGTATAGTTTATTAATTTATTTAGAAAAATATTTTGATCGATATGGTGCGGCTTCACTACTTTATATATTACCCAATGAAAATTTTGCTTCATTTAAACCCTAGTGTGTTTTTATATTTAATCGGTGTACATACCTAATCTATCTCTTGTGTGTTTGTGTTTGATTCAACCTTTTAGGTGATCTTATTAACATGGATGCGACTTAATAATTAAGTGCATAACGACTGTTAATAACTAAAAGGAAATTATCAAACACGGATATATCCCATGAGTTCTCGATGCTATTTTGTATGTTCTTGAATATCTCCTTTGCTCTAGGAAAATAGTAAGCTCATGCTGCTGCTACTGTGGAATTCCAAGTATGTATCCTTTATTATGCTACAGGTGAACATTTAATTTCGTCCTAGTGCCTTCTCTAACTATTACTAAACGAATAAATATATACACACATTATATTGCTCAAATTGAATGGAAAACAATGAAGGGTTGCACATCTTAACATTGATGAATTTTGATTTGCGCTTATTTAAAAGTAAGTAAAACAAGATTTATATGGGAAAAATAAAAGGTAAACATTTATGTAAAAACTTATCCTTTTGGTATTCATTCATATGACTTTAAGAACTATTACCTAATATTTTATACATTTTGTATTTCAATTTATTATTTTGTATTATAGTAATAAATATTTGAAGTAAAACATGTGTTGTTTCTAACAACATAATATTTCTTATTTGTTTGTGTTTTGTTTTTCTTACCTTGTATTATTTTTTGTGTTCTTTGTGTTTATTTTGGTTAAATTACATAAAGTAACACAATATTCTAAATGAACAAAATTTAATAAATTTAAGTAAATCGTTCAAAATGTTTTGATTATTGTGGTTTGGGTAGTTGTAATGGAACTGATATATTTTAGTTAGGAACTGGATTATTGTTGTTTCGGACAAGATATTGTGGGTTGAGACAATTAAAGCTTCAGACTTGATTTGTGTGTTTTACTATTGTGTTCTTAAATCATTGTCTATGGATCTTCTTTACCCAGACCTGACTCAGAAAAGACCCCTATGTTGGAATTGGTGGTCTCGGAAACAAAATTGTGCATAGATGGTAAATTCTCATTCCTTTTTATTTATTCACTCATTCGTTAGAGCTTCTCGCAATTGTTTTATCTTGGTATTGTTTTTTATTAGTTTGATATCCGTATCATATTTGTTTTTTTTTGTTATCTCATTTTAACATAATAAAATACGGCATTTCTTTTTACTCCTCACACCTGAAGTTTTTTAATTAATTGCTAATGGGAATAGAGGCGAGTATATTACACACAATTAGAAAGAGTTTACATTGCAAAGCTAGAGAAGCTGTGTAGTTTCAAGAAAACTGCATGCTTGAATACACCAACACAACCCTTGACAATAGAAGCATCAAGGTACAATGACACTTCGCATAAGAATCCAGTTGAAGTTGTTACTATACTTATAATGGATGTAGCAAGTGTTCTTAATTAAACTTCAACCATGAACTAAACCATATGCATAGACTGATAGACCCATAAAACTAACAAGTCTCATGTGCTTGTCTTGATTTCAAGGCAGATTCATTTGAGAACCAAATACATATATAAAACCATAGCTTGAATTAGTTAATCACTTGAATAACTAGTTTTAAACATTAAACAATAGCTTGTATTTTTATCTTTTTGTCATGTTTAAATTCTCTTTCGCTTTCAATAGAACCATAGAATTGTTTTAGGGTGTGCCTATTGGCACACCAAACCCTAGCAAAATTAGGGTTTATCTACGCTGCGTATAGGTCAATACGCTGCGTATAGGGTTAACCCGTACGCGCCTTACGGACGACTTCGACTAAATAATTAAAAAATATATATATTTTAACGACGTCGACGCTCAGTAGCTCTTTTTCCAGCAAATCAAGTGCTTCATGGGAAACCTTTCCATGTAGGTTGTCCAACAGTGGGTGTCTGTGGTGGTTCATCGTTTTTTCGATGCTCTCAGTGAAACTTTTTTGTATTTCATCGTACTGAGTTTCAACTATATCAATGACGCATCTTGCTATTCGCTCCAATGAACTCCCGCGCGTAACGTATCTTTTTAAATTTGCGTGCTGGCTCTCAACTCTGTTGGTGGTGCGCTGACCAAAGTTGCGACACTTATCGGTCCACGCATAAACGAACATTTCTTTATAGTCTTTGAGCCATTTTTCTTAGACCTAATCATAGACACCTGCAAAAATAAAATAATGAAATGTAAAAGCGTGTGTAAAATATAATAGATTGGGTGAGTCGTTTGTTGAAGGAACACTTACTTTCTCGGTTGGCAACCACGAGTCGGTTATACATTTTCTCCAAGTTGTACTTGTACATGGGCTCTAAAGTAGATTCGCACAATCTCCGCTAGTACGACATAAATTTCCCCCAATCTTCTTTATTGAACCCTTTCTTGCACTTTCTAACTATATTTTGTTCGATGTGAAAGTGGCATAGAAGCCTGGTTGCGTTCGGGAATATTTAGAACACGCGTTAATTAGGGCAAGCTCCCTATCCGTGACTATCACACGCGGCATCATACATTCATGCAATATTGGCTTGATCCGCTCAAGCACCCACACGTAGTTACCCCTTCGTTCTTTACAAATAACGGCATGTGCGATATAAAAAGACTTGTTGGTCGACGTCATACCCACAACTTGGGCAAATGGCATGTTGTAGAGGTTTGTTTTGTAGGTCGCGTCGATCAACATCACGTGCGGGAATGCACGCCACATAGTGATTGAATAAGGATGAACAAAGAAAATCTCTGTTACGACATCTGTTTTGGGTTCCTGTCGGGTGTCGTAAATGAATCGGTGGTCATGCAGCAGGCTTTCCAGTGCCTGCATAGGAGTCTTTCCGTCCATTATTGTCGCTCTAATTTTTTGTACCGCATTTTGCACGTCTTTCTGAACATGCAGGCTGTCGGGGAACTGCTTTCTTAGGGTTTGAAATATGATACGTGGCTCCATGTTTTGAGAAGTTACCTGCTCCACTAGCTTGTATTCGGCTTCAGTAAATCTTCGCACAAAAGCGTGGCTCAACAGACTCGTCGTAGGTTCGTGGTTATGGTTCGCGTTGTCCACTTTTAACTCCCATGTGTCATTCGTCACGTCCCAGATCGCGAGTAATGAAAATGGGCAACCGATTTTTTTGCTACCAGCTTTCCTAACTGTTGCTTTACTACGGTGCTCACCACTACGGTCGCACACAAGCCATACCATCCCAGTAGTACTGCCGATATTTTTCGATCGGCGGGTAACAATTACGTAACCATACTCCTTTCCCGTTTCTTGTACCCAATTCTTCAAATCAGTTAGAGACATGAAACGCTAAAAAAAAGTTATGTTAACAACAACAACAACAACAACAACAACAACAACAACAACAATAATAATAATAATAATAATAATTATTATAATAACTATAATAATAATAATAATAATAATAATAATAATAATAATTATAATAATTATAATTATAACAATAATAATAGTAATAATTATAATTATAATATTTTTAACAATAATAATAATAATAACAATAATAATAATAATAATAATAACGACAACAATAATAATAATAATAATTATTATAATATTTTTAACAATAATAATTATAATTATAATATTTTTAACAATAATAATTATAATTATAATTTTTTTAACAATAATAATAATAATAATAATAATAACAATAATAATAATTATAATATTTTTAACAATAATAATAATAATTATAATTATAATATTTTTAACAACAACAACAACAATAATAATAATAATAATAATAACAATAATAATAATAATAACAATTATAATTATAGTATTTTAACAATAATAACAATAATAATAATAATTATAATTATAATATTTTTAACAATAATAATAATTATAATTATAATATTTTTAACAACAACAACAACAATAATAATAATAATAATAATATTTTTAACAATAATAATAATAATAATAATAATTTTAATGTGATACCTCATTTATTTGAAACGGATTGCCTGGGGTAGATGGTTCAAAAAGTGGTGTGTTACGGGGCTCATAACCATATCCACCATATTCTTCGTATCCACCGTAGCCTCCGTATCCACCGTAGCCTCCATATCCACCGTATCCACCTTCACCCCCATATCTATCGTATCCATTGTATCCACCTTCACCCCCGTATCCACCGTATCCATCTTCTACCCCGTATCCACCTTCACCCCCGTATCCACTGTAACCTCCGTATCCACCTTCACCCCCGTATCCCCCGTAACATAGATACGATTGCTGCGTCGGGTAATATGGTTCATCAACAGGTGCATTCTCAGCACCGTATCCACTTTGTTGCACGTACGGAGATTCATACCCGTATCCGTAATCCGGATACACTTGATGCGCCGGGTAATTTGGTTCATCAACAGGTGGAGTGGGAGTCTTGTTCAAGTCTGGTAACTGTGTTTTTTGATCAACAGGGACTCCAGACACAACCTCCTCATCCTCATTGGCATCATTTGCTCCCCATGTGTCGTTAGAATAACGATTACCGAAATAATTCTCGTTCCAAAATGATGACATTTTAACAAGATTGAACAAAAAACAGAACAAATGATTTTGGTTTGGGGTGTAAATTGTTAGTGAAGAAGAAGATGAAAAAGAAAGCAGGAGATGAACTCGAAGGGAACCAGAGATGCATGGATAAATAGACTTTCAAATTTACTTCAATACACAGCGTATAGCTCTCTACTCCCCGTATTACTTTATTCACGTGCCTATACAACATCGTATCAGTGTCAAATCAGTCTGACATACGCTGCGTATTGATCAATACGCAGCGTATAGGGTTACCAGTATACGCTGCGTATTGGTCAATATGTAGCGTATGTCAGACTGATTTGACATGGTACTAGGTTTGACTGTCTGGTCATGTACTGCCCCTTACATACGCTGCGTAGAGGTCAATATGCAGGGTATAGGGTCCTCTACGCAGCGTATGTAAACCCTAAGTGTGTAGATAGCCTGCCAAGATGTGCAAATAGTGAGGGCCTTGTTTTAATATCTTCAAAATTTACTATCATGATAATTAGGGGACTGGGGGTGGATAATTGTTTCTCCGTGATAGGAAACTTCCACGCATGGAATAAACAAAATTTCCACCGCCACCAAACATATTCAATTCAACGCGTGGATAATTGATTCTGTTATAGTTTTCACGCGTGATAAAGGTTTGAGTGATGGAACATGTGAGGGGGTGTGAGGGTTTATTGTTGGGTGTTGTGAGTGATGACCATTGCCACTAAAAAAGGTTGTGAGTGATGAAAAAATGGTTGATGGCATGGCGGAACTTGATTGGGTGTTGTGAGTAATGAGTGAGTGATGAGTGATGAGTGATGACCACCCCCACCCCCCTTAGTGAGCAATATGTCATCAACATGGCCTAATAAGAGACCTTGAAATTTGTTTAAATCTAAAGGCCTTTGACTCCACTACAAAGTTAGGACAAAGCAAGAAGGAAGGAAGTAAATGAACTAAGTACTACCACTACTAGTACCACTACTACTACCACCACTACTACCACTATATACCATGACCACCACCACCACCACCACGACCACCAGTACCACCACTACCACGACTACCACTACTACTACTACTACTATCAATATCATCATCATTATTATTTTGTGTGTCGTATTCTAGTTGAACATGAAAGTATGATCATGATTGATGATAAACCAGACATGGCTGGTAACTCAAATGTTGTACCATACAAGCATTGGATGCATTTGGGATCAATATGTTGTAGGAACTAGGTTCACTTTTTAATAAAATATAAAATATATATATTAACGAGATTCTCGTTATTTGTGGGAAATTCTTCTAGTACAATACCGGTTACATAAACTAAATAAATAAAAGTAATATACAATTTAATTGTACCAATCTTGATTCAAGTCGATGTCTTTGGAAACTTCAACCGCTCTTACGAGATTGAAACTCCGCTGCAAGACAAGCAAATTTGTTGACGGTTTTGGTTGAGGCACGTGTTCAACACGCTTCACTTAAAACAGATTCCGCGCCTCCTCTCAGGCGGTTCTGTCTCCCAGGGTACAACAACCGAAACAGTATGTGTACTGCCGGAGATGACTCTCATACCCGAGATAGCACCGGGTATAATTTGGTGTTCATACAATTTGGAAAATATGAAGTTGAGAAAAGAATAATTTAGAGAGTGCTCCTCTCTAAATTTCCATGGAACAAAAGACCTCTGTGTTGTGTGTATGTCTCTCTTTTACAAGAATATGAACTACTATGTTCATATATACACACATCAAGATTAATGTCATTTAATCTTGTAATAAAACAAGACATTCAATTTGTAATAAACAAGATATTAAATCTTGTAATTAACAAGATAATTAATCAGGTTTTAATCTCTAATTAATGGACTTAAGTGGTTAGTAAAAAACGGTCATATTCATCATGACACGCATTAAATGGTTTGAAACAACTACTTTGACTAGGTCCAACTAGATCTTTTATTACTGTTGCAAACCTGCGCGCGTGCTAGAACTGATCCGCCAGTCCGCGTGCCACATTTCAAGGATCTCATGCCACGCCATATGGAGCCACGCGCCACACGGATGCCACTACGCATACCAGGACGCCACCCGGTCATGCGCCGTCCATATTCGTGCGCCACCTGCACTCTCCGCCCTAGCCAATGACGTGCGCCATGCGCCTAAGGAGCTCGCGCCGCATCGACATGCCATGGCATCCGCCTACGCCACCCAAAGGTGCGCCATAAGCGGACCCGCCATGTATCTGACCACGCGCTCATGGACAAAAATACAAAGGCGGTGTGCGAAGTTCAAAGTGCACTACATAGGGCCTATAGCCCACGGCACGTGCACACATGTGCACGAGTAAGGGGCTCCGCACCCTATAGGATCCCCACTAGTGTTTGCCTTTAAGGAAACAATATACAAGGAGTGCTCCTCCTTATAAACCACTTTAAGTTTTGTCATCCCACCTATGTGGGACAAGTTGACAAAACTAATCCATTTTACTCATCTTTGTTTGTTCCAATCATACAACTTCAAGCTTCGATATCTCATTCATCTTAGCTCCATTTGGACATAGTTTAAACACAAACCCATAAATAATTATTTATACAACACATATATAAATATTATTGATGTCCAAAATATTTAGTGAAAAACTCATTTTCACTAAATTTCCAACATATGTAACGTTCTCTTCATTTAGTTTGACCATCATAAATCACTTATCATGAGTTTTATAACTCGTTTGTTTAAACATTCTTGTTTTTCTTGCTAATTTGATTCAAAGTAAATACATGTTAAGGTCAGGCCGCTAGCTTTGCCCATTAGCATTAGGGTTTTGTATTACTCTATTCGATCTGATTTGTATGGACATATTTTTGTATCCATTGATGGTAACATACTTGAATTTCAATATCAATAAAGTATATCTTTACCTTTACAGTGCACATCCTGCTCTGTGTGAGCAGTTGCCTCATTGAAAACTCTCTACCAAGCATGATGAATACACCAACACAACCCTTGACGATTAGGTTTAGAGAAAGTCATAAGAATCCAGCTGAAGTGGTTACTATGCTTATGGATGTAGTAAGTGTTCTTAAACTCTAAGTCTGAATTAAACATGTGCATAGACTCATATAACTAACAATTTCCTGCACTAAAATTATAGGATCAGTGGTTAGCAATGTCCTCTAATTTCTTCTCCGGTGCCAGTATTGTTGTAAATATTTTAGAGGATGGGAACCAATAAGGATCTCTTATGATGGTAAAGAACTCATCACCAAAAATTAAGAGACTTCCATTATATGTTTATTGAGTAAAGATAAATGTCATTTTGGTTGTCTCACAGATGAAGGCTGAATTCAGAATGCAACAGCATATCCTATGAAGGCTGAATTCAGAATGCAACAGCATATCCTATAAAAGGGTCTGTAATTTTTTTTACATGTATTATATATCTATACTATCTATTAAGGGAGCTTAGATGGTGACATAGAATTGCCTACGTGTCACCTTCTCAGCTATGCCACATAGTCCCCGCTGATGTCATAATTCCGATTTATTTATATATATAAAAATCTATTAATCTAAATAAAATTTTAAAAATTCAAAATTTTCAACTTTATTTGAATCCCTGCCTCTCACAAATCCCTAAATCCCATTTCAAATTTCAAACCCCTTTCCATTCCATTCTCTCTCTCAGATCTGGCGATTCACATGAGGTATGATGGTGAGATAGACTATCAAATTTCAAACCCCTTTCCATTCCAAATCACGAAGAAGAAGAAGATGCACATATGTCACCGGAAATAGGTACGGTTACGAACAACGACAATCACGAATTAGACGATTCACGATCTGACGGTGATGCAGAAGAACAGAAACCTAGGGTTTTGAAGGCGAAAAACGGTTAAGTTTCGATATTTCAGTTTGTGGTTGTCGTATGTATACAAATTAGCACACCAAAGGAGACGACGATGCTGATGTGTTGGAGGTGAGCGGCTACGATGTATGAACTTACTCCGGTGAGTAGTCGGTTACGAGGTAAACACCTTATTTACCCAACTTATACTTTCTGACTATTTTAGAACTTAACAGAGATGGATGATGATGATGGTTGTTTGCGTTTTTTAATAAGTAATTTTAGATGTTATGAAGCTCATGATGGCTGCTTATGAGGTTTTGTTAGTATATTTGATTTGTGATCTTCACATGGTTAGATTTTAGTTTATTGTTTAGTCATTTTTACTGTTCAAAGCTTCTTAGAAGTTTTACATATGCAAGAATAATACAAAAAAACACTTGATTACATGTGGCTGATTTCTAAAATCACATTTTGCTGCATAAATTATTTACATATTGTTTACATACCATGATAATTAGGCTATTATACTTCAGCTTTCATTATAAAGTGATATAAATGGTATGAACAATAGATGGACAAATGTGAATACTTAGAATTTGTTGTGATTTTTTCCAGATGACACGTACTAAAGTACTGGTCCAACTTAGTCAACTATATATTTGTTGTGATTTTTTCCTATTTTGTCTATTTTATGGCACCACACTTTCTTTTCAAAATGGATTAGAAATCCGTTCAACAGAATTTTACCAAGGAATTAAAATGCACTCAACTAGAGAGTCATGCCCCTTTTCCCGTAACAACGAACTCCACATCGACTTGTGCTTAATCCTAAAAAAGATTTTAATTTTCGACCGCAAATAACTCGATCTTTTAAACACCAATGTTAATGTATTGATGATATATTTTTAGTGACTAATTCTAGATGAGCTTAAAGTATGTGAATTATGAAAGTATTGTAGGCTTTTATGTTGTTTCTTCACAGATTTTATATGATTTTGTATCAACTGTGTTTGTATACGTATTAAGACATTTATTATATGGCTTTTAACTTTTGTGCAGAATCATATGTTGTTACAAAACTAGACAAAAACTGTGATTTGGGTATTAGGGTTTACACGATAATAACTTTTATTTGGGTATTCCCTTGTCTTTACCTTCTGCTCCTCAATTTGTATTCTTGTGAGTTTAATTTTTTCTTTTATTATTATTTGTTTGTGTAGTCTTTGTCACCCAACCCGCTCCATGGAAGATTCGAGAACTCGTCGTTTCAGAACCAGTCAACAATCGGCCGCAGTTGATTGCTTCTTTTTTGTTTATTTCGGGTCATGTGGTTTTGGAAATTATTGCATGTTCAACCACCCGGATCCCATACCCGTGCATCATTCGGTATACTAGCAATCTTTTGTTTTCGATTTCGTTTCATTAAAATGGTTTACATCAACTAATTTGAGGTTTGAATTTACTTATGATATATGTTTATTTGTGTTAATGTGAAGGCTGATCAGGAAGCAATCAGGGAAAACATGCCTGTAAGATACGCTCGTGTCCCATGCAAGGTATAATTGATTGGATTATTTTAAATTATTTTTGAATATATACATCAAAGTTGGTATAACAATATAAAGTATAAACAATTAAAATTGGTACAAAGGGTTCATCGACAATGACAGATCTTGGATTTCAAAATAAGAATGTGTTATTTTTATTTTATTTTTATACAAATCATGGTTTAAAAGTGCTTTTCTCTTGCTTTTCTCTTTGTATGCCATTGTATCACATGTATGCTTATATAACTAACTTTATTTTTGTGAGAACAAGCAAATAACATACTTATGTGGCTACTACCTGCTTGGATTTATTTTGCTTGGAATGGAGCACATCGTTCCACAGGTTTGTCGCATTATTTTGAAATTCCAGTTATCAATTTTGCCTATTCTGTTTTGTTTTTTTTTTGTAATTAGATTTCTTAATATTTGCATCACTTATGTTGGTTGCGTAGATATTCGTTTAATAGGATAGTGATGATGAAGGTAAATTTGGCGATGATAAAAATATCACACGTGACTGGAGTGTATCAAATGTTGTTGTTGCAAATTGGACTGTGGCTATGCGCTCTTGATCCTAAGATGTTGGAATGGCCAATTGCATTATTTTTGCACCAGATCCAGCTAATGTAAGTCTTCTGTCACTTTCCGTTTATATTAACATTTGAATTGGGCATTTCAATAAGGGGTTGTTTCGATTGACCCTTTCAACAAGGGGTTGTTTCGATTGACCCTTTCAAAAAGTCTTTACGATGTTCGATTAAGCTATTCCTGTCCAATATGGTTGACTTTTACTATACAAAAAAATGCGCATTTCAACCCCAGCCCGTTTTCACTGCATAAAAATGGTCGCTTTTAACATCAGTTGGAAGTTTAAATCATTTAGTAAATAATGCATCAGTTTTGGTTTTGCTTTATCTCAAATCAATTAAATTGATCAAATTAAATTTATCAAATTTTATTATGTAACGGTTTGAATTCAGGATTCTATTAAGGGAGATTAGAGGATGACCTCGATTTGCCTACGTGTCACGTTCTTAGCTATTAAGGGAGATTAGAGGATGACCTCTGTTGAAGAAGCAACCAGTGAGAGTGTTTTGGTGGAAAACTTGGAGGGGTCGGTGACGTTGTCGAGGGTTGTCAGGAAATGCTAAGTGATAGCATTTCCTGACAACCCTCGACAATGTCACCGACCCCTCCTAAAAATTCCATCAAAACACTCTCACTGGTTGCTTCTACAACAGAGGGTTTCTTTTTATTACCTGAACATGTATCATCTCAACTGTGTTGACTGACCCTGTATGTGTTGTTACATTAAGATTCAATTATGATTTTTTTGATTTTGAAAATTGATCGGTTCAGTTTTGATCACCATAGATGCTTTTGTCATCTGAGGCTATGATGGCGAGATCTGGCGTGTTGTTGCAACATGCCCTAATCGTTGGCGGCTGCCGTTCGCAGCTGTTCTAGGTAGCGTTGGGTGTAATCGATGTTTGGTTGATGATAATTAGATTGATGTCACCTAAGGGATATTCAGTCAATGATGTTGATGAGATGCTTCTCACCTGAGACTAAAACTATGATGAAGCAAACGTCTGCCCGAATATAAGCGAGGTCTGACATTTTCAAATCATTTGTATTACTTTAGCAAATCATTTAGTGTTGACTGTGATGATGAATAAAAATGAATTCAAAGTGCAATTTTCTTGTGCTTTCAACAAGAGGCTATGATGATTTTGCAAACTGTGTAAAAATTGAATGAAGATAGCATTATGGTATGGCAAGGTCGTAGGATGGCAGTTGTTCATGCAACCTCTCTTGCAGCCATGGTGTTGTCATCTTTATGCACAATCTGAGCCTGACAGTCTGACAATATAAATGTTTTGCAACTTCACCATGAATAGAGAAGAAAGAGAGAGTTGGAAGGAGATATGATTACTTCTGAGTGCATTAAATGGCCAAAACAACTCCCTATGCATTTCAAATTTTGCCTCCTAAAAAAACATATTATTACCTGAACCTATATCATCTGAATTCTGAACTGTGTTGACTGACCCTGTATGTGTTGTTACATTAAGATTCAATTAGGATTTTTTTGATTTTGAAAATTGATCGGTTCAGTTTTGATCACCTTAGATGCTTTTGTCATTTGAGGCTAGGATGGCGAGATCTGGTGTGTTGTTGGAACATGTCCTAATCGTTGCCGGCTGCCGTTCGCGGCTGTTCTAGGTAGCGTTGGGTGTAATCGATGTTTTGTTGATGATAATTAGATCGATGTCACCTAAGGGATATTCAGTCAATGATGTTGATGAGATGTTTCTCACCTGAGCCTAAAACTATGATGAAGGAAACGTCTGCCCGAATATACGCGAGGTCTGACATTTTCAAATCATTTGTATTACTTTAGCAAATCATTTAGTGTTGACTGTGATGATGAATAAAAATAAATGCAAAGTGCATTTTTCTTGTCCTTTCAACATGAGGCTATGATGATTTTGTAGATCTGAGTAAAAATTGAATGAAGATAGCATTATGGTATGACAAGGTCGTAGGATGGCAGTTGTTTCATGCAACCTCTCTTGCAGCCATGGTGTTGTCATCTTTATGCACAATCTGTGCCTAGCATTCTGACAATATAAATGTTTTGCAACTTCAAACACATAAGACAACCTTTTTTTGATTGCAAGTGATATTCAGTCAATGATGTTGATGAGATGGTTCTCACCTGAGACTAAAACTATGGTGTTTTCCAAGAATTCTATTATTGGCGGTGCTCCCAGAGTGGTGATATATATTAGCTATTTCACATTGAAGGAGCTTAGAAGCGACTGGTAATTTTGCCTACGTGTCATTATATTAGCTATGCCACATTGACTCCGCTGATGTCATAATTCTGAATTTTTTATAATATTATGTATTTATAATCTGTTTTTTATTTGTTATTAAATTGAAAAAGTTTTCTTTTTTTTTTTAGCAGGCAAAATTTGAAAATGCATGGGGAGTTGTTTGGCCATTTAATGCACATCAGAAGTAATCATATCAACTCTCTCTTTCTTGAAAAGGGATCGTGTATAATTGTTGTTACATCTATACAAGAAAATGGAGTTTGGTTGGTCTGAGATGCCTATTTAGCTGTATGTGATGACGCTGGTAAGTTTTCCAATTTTTTGTTTGTAGATCGGTCATATAAATTGACGTTTGTAACCGATTCATGTGTTTTGTTTTACAGGTGTTTGTGTGGCCAGTTTACTGTGAATTTGGTTGAATCATCGTTTGTAAATTGGTTCGTGTGGCCATTGATACAGAGTGACTGTGAAGATGCTAAGATTGAAGCAACTGTCTCCTACAGATCAGGTGGTTACTCTCAATTCTCGATTGTTGTTCAATCAGAAAGATAAGGTACTTTTTCCATCCCTGAAGATGCTCTTGGTATGTTTGTTCTTAGTCGTGATTGGTAATTTCAAGAATTTGTAGTTTGATAAAGGTTTCATCTTTTTTGATTCGTTTTGTTTGTGGTAATGATTTTTGTTTTGTTGTAGTGTTTGATTTGTTTTTTAATTATTTTGGTTGGCTGATACACGAGAATCACCCGTAGAACTCACCACCAGAACCATCGGGCATGTCAAAAACGATGATCATGAAGCCAACAGCAACAACTTACATAAACAATCACTGGTTAATTCAACACACAGGCAAGTCTGGATGTATTGTTTATAGATTCAATGATCTTTGTTTGTTTTTCATTCAGTTTACTTTTCACTTAAACGTGTTTTGATGATAATAGCAATTTGCTGATTATGATGATGGTTAGTTTGATAAGCAGCAAACCGGTGTACACATGTGGAGGCTGCGGTGCAATACTTCAAGTTTGGTAAGCATATAACTAACTACTTGTGTTTTGTTTTTTTTTTTTGGAACATTTTGTTTGATTTTATGTTTTAAGATTTTAACGTGTTAATACAGCCAAGAAGCAGAATAACAGTACAGTTGACACCACATCACACAGACCAAACAACAATTCTTCAGGAAAAACCGGTTAGTGCATTCAGAAGTTAATAATCTGAATTATGGATTGGTATTAAGATGTTTGTAAATTGGTTCTTTGTTGTCAGCTGATGTTGAGATTCTTGAATCAGTGAAAATCCAGTGCCATATAATTAAGTACAGGTTATACTTCAAGCTTTCTCGATCTGTTTGCAGGCGAATAGGTTGACTCGATGAGGTATGAAAAACAAGATTGATAAATTTAGTGAAAATGTGATTGAAAGATGATAACCCAATATTTGAGGATCTCATTCTATAGCCTCGATAAATTCAGGGGTGTTTTCAAATAATGCTTCCTAGATGTTTGAAGACCGACAAATGTCCACAGAAGCAGTACTGTTAACATTTGTCGATCTTTGTTGGTTTTCAAATATCTAGGAACCATTATTTGAGAACACCCTTACATTTATCGGAGTTGTAGAATGAGATCCTCTACTGTTGGGTTATCATTTTTCAAACCCATTTCCCTAAATTTATCCATTTTGTTTTTCATGCAGGGATATAATCTGTTTTTTAGTATTTGATTTGGCTGATGACCCATGTTCAAGGATGACTTATGTTTCAGACTATACAAAGATTGCCTTTTGGTTATCATAAGGTTAAATTTTAAATTAATTTGGTCTCATTCGTTAATAAGCTTATAATTATACTTAAGCCATTAAATTCTTGACGTTAGGTCTCAATGCACCTAATGACAGCAACCATCATTGAGCCATCACATTCTTTCCGTTTACATTTCAGGTAACGGTTTTCCTTAATACATCTCGAAACTTAGGTTGTTATATATGATTTTTCAATGTGGTTTTGAAACTTACAGGATAGTAATTGTCAATTTCAGGTAGGTTGGGTATTGAGATAAAGAAATTCAGCGCCACTTGCAGATATGGTTTCAAGGTCAATATTTGGCTTGAAACAGAGACAGAGGACTTTTGTTTCTGAATGTTTTGTAGCTGAACTTATGTCTTATATGCCTGATGTTGTTGTCAATTCATAACTATAACGCGAATGTGAATTCATTAAATAATTTCACATCATATTTTACATATAGATGTAGGAAAAAACTTTGCACATTATAAAATACTTAGTTTATTTCTATATTAAACATGTACACTAACACATACTATCTTTAACATTGTTTTATAAAGATATGTAACTAAACGCAAAGAATTTAAATGATATATTATAATATGTTTTTTAGTATTTGATATCGATCATTATTAAACATACCCGTGTATTCACACGGGTCTTACAACTAGTACATATTATGTATATACATTTATGAACAGTTGGATGGGACACTTCTTGCCACCTCAGATTAATGTTAATTTGCTGTTTTTTATTTTATTTTATTTTTTTATTCCAGGTGTTGTCTGGGACATAAATGCTAATGAATTGATGCAACAATTCAGATTCCATTCAGGTGCTATTATTTATATATCTAATGAAACAAATATTTGCCTTTGTTTAAAATCTAAAACTAAATACCACATATCACAACCTGGTAGGTTCTATTCTGGATGTTGAATGGTGGACCAATCACACATTTACGTCAGGCTTAGGGGCGAAGTATAGAAGGGGCGGGGGGCGACCCCCCGAACTTTTCACTCAGTAGTGTTATGTAACGACCGTCTCAATTGATCAAGATTTTAAAAATAAAATACACATTTTAATGCTAAAATGTGACTTTACATAAACTTGTCATACTAACATTCCCATATGTTTACAACATTACAAAAAAACATATTTATAAGTGTTTACATAATTCACTTATAACTAGACAAATCAAGATTTGACGCGGAAGCTTCATTTAACGTGTGTTCGGTTCTTGCTCGTCGCTTGATGTCACACCCCGACCACGTAGAACATACAAAACGTGGCGGAAATATCGGGGAGTGTTGTAACAGAATTAATTGTTTCAAATCCATAGCAATTGAAGTTTCGTTTTATTGATTAAAAGTGTTACAATGTCTTAATAAACAAATAAATACAACATAATTAACTAGTCTTGCATCTTTTATTGTCACTAAAGCCCAAGTCTGTCTATGTGTATCTTGACCATTTTATGCAACAGTTCCTGAAAAACACATGTGAAAATAGGTACGTCAGCATAAAAATGCCTGTGAGATACATAGGTTTTGTGAAAATAAGATTCATGACTTATGTTTGAGAAAATGTTTAGTCATGAACCTTGTTATTTGCTTTGTCTTTTAAATTATTTGAAAAACGATAAGATCAGATGATAAGTATAAATAAATGTAAGGTTAAATGAATAACCAAGTAAAATGTGTTTGCATAAGATAAGTTGTTTATAAATCAATGTCTTGTGAAAAGTATGTTATTTGTATGAAATGTTCTATGTCTCAAACTGAAATGATTCAAATAACGTTACGACATGTAATACCATACAAACACTTATATATAGGAAGTACCAGCGGCGTATCCACCATGCTTGTATCATATTACACACGCATCGTTACTTAATCACTTAATCAAACCAAACCAAAACAATGTAAAATGTTCATGTCAAGATGTCTATGTCAAATATCCATGTCAAATGTCTATGTCAAATATCCATGTCAAATGTCTATGTCAAATATCCATGTCAAATGTCTATGTCAAAATGTCATGTATGGCAAGTGAAAGGTCTCAACTAAACCATATGCACAAAAACAAAGTATTGAAGTAAAACTTGGTTTAAATCAAAGCTATGTTTTGTGTAAATGCATGCAAATATTTAATATGAACATTTATGCGGTATTGTGAAAATGCATACATCCAAGCCTTGCGACTGTGGTGATAAACCCTTTAAACAAATTAAAGGTCTATCTGTCTTATATCAACGAATTCGGTCATTCCTTTCATCCCCTTTCCCTGGGACGTCCGGAACGGGAGTTGTCAATTCCTATGGTACCACTACCTACTAACGAACGGCGTAGCTAATGTTAATGAATGTATTGTCCCATGTAAACAAACCAAATGTCATACCAAAATGTAAACATGTGAAAACAATGCACTAAGTATGTAATCAAATGAACATACATAGCGTGAAATGTCATGTAAAACGATGTACTAAGTAATGCACACAATGGGCACACCTAGCAGGAAATGTCATGTAAAACAATGTACTAAGTAATGCACACAATGGGCACACCTAGCAGGAAATGTCATGTAAAACAATGTACTAAGTAATGCACACAATGGGCACACCTAGCAGGAAATGTCATGTAAAACAATGTACTAAGTAATGCACACAATGGGCACACCTAGCATAAGATGAAATGAAATCATGTACTATAATGTACTAACGAACATAGCATGTATATGATGTGAAAACAGGAAAGCATGAAAGTAACAAGTAGGCACATGTGTTCCACCCCAAAACAGTTTGGAAAACAGTAAAAGAGGGGTCTATGTACTCACTTGAGATTGCTCAGTAGTTCTTGAGTAACAACCAAACAATGCTAGAGATCGCGGATATCAAACGGCACCTAGTATAGGTAGCTACATTAATAAACCGGACCTAAATCGGAAGATCGGGTAGCATTAGGGTTTGTAAACCAAACGAGTGTAGAGACTCGTGTCATTTGGTTTAACAAAGCCTACATACTAAATGAAACTTAACCTAAGTGTCTACGACCCATTACGACCCGTTTAGGTAGCTTATGCTACTTTAACGCGTCGTTCGCGTGAAACGCGTTCGGACCGCCTAACTAGTCCTATGACAAGTGTTATATGCCTAAACATGTTACATAATCAGTTATGTGACAAAAGTTTAGGTTACATATGCTTAATTACCAATTATACATGAAAAGGGTATTCTGGTAATTTACCTAAGGCATATAAACTACCTATCATACAACTACTTAAACGATGTGACCATAGGGTATAACCTCAGAAGGTTATTCCCTACCTACTATGGTCACCTAATGTGTTTGGTCGGATCCTAATGATCGACCAAACTGGGTCGGGTTCGAAGGTATAAGCGATTTATTAGATCGCTTACCCTACGACCCTAAACAACGTGGTAATCAGTAGGCATAGTCCCAAGGGACTATAACCATCGTGATTACAATCACGTTGCGAAGTTCAAACGAACTTCGCATTGACCATTACTGGTCAACGCTGAAAGTTAAACAAAGTTTGACTTTCGGACTCGAAAAGCAATAAAATAAGGAAAAGAACGAAAGAATACTTACGAAGGGTCCCCGAATGCTAATCCCGATCCAAGAACTCAGGTATGAAACAATGGTTTCAACTTAGAGCTCTCAAATCAGAATTCTAGTGCTTTAAAACAATGAAAGGCATGGGGTATATATAGTTTTCAGTGAACCGTTGAGATCGTTTCATGGAAACCGTGATTCGATCACATCCGTACACTTGTTGAAAGGTTATGGAAGCCACATATGATCCTTATCTTAGTGACTAAGCAACTTAAAACATGTGGTTAAGGATCAATCAGCTGCAACTTGTGTTAGAAACACTTAATCTGGTCTGGTTATGCAGTCACGTAGCGCGACGGGTAGGCCCTTAGGGCTCGCGCTACGCTACTGACTCCCCTGAATCAGAAAGTTTCAAAATTGGCAGCAATGGTCCCTGCACGTGTTTAAGGCCTTTTTCGATGCGTTTGAACCCCGTTAACCTCATTTCAAGGCTCTAAAATGAAGTTAAAGTATAGGGAACTCAAAACATACTCAAAAATATGCCGGATGATGGTTCGTTTGGTCGTACGAACGCGATGTTCGCTTAATTACGACGGAATGCGCATAAGCGCGAAAAACGATCCAAATGACGCGACGAATGGATTTTTCTTATAGCGAACACTAAAATATAATGTAGTCATGCTTACATAAATTTTTGGATGTCCAGATGTATTCAGAACGTAAGTTATGCGCGAAAATGCAAACTTGTGCACTTTTTGACACTTTTAGTCCCTGTATGACACAAAAGTTTATTTTAGCACACCGAACCCCTCAAAGCCTATTTCTAAGCTATGAAAAGGATATTTATGGTATGTTTAACTTATGATCATGTTCCGGAATGTCTGTTACAGTTCAAATTGGCATACTTTCGCAGTTTGTCAATTTTAGTCCCTGTAAGCGAATTAACTTGGTTTTGCCATACCAAAGCCTTCAAAACTTATTTCTAAGTTATGTAAAGGTTATTTAAGGTATGTTAAGCCTATTTCACTATTCCGGAGTGTTTGTTGCATTAAACTGGTTATATCTACGCATCGGTGCGCGTATAACCTTCCAGAAAGTGAATTTAGAGTTTGGAAATTGAACGAGAATTGATATGTGCAAAATGATACACATATTTTTACAAATCCCAAGTATGAAATATAATATTTCATTGGTTCGGTATTTGTTTGATGGCCGTGGAGGCACAGGTGTTACAGTCTCCCCTACTTTAGGAAATTTCGTCCCGAAATTTATTTAGAGGAAACTTGTGAGAGTTTAAAACATGAAGTTGAAAAGATCAAACAACATTGGTTAGGGTTCTTGAACTTCTAGTAACCTTAATAACATTATGTTTGCAATGTAAGAGGGACACTTATATACAAGTATATGAAGCGTCATTGGTGCGTCCACCATGCCTCCATTACATCGTTCTCATTTTGTTATTGTTGTCACTATCGGTTCTTTCACATAATAAATCTTACTGTGGTTACCGTGCACTAAATTTCATAATTATGTACGCGTCCATAATCAGACAATTCCTTGCATAGTTCACTCAGTCCATTTTATAATGTGCAGGGGAAAACCAAATGAACAATCCTGTGATGAGTGTGACTAGACCGCCTTAGAGTCCTTTTAATTAAATCAATAAATGATCTAAATAGACTATCAAGGAGTCTGTTCAGCTACATCACTAGATGTCGTTCTTTAACCAAATTGTGAATCAATCTTTTTGACTAGACCACTAAAGGGTCTCCTATAAAACATGGAGTGGTACTATATAATCCAAGGGTCTTAACTATTACATAGAAGCCCATTGAGGATTGAAGGTAGTACCTTTTGAATATCCTGCTACGAATCCCTCATATGAAGATATGAAAGATTCTGCGAGGATTTGGATAACGAATATCCAGAGTATTAAAAACACAAAAATGCATAAAAGAAAACATAAGATGAATTAACACATAGTCACATAACCACAAAATTGTTTAACTAGAAGTTTGTTCTGCTAACAGAGTACATGTATTTAAAGCACACTAGGAATCCATCTCGTGGATTTCATTTGGTACTTTAAACATTATCAAGAATCTAACTATAAGGATAGAAAGATCTTTAAAAGAAAAATTCGATTTCGATTATAAGGAACCGAAATGTTCGAATTCAGGTACATAAGGAATCCAATTAAGGACTCTGATTTGAATGATGATCATCCACAAGGATCTAATTGTGAAGATAAAAAGATCCCTTATGGATTTTAGAAGTTGAAGATGTTTTGATACCTTGCACTGGACGTGCTTATGTCAAAACATGAAGTAAAAAATGTTTATGAAGTTGAGATGCTTGATATGTCAAGGCGACATATGAAGCAGAATTTTGAAGGTTAAGTCAATGTATGAGGAAAATATTTTTGAAAACTATGCATGGGGTTCTTTTAAGAAAAAGGTGTTTAACGTTTTTGAAACCTTATATATAATATTTTTTTGAAATCATAAAGTAGGTGTATTAGGTAGATATATTTACAAAAATGTTTTAAAATCATGCGAGATGAATTTTGAAATTATGTATAAGGTTTTTGAAAGACATGAATGATGCTTTTCGAAATCATGCACTTGATCAGAAAATGTATTGTGTTAATATTGTCTTCAGACTATATGAAATATTTTGAAATTAGAAAGGTTGGTTTTGATAACATGGCCAATGTTTTTGAAATAACATAGACAATGCATCTAGAAAAATTGTTTTCAAACTATATGAAACATTTTGAGATCATGAAGATGGTTTTGAAATACTTGTACTGTGAATGTTGAAAAAATCAAAACGTAATGGGTATGAGATTTGAAAATATCCTTAGTTATCTAACCAAGGATTCAAAAATACAGATGTGTAAAAAGCACGATTACTCATAATTTCACTTTATTTCCTGTACTTCGTTTCTTAGAATGAAACGAGTACTTAGAACTTTCGAGGAAATTATGAGCGATCACTTGAAAGTGAGAATCACAAGAGTAGTTTGTAAGGAACATTGTTCCTTAATGCAGGTATCATAGGAAAATCATACACACATGTAATTATACTTGTATATCAGAATTTGTGAACAACGATTTTTATTTATGAACAAGACATATTGTTTCACAATATACGAAACAAAAGAAACAAAGGCATAAGACAGCAACATCCTTTGTTCAGCCAAATGCTCATCCGAGGGTTGGATTTGCACTGACTATCTTCGGGCAGTTGTTCCTGAAATGGCTCGTATCGCCACAGTTGTAGCAAGTACCACGCGGGAAACGAGCTTGAGTAGGGTTGACTTGGAGTTGGGTAGCAGCAAGATTTGTAACAGCTTTGTTCTGGATAGCAAAGCGGCATGTGTTGACCAAATGTCCCCGCCGTCCACAGTAGGTACATTTCCAGCAGGGTATGAGGTTTGAATGATGACCGTTGCATCGCTTGCACCTAGGAGCAGTTCCTAAGTACGGCTTCCTAGTTGGTGGCCTTGCCACTTGGCTAGGTCCAGCTTGATTAGGTGTAACCGCTGCGGGTTTCCTTGAAGCCTTACGCTTCCTTGATGTTGTTGCAAGCCCGACTACTGCTTCCTTTGGTGTCTCTTGAGTGGCTTCATTGTCGAGACGAGAGGCTTCATTGTTAAGACGAGCCATGGCAATACCTAAATCCACAGTCCTCTGAATCACTTCGCCAATTTGCTGGACAAATTTGGCTGTTCGCTCGGGCATTTGACCAGTGCCAAGAGGAATAGACATTCTAGAAGAAAATGAAAGACAGAGGAAGAAACGAGTGAAAGGTTATTGGATAATCAATACAGAATGGTAACGAATGAAAATTGTGATCATTTGTTTGTTACCTAAGGCAAACAAATGAGATGGTGACAAATCAAAGTAAATAGGTCAAAAATAATGTATCGCGAAGACATGCTCGCCTATAAGTGAACACTCATCCCAAGAATTCCCAGGTAAGCACAACTGGTCTCGCGTCTGATGAGATGTATACGAAGTGCTTGCCTAGACAGAAAACCCAGAATACAGGCATTCACCCTTCCAGTTTGCACGTGTTCACATTATTTAAAACCCAAAACCTTGACGAAGTTTTGAAAACTCAAAGGGGTTCAAAACCATATAATAGAGAGTTCAAAACCTTACAATAGAGGGTTCAAAACCTAGTAATCAATCATCCTAGAACAGATGATTAGTTTTCAATGCGGTTTTGAAATTTATTTTTTTGTTGCGGTTGTCGCCTACGGATAGGCGACAGTATTGTTTTATGACTAATACGCAAGTAAACTCGCGTTAGGGTCCTAAGAAGGTTATAGACTAGGTCAAAGCATTACTAATTACTAATAACCTAATTCCCTATAACCATTGGCTCTGATACCATCTTTTCTGTCACACCCCGACCACGTAGAACATACAAAACGTGGCGGAAATATCGGGGAGTGTTGTAACAGAATTAATTGTTTCAAATCCATAGCAATTGAAGTTTCGTTTTATTGATTAAAAGTGTTACAATGTCTTAATAAACAAATAAATACAACATAATTAACTAGTCTTGCATCTTTTATTGTCACTAAAGCCCAAGTCTGTCTATGTGTATCTTGACCATTTTATGCAACAGTTCCTGAAAAACACATGTGAAAATAGGTACGTCAGCATAAAAATGCCTGTGAGATACATAGGTTTTGTGAAAATAAGATTCATGACTTATGTTTGAGAAAATGTTTAGTCATGAACCTTGTTATTTGCTTTGTCTTTTAAATTATTTGAAAAACGATAAGATCAGATGATAAGTATAAATAAATGTAAGGTTAAATGAATAACCAAGTAAAATGTGTTTGCATAAGATAAGTTGTTTATAAATCAATGTCTTGTGAAAAGTATGTTATTTGTATGAAATGTTCTATGTCTCAAACTGAAATGATTCAAATAACGTTACGACATGTAATACCATACAAACACTTATATATAGGAAGTACCAGCGGCGTATCCACCATGCTTGTATCATATTACACACGCATCGTTACTTAATCACTTAATCAAACCAAACCAAAACAATGTAAAATGTTCATGTCAAGATGTCTATGTCAAATATCCATGTCAAATGTCTATGTCAAATATCCATGTCAAATGTCTATGTCAAATATCCATGTCAAATGTCTATGTCAAAATGTCATGTATGGCAAGTGAAAGGTCTCAACTAAACCATATGCACAAAAACAAAGTATTGAAGTAAAACTTGGTTTAAATCAAAGCTATGTTTTGTGTAAATGCATGCAAATATTTAATATGAACATTTATGCGGTATTGTGAAAATGCATACATCCAAGCCTTGCGACTGTGGTGATAAACCCTTTAAACAAATTAAAGGTCTATCTGTCTTATATCAACGAATTCGGTCATTCCTTTCATCCCCTTTCCCTGGGACGTCCGGAACGGGAGTTGTCAATTCCTATGGTACCACTACCTACTAACGAACGGCGTAGCTAATGTTAATGAATGTATTGTCCCATGTAAACAAACCAAATGTCATACCAAAATGTAAACATGTGAAAACAATGCACTAAGTATGTAATCAAATGAACATACATAGCGTGAAATGTCATGTAAAACGATGTACTAAGTAATGCACACAATGGGCACACCTAGCAGGAAATGTCATGTAAAACAATGTACTAAGTAATGCACACAATGGGCACACCTAGCAGGAAATGTCATGTAAAACAATGTACTAAGTAATGCACACAATGGGCACACCTAGCAGGAAATGTCATGTAAAACAATGTACTAAGTAATGCACACAATGGGCACACCTAGCATAAGATGAAATGAAATCATGTACTATAATGTACTAACGAACATAGCATGTATATGATGTGAAAACAGGAAAGCATGAAAGTAACAAGTAGGCACATGTGTTCCACCCCAAAACAGTTTGGAAAACAGTAAAAGAGGGGTCTATGTACTCACTTGAGATTGCTCAGTAGTCCTTGAGTAACAACCAAACAATGCTAGAGATCGCGGATATCAAACGGCACCTAGTATAGGTAGCTACATTAATAAACCGGACCTAAATCGGAAGATCGGGTAGCATTAGGGTTTGTAAACCAAACGAGTGTAGAGACTCGTGTCATTTGGTTTAACAAAGCCTACATACTAAATGAAACTTAACCTAAGTGTCTACGACCCATTACGACCCGTTTAGGTAGCTTATGCTACTTTAACGCGTCGTTCGCGTGAAACGCGTTCGGACCGCCTAACTAGTCCTATGACAAGTGTTATATGCCTAAACATGTTACATAATCAGTTATGTGACAAAAGTTTAGGTTACATATGCTTAATTACCAATTATACATGAAAAGGGTATTCTGGTAATTTACCTAAGGCATATAAACTACCTATCATACAACTACTTAAACGATGTGACCATAGGGTATAACCTCGGAAGGTTATTCCCTACCTACTATGGTCACCTAATGTGTTTGGTCGGATCCTAATGATCGACCAAACTGGGTCGGGTTCGAAGGTATAAGCGATTTATTAGATCGCTTACCCTACGACCCTAAACAACGTGGTAATCAGTAGGCATAGTCCCAAGGGACTATAACCATCGTGATTACAATCACGTTGCGAAGTTCAAACGAACTTCGCATTGACCATTACTGGTCAACGCTGAAAGTTAAACAAAGTTTGACTTTCGGACTCGAAAAGCAATAAAATAAGGAAAAGAACGAAAGAATACTTACGAAGGGTCCCCGAATGCTAATCCCGATCCAAGAACTCAGGTATGAAACAATGGTTTCAACTTAGAGCTCTCAAATCAGAATTCTAGTGCTTTAAAACAATGAAAGGCATGGGGTATATATAGTTTTCGGTGAACCGTTGAGATCGTTTCATGGAAACCGTGATTCGATCACATCCGTACACTTGTTGAAAGGTTATGGAAGCCACATATGATCCTTATCTTAGTGACTAAGCAACTTAAAACATGTGGTTAAGGATCAATCAGCTGCAACTTGTGTTAGAAACACTTAATCTGGTCTGGTTATGCAGTCGCGTAGCGCGACGGGTAGGCCCTTAGGGCTCGCGCTACGCTACTGCCTCCCCTGAATCAGAAAGTTTCAAAATTGGCAGCAATGGTCCCTGCACGTGTTTAAGGCCTTTTTCGATGCGTTTGAACCCCGTTAACCTCATTTCAAGGCTCTAAAATGAAGTTAAAGTATAGGGAACTCAAAACATACTCAAAAATATGCCGGATGATGGTTCGTTTGGTCGTACGAACGCGATGTTCGCTTAATTACGACGGAATGCGCATAAGCGCGAAAAACGATCCAAATGACGCGACGAATGGATTTTTCTTATAGCGAACACTAAAATATAATGTAGTCATGCTTACATAAATTTTTGGATGTCCAGATGTATTCAGAACGTAAGTTATGCGCGAAAATGCAAACTTGTGCACTTTTTGACACTTTTAGTCCCTGTATGACACAAAAGTTTATTTTAGCACACCGAACCCCTCAAAGCCTATTTCTAAGCTATGAAAAGGATATTTATGGTATGTTTAACTTATGATCATGTTCCGGAATGTCTGTTACAGTTCAAATTGGCATACTTTCGCAGTTTGTCAATTTTAGTCCCTGTAAGCGAATTAACTTGGTTTTGCCATACCAAAGCCTTCAAAACTTATTTCTAAGTTATGTAAAGGTTATTTAAGGTATGTTAAGCCTATTTCACTATTCCGGAGTGTTTGTTGCATTAAACTGGTTATATCTACGCATCGGTGCGCGTATAACCTTCCAGAAAGTGAATTTAGAGTTTGGAAATTGAACGAGAATTGATATGTGCAAAATGATACACATATTTTTACAAATCCCAAGTATGAAATATAATATTTCATTGGTTCGGTATTTGTTTGATGGCCGTGGAGGCACAGGTGTTACACTTGATCTTCACCCGGGACTCTCGACATTCACCTATGATCAAAACCAACTTAGAAGTCAGTTTTGATAGTTAAATAACAAGTACTACAAGGTAATTGGGTCAAATAATCAAAATAAACAAGAATTTCAAGAATTTAGTCTGTCGCCGCGCGCGACGGCAGCGCCACGGCCTCATTTTGACAGAATGTTTGCATCAGTTGCTGCATATTCCCAGCCAAGCTTGATTTTACGAAAACGAGCATAACTCTTTCGTTATTGATCCGATTTACACGATTCTTTTCCTACGTGATCGTAATTTAATTCTCCATCACATGGAGTTAAAATCCGACATCCGGATTAAATAAATTTGAGATTTTTAAGCCTTCGACTTATTATCTTTTTACTAAATTTTGACCCGTCTATCTGTTTATCAAACAAACATGTTTGTTCGACCCCCATTTTTCACGAACCCTATTTTTCACGAACCCTTTATCTCCAACATTGTCTATCTTATAAGGTTCCAGTCACGGGTTCCTACGCATTATTTATCCATTTTAATTATAATCTTACTTTGACCCATTAAGGGTATTTATGTCCTTTTAAGCATAAATCACACCCATTTCTCGTATGCCTCATAATTTCAACCATTCATATTGATTGGTCTTCCACCACAACTAAGATTGTTGTGGATTTAAAGTAATAGACTATTTATTCCGAGTTTTTACCTCTCAAATGTGTTGTTTTACGGCAAGACACATTTAGGGCATTCAACCCTTGAAAGTTTATGCATTCAAATTTTATACGCATCTAAGGATTATAAAATCATAATAATAATTTCTAAACAACCTCTAAAGGTTGTTTTACCCGGTTTACCCATCATGGGATTTATGGTCATTTTTAATCCTTCATTTTTGCGATGAAAGACTTCACTAAATATTCGACCTTACTTGCACTTTTAACTATAAAGTCATATAAGCGTACCTGGCCCGGGTCAACAAATAGACCCGATTTATACCTCGCTTTAATTATCACACAATCTATGGTGACGCAATTATCCGATTTGCTAATCGCTCCTGTTAACATAAGACTTGACAACCACATTAGTCGATATTGTCAAATGGTGTTATCACCACCATTCGACCCGTTTGTCCTATATGCCGAACGTTACCTATTTAATCAAAAACATGGTTTTTGATTTCCAATTCATGCATCCATCCCATCCCAGATTTTATTACCAAATCCTTTCTCTCTTAAATCCTTTTCTCACAAATTCAATCCATTTCGGCTTACGCCATGGGTATCCTTTTAACTTCGATTTACATTAGTCAACACTTGACTAATTTCCTTTTTTACCCTTTTCCTCATTATTAGATTACACTACAAGATATTCTTAACGGAAATCCATATTTTTGATGTTATCGTTATCGCATTTATAACGTATAAAATAAACAAGTATTCTACATAAGTGTGTAAGTTTCACTTACCTTGCATCCCGAATACGCTTTTCTTCTCGTGCTTGATTCGTTTGACCGCTTCTTTCCCAAGCCTCCACCTAGCTCGTTAGGCATCAAACTATTGTCAACATTTACAAGGTGGTTAGACTAGTCATTAACAATCGTGACCATTCCACCCTACTTATTCTCTATGTCGAAACTACCATTCGACTTCATCATTGGTTAGATTAACTTATCAAAAGTTAATTACTTTCAATCACACGGTTTACACAATTGAGTCTAATTCGACATGATGTTTAGAACCCTTGTCACTTCATATTACGCATAGTTGCCATATCATTCAAATACGCGTTTCACCCCAAATTTCAACACTTTAGTTCTCATTTAGGCATTTTAACAAACACCTAATGTGATTCATTTTACATATTTACTAACTAGTTCATAACTAGTTATTTTCACCAAGATTTACATAAAAAATCAAACCTCTATGTCTAGTGTCCATGAACTATATCTAGAACTTATATCATAACATCAACATTCATCAATTTAACATTTTAATCTGAGTGTTCATCATATTATCATAAAACCCACTTAACACATAATAGGGTAATTATCAAATCCCTAGTTTTTACAACAATTCAACAAGTTTTCAACTAGGGTTTGTTTCTAAACGAAAATTTCATCACAATAACACTCATAGATTCAAAATTCATTCCAGAATTTCGATTATGATTGTTCATCACAATCTCAAAGTATCACCAAACCATAAAATTCAACATACCTTGTGATCCCCACGACTAGGTGATCATTTATATGTGTTCATGCATTGATTTGGGGTTTGAATTGAGCTTCAATTTGTTGATTTTGTGATGAACTAGGGTTTGCTCCATGGGGAGCTCTGCTCCTGATAGTATACACGCACACACACACTAGTGTGTGTGTAGTGTTTTGTTTTTAATAAATAAGTTTCGAATCTTCCATTTTTAGCCCCTCTAGTTTGTAACTTTATAAAAAGGATTATTACCCATGTTTTCTTCATTGTTTTAAGACACCTTTTAACTAGGTTAATATTCCTAGCTACTTGGTGAATTCGGGAAAATTATGACTTGATTTAATTTAAGTCCCGTTACTTCGGGCCTCTTATAAACTCATTCCCTTAAAAGCTTTTATTCACGTTGTAGTTAATATTAGGATTATTTATTTAAATCCTAATATTTACCGGGTTACTTTTACCACTAACGGTACTTTACCCGTCTTTTAGTATTATCGGGGTTTGATTACCAAACTTGTTTTCGGGGTGTTACATGTTATATATGTAGTTTTCTTATAATTTTTTTTGGGTATATACGTTTTCAACCCCCAATTCTATAGAAATTTTTGGGTATATATGTTTTCGACCCCAGTCATTCGGGTCAAGATTCGCCACTGCTCGGGCTCAACTGATATTATGATATATGTTTGCAAGATTGGGGAAAATCAATTAGTCAGAATGTAAGGTTTGTAATATTTTCTCAATAATGTTTACAACGTATTTTTTTAGATTAAAGAAATTTATGATATATATTTTGTGATAAACTGTGTAGGAAGTAGGAACGGGTTGCAGCAAGGCACAAGGCTCTGTGACTGCTTGAGGCGATGGGTGTATAGGCGTCAAAAACGGCTTGAGGCGCAGGCATGAGACATGCTCTTGATGGGAAGATTTTGTGCATCATGGTGTTGTACATATAACATTTTGGGCAGTAGATATAAGTTGCTTATATATTAATTCATATATAGAGAGTTCTTGGGCACCTGACGGTAGAAACCTATTAGAAATAAAATAAAATAAAAACTTGTATAAATACACTGCGCCTCACGTACGTGATGTATGTGCTTTGCACCTTGTGCCAAACATTAAGCTTCCAACAAAGATAGACTCTCAGTGCAGCCATGGATGTTGGTCAGCTTGGATGGAACTGTTGGATCAGGCTCCACTCAAACAAAAGAAAACTCACGAACTATGAGAGAAATAATTTACTGCTTAATCTCTTACATTCATTTAACCAAAACACTTACATTAAATAGGAAAATAGAACCCTTGCTCCTAAAGAAAGGCTACCCACTAGCCTACTAATGAGGGCCACTAACCAATTAACAAGACCTATCACTTTGATTCTAATCAAACTTAATAAAAAAAACTAACTAATGAATATAATCAGCTACTTTTGTTGGAACATTTATGTGTCTGTAACTTTGTCTTGTTTACGTCATATGTTATAGGTCTTTTGTAATCGAGTCTGTTAGTTCTGTCAAGTCTACCTAGTTGGATATCCTCCTATCTTACTCGGTATGACATTTTGTCTTTGTATTTGTAATGTATGTTAAACATAAGCAAGTGTGCATAGTGTTTACATATAGTTAGTCTTATCTTATGTCTTCTGTTTTAACTTAGCCATATGTTCTGTTCATGTTTGATGTTTGACGAAGAGTCAATCTTCGTCGAACTCATGCTTGACGAACCTTAATGTTCGTCATTATTTATGTGTGACGAAGATTCTATCTTCGTCTCACATGAAGCTTCGTGACATAGAGGTTCGTTGAGGGACAATATATATAGCTGGTTATGTTTAACAGTTAAGGCATGAAAGCATAGAGAGAAACTGAGAGTTTATCGTTCAAGCATTGTGTGTATATGTTTAATGTTGTTCTCGTCCTTTTAATCTAAAGTGAATCTTTGGTTATCTCTTGTGTTATTTGCCACACTCTGTTTTGGTGTGCACCGTCACGGGGATTCCGCACTCGTGATTGTGTTTGTGATAAACAGGGACTAGGTTTCATATCGATCCTCCGAGGAAAACGGACCTACAAGTGGTATCAGAGCCTTGGCTCTTTTCCTTGTTTAAAACCAAACATTATTGAGTTTATCAAGTTTGTTTATGATTCATGAAACTGATCCTTTTGAAAAGTTTATGTTTTTAAGTAAAAGTTTATGAAATCTGGGAAATTCAGTGTTTACTAGGACCTACATCACCTAGCTCACCAATCCTAAACGCCTCTTCACTTGTCCCATGTTGCTCTCTATGCAAGAATAACCCTCCTACTCACTCTCTACCGACTGCTGAACCGTCCACATCTGACCCTCCTTCACCGCTTGCACCGTCCCCTTCACTTGATACCCCACCGTCACCCTTCACAGCTTCCGCTGCTGCTGATACTGTAGCCTCTGCTGCTGCTGATACTGCAGACTCTGCTGCTGCTGATTATGTTCTTCCGTCTCTTGCTGTCCAACCCGAAACTGCAAGCTCCCACCCCATGGTAGCCTCTGCTGCTGCTGATTCTGTTCTTCCGTCTCCTGCTGTCCAATCCAAAACAGCAAGCTCCCACCCCATGGTGACAAGTTCTAAGGTAGGTACTTTTAAACCAAATCCTAAACACACCGCCTATCTTGCCCAAGCATTGCACTCCAAGCTTCATACAATTCTCTTAACTTCCACTGACCCAAAAGGATTTGAAAGTGCATCCAAGCATGCTCATTGGATGGACGCTATTCGTCGTAATAATACGTGGTCCCTTGTCCCACGTCCTCCATCCACCAATGTTGTTGGCTCCAAATGGGTATACCATACTAAATACCATTCTGATGGGTCGTTGGATCGTCACAAAGCCTGGCTTGTAGCTCAAGGCTTTACCCAAATCCCGGGTCTTGACTTCACACATACTTTCAGTCCCGTTGTAAAGGCATCGACTATTCGCATCATCCTTTACTTAGCCGTCATTAACGGTTGGTCTCTCCACCAACTCGATGTGAACAACGCTTTCCTCAACGGGTCTCTCTCTGTGACCGTCTACATGGAGCAACAACCGGGCTTCATTGACCCAAAATTTCCGTCTTATGTTTGCAAACTTAATAAGGCTCTCTACAGTCTCAAACAAGCCCCTCGGGCTTGGTTTCAATGCCTAAGCTCCTTTTTCTTATCTTTCGGCTTCTCCTGCAGCCGTGCCGATCCATCTCTCTTTGTCTTTCGACAAGGAGAATCTCTCATGTACCTACTCGTCTATGTAGACGACTTAATTCTTATGGGAAACAAACCATCCCTTTTGTCCACATTCACGAGTCGCCTTCATAACGAGTTTGCCATCAAAGACCTTGGTTCCTTGAACTATTTCCTTGGTCTTGAGGTTGTCCAATCCGACTCCACCCTGTTTCTTACTCAATCTAAATATGCCAACGACATTATCACACGAGCCAGTCTATGGCATGCTAAACCGACCCCACTCCTTTAACCACCTCGGACTCATTCACTTCGGATGGTACACCATACTCTGATCCAACCTTTTACCGATCCATTGTAGGAGCACTTCAATACCTGACCATCACCCAACCCGACTTAGCATATGCCGTCAACCAAGCATGTCAACATCTACATACTCCAACCGAAAAGAACTTTTAATTGGTTAAACGCATTCTCAAGTATGTTAAGGGTACTATATCTTATAGTCTCGTGTTTAGTCGTCCTAAGGCTTCATCTATTTTGGGTATTCAGACGCGGACTGGGCAAGATGTATTGAGACTCGGAGGTCCACGTATAGTTATTCCATCTTTCTAGCGCAAAGAAACAACCAACGGTGGCCCGATCTAGTTGTGAGTCGGAGTATCGGGCCATGGCAAATGCCGCAGCTGAGATTGTCTGGATCACTCATCTTTTAAAGGAACTTTATGCACTACCTCCCTCACGTCCGACTCTTTTGTGTGACAACCTAAGTGCCTTATTCATGAGCCAAAATCCGGTTTCTCACAAACGAGCAAAACACATAGATTTGGATTATCACTTTGTTCGTGAATTGGTCATGTCAGGCAGATTACATTCTCAGTTTGTTCCTACCAAGCTACAACTTGTGGACATCTTTACTAAAAGCTTACCACGATCTAAGTTTGAGCACTCACGGGAATTGCTTCGAGTTTATCCGCCGCCATTTCGCTTGCGGGGGGATAAAAGATAATATGGAAACCTCAACTATTGCTCCTACATATCCTCCTGTAGTTATGTGAATCCCTTTGATTTAGTTGCTACACTTATGTATAGTCAAGAGTAGTAAATATTTTGTTATTGATTTTTCCTAATTTCTTGCTCATGTAACCTGTATATAACTTGTTGTACTTTATCATTATCAATATAGAGAATTTCATTCTTATAGAGTTGCATCCTTTGTTTCAGAACAAATTTCTCTACAAATGTATCTTCAGCTTCTGAATCAACAAGATATTAAAACAAAAGGAAGGAAGAGAACAACAACAACAACAACAACAATAACAACAACAACAACAACAACAACAACAACAACAACAACAACAACAACAACAACAACAACAACAATAATAATAATAATAATAATAATAACACATAGTGCGGCCTGATTGTTGTTGGATACTAATCAGAACATGTTATTCACTACCTGAGCGATTGCTATCATATATGAATACATTAAAAATAATGAGATCCGATTTCTAGGTAGTAGATTCCTAACTGCTAGCTTTTTCAATTCAATTTACCATAAATAACTTGTGAAGATGAACTATTTACATTTTCTAGCAAATGGCTTTGTTCTGACAACCAAATCTATCTCCTCATCCATGAGACTGCAGTGCTGCTGGCATTTCATATGTATAAGATAACATCTTTACACCAAAATCTACCAACACCAACCACAAATGCATCACTTAGATTAGCAGACAAGGCATTTTCTTGCTGGAACCACTGAGTCAAACGGGGTGGCAGTTAATCATCATGTATCAGGTCACGATCTTGAATGGGGTCTAAATTGTTATTCGGATGTGTTTTTTTTATTTAAGTGTTCCCTGAAGTTAACAGATTGAATTTCTGCATCATTTCCATATGAAGAATCCTTAATAAAATCTGGGGACATGGTATCAGCAGTTTTAATATCCATTTTCTGTGTCCTAAAATTTAGATACGGAGTTTCTATGTCATCTGCAGCTTACAAATGCATACCAAGATCAGATGACAACACAGCAGTAATTTTTTATTTGGTTAAATGCAATGGCGAGCTTGAGATTTCTGACCGGGGGCGGAAGTCACCGGACCTAAAAATATCTAAAAAACCGGGGGTCGAAAACGTATATACCCAAAAATTTGTATACCAAAACTACGTACTCTCTTCCACTGAACGAAAAGTTCGGGGGGTCAGTCGCCCCCTCCCGCCCCTTAAAAGCTTCACTCGTGGGTAAATGAAAAAAAGAAAAAAAGAGTGTTACATGTATTTAAAGGGAGGCGTAACCCTCTCCCCCTTGTCACACCCCGATATTTATAGCTCAGCCCGGTGGGCCCGGTGGGGAGTATCGTGATGTAAGGCTGGTATCGTCATGGTTAAACATACACAGAATAGCACAGCGGAAGTTTTGGAATATAATATATTATTACAAACCCAAATGTCTGAAAATATCAAAGTATTAATTATAGACGAGCTTGTAATATCTAATCCACAGGCGGATCATTACCATTATGTATAAAATGAAGTTTACCAGACATTAAGGAATCTTTAAGGATTTGCAAGATCCTCTATTTCGACACCGAGCAGCTCGCAGACAATTACGAGTAGTACCTGTCACTTAGTGTTTTGAAAATACGTCAGTTTACACTGGTAAATACAATTAACCGACTCATTTGAAAATGTTTTATGAAAATTGGTTTAGGTGCACCAGGCCCGAAAATCTTTTATAACTTGGGATAATTACATTTATAATCTTGTATACTGAATTACATGTTTGCCATACATATGGGGCCCAGTACAGAGACTGAGACATGATTAACCGACACACCACTTATAAACCCATAAAGGAGTTATCCCCAACTTGTGGGTAATTAATATTCTAGCATTGGCATCTTTTCGGTGTATGCCTACACCTTGCGCATCGGTCGTGGCCATTAGCAGTTTTAATGAGCCGAGGATATATCCAGGACATGGTCGCATTAACCCCCAATGTTTAAGTTATCAACAAAACAGTATCAAAAAGGGTTATGTGGATTTACTAGCCACAATCCGGCATTTGATTGATCCCACACCCGACCAAGTGGTAATAATTTACCGTATCCCAAGCCCGTATAAGGGAAAATAAGTTAAAAGTATTTACCTGAGCTAATACTTGATTCACAGCAAAATAACTCAGTCGTATCCAATCTAACTAAATGCAGGTAGCTTTTACTGGGTGGCTCTAGTCTGAAATGATGGTAATATATAACCAAATTCAGAATGCTAACGGTCTTATTTAAGTCGTAGGCTTAGACCGGCTAGCTTAAAGTATCTAAAACGGTACGATACGCTAGATTAAGCGATGACCGGAATAGAATGTAATTTAGACCCAATAAGTATGAAGACTTGTATAATATGGGTAAACTAAGTACATTCTGGATTTTGAAGTAAAAACGAGAAGGTTAAACCCGTTTCGGCAAACTTACGTAAACTAGTTACGTAAGTCTAATCGTACGCATATAAGCGATAACGAGTAACCGGATGAGTCATGAACAAGTTCCATATTCCAATATACTTTAAACAAGTTATAATATCAGTGGGATATCAACTTGTATGCCCGTTTGGGTTTTAAAATCAAACTATGCCTCGTAAGGGCGTTTTGGTCATTTAACAACGTATAGAAGGAACTTGAGTACAATCTGATGTTATGATCATAAAAATT